>JAHNZQ020003150.1:337004-358010 GCA_019155205.2 Gracilaria vermiculophylla
TGGAGCGGACGCACGGTCGCCAGTCGAAACTCGCAATGGCGGGCGTGGATCGAATTCTGCACCGTCGAAAATCGAACTGTGCTTCCGGTGACAGAGGCGCACATGATTGCGTTTGTCGGGTGGCTGGCAGCTGAACGAGAGGCCGGGAAGCGCAGCGTGAGTAGCATTTCTCTACCGCAGTACTTTAGTGCAGTACGGCAGATGCAACTTACGCTAACAGACACGCCGGTCCCAAACTTTCCATTCATAGCGCACGTTGTTCGCGCATACCAACGCTGGGAAGAGACAGAGTTTCCTCAACCGGACGTTCGGTGCGGAGTTCCGGCTGCGGTGATTCAGGCAATTTGGGGACTCTGCATGACAGCCACATCTGTCGCAACGCTACGAGATAGTGCATTGGTAGTGTTTGCCTATTGCATGAACGGCTTGCGAGACAGCTCAGTCACATCCGTACTCGCGGAGAATGTCGAATTTACAGACGACGAAATCGTAGTTCGATTAACGGTCTTGAAAGGAAAGCCTGCAAGCAGAAGCCAGCTGGTGAAGTACAAGCGCGTGTCTGAGGCTCCTTCACCGTTGGACCTATGGCGGCGTTATCGACTGGCGAGAGGACGGCATCCTTGCTTTTTGGTTTGGACGGTGAGCGCAATCCGCTTGCGGAACAAACCACAACGCGGGCGTTGACCAGATGCTTAACTGCCTTGAACATTCGCCCACCTGAAGGCGGTAAGTATACCTCGCATTCTCTGCGGATCGGTTCGCATACGGAACAAGTTCTGTTGGGATATCCGCTCGAGATCCGTTTAGCTCGCTTTGGATGGGGTGTGAACAGTGGATTGGAAATGGCTAGCACGTACTTTGACCGTACAATCGTGTTGTCACCGGCGTCGTTCTGGGTTTTCGGTCATCCCTTTCAGAGGGTGACCGCTGCCACCGCTGAGTAGCGGCCGCCGTAGATGCGGACGATGACCGATGCGCGGTCAAAAGTGTTGGGGGTTTCGTTGGGTGTAGACGCACGTTTATGCATATGAAACATATTCGACTGCATAGCGAGGCCGGCCACGCATGTGGCGTGCGCGACGCATACGTGTAATTGATCATTGATCTGTTCACGCGCCGGCGGCGGTGGTCTACAAAGGAGAGGCTGAGGCGCCGACGGTCTGACTGATCTCCGCCATGCCTCTCTCTCTCCCACCCACCCACCCTACAAATCATGCCTCTCTCTTGGGTTTATTTACTTGGCTTAATATCTAGTAGACTACTCTAGAACTATACTGGCATTTTACGAAAGTGGCCGTTCTAGAGGTTGGGTACCGTAAAAGGAATTTGTTTCACAAAACTAAAGTGGCCGTTGACTGTTCTATAGCACAAACTAATAGTGCTTTGCACCTAAAAAGGAATGCCGTGCATTCCGTTGAGCGTCTACTTCACAAAATAAACCTATGCAATTGTTTCTAATGTATTTTTTACATGATTTATGACCATTGCAATCCATTTTACACACGTTTTGATTCTGAAAAAAAAAAAAAACTGTATTGAAAGTAACGCAAAAGCCAGCAATGCTTTAAATACGCAATTTTAGCGGAACTAGTATAGTTTTAGAAAGAGAGGCAATAATCGACTACCACGGAAGCCATAATGGAGTTTGAAAGTGAAATGTCATGTGATTTAGAATCGCTTTTCTAACTTGAAAATTTTTGAAAGTTTATTTCAATAGCAAAGTCTGTTTCCAGAGTATAGGCCACCACAAAATTTTGATGCAAACCGTCACCTTCACTCCTGTAGTACTACAGAAACCAGTTTGTGAAAAATGGGACGGTCCAAAATCGTTTCGAAAAGATAGCACACTTTTGCTTTACACGGTCATTATCTCTTGTTCAATGAATGATGTTTACTCCTTTTGCAGCATAATACTAGACAGACGCTTCAACATCGAATCTATGTAATACTTGATGCTTGAAATGTTCTCGGTGACTATGAGTCTTTGTTTGATATTTGCGTTTACATTTTTATTTCTTTACCAGAGTCTGTTTTGACTCCCGTAGTTTTATTGTTTTATGAGAGCACGCATACTAGTTCTACATGATTTCATATGTTGTTTATGTGTACAAAGCGAAAGCAACAAGTCCGTCACTGATGAAATTGGGGGCTTTCAATGTGTTATCGTCAGTTCTACTTTCGAACCGATAGCGCACAACATCCGTCAGGAGTTCTTGGTGACTCCAAAAGCGCGCGTTTCTGAAGGTGATGTCCATTAACCACGGTCATGATCCGGGGAAATCCTGAGAGGGGATCCGCAAGCACCGAGCAGAGAAGGGAGTTTACTGGGCGGACAATGCTTCTACAGGCGTTGCTATGAAGCAACTTGGAAATTGGCGGCTTCATAACCTGAAGGCGCTAGACAAGATTCTCCAACCGGAAAAAGTAGAGGAAAACTCTAGGGTGCTTGATATACTTGCCGCGGACGTAAAGCTCAACCGGCAGATGAAGTACAATGCCGGGAGATCCCGACCTCGACAGGTATCACTGCTGCAAACAAGTCTAAATACCTACACTCATTAACGAAAATGAATCTAAGTTCTAAAATTCCTCAGGCATATTGTAGCAGACGTGGGCCGAATGATGCACCTCGTAGCTCAGTTAATAAAATACGAACACTCCTTGGGAATATCCCGTTGTAAAACCACAACACAAAATAATCTTAGGATCCACAGTACGATAAACCCCTTTTCCTGAATTGCCCTACGTCCCCAAAGTGCATCTTTTCATAGATCGATCTTCAAACGGCTCCTATCTGCGGCAAAATCATACCAGCCTCCCGCAATGCGAAAAATCCTCTCCTCCAGGGATTCCGTCGAACTTTCCAATCTTCGTACGGCGTACCGCCCGCGGGCTGGGGGTTTTCCTTTGAGGCTGTTTTGGATCCTGAACTCTTCTCGACTTAATCTCGTCTGCTCCTGTTTGTTGTTCCCTGCTGATGCTATAGCGCCAGTCGGCGGTGACCTCCTTCGTACAACCCGGGTGTCGCCGGCGAGGCGTAGGCGGCCTGCCGTTCGCTGCCGGGACGTGGGCCGATTGGGCCTGTTGGCTAGCTTCTCCTCGTAGATAAGTGCCGCTGAATCTCCAACAGCGCCCGATACTCCGATTTCGTCTAGGATCCCTTTCCGGAAACCCCCTAGCCGTCAGGTCCGCTCGTCCATCCTCATTGGAGGAATCTCAACTCCTACATTTCCCTTCTACACTGTCGTCGTTCTCCGTTTGCTATAAACTCGTTTCCCGCTATGATGCTCATTTCCTCCCTTGCATTCCCTTGTACGTCTTCTCCGCGTATTCCTCGATGGCGTCGTAATATGGTTCCTTCCTCCGAGAGGTATATTACGAAGGGTCTCTTCACTGGTGGTGTTTCGCTCCATTTAACTGGTGCTACCACACACTCGGTCTTTGCTCTTCCGACTACATACACTTTTAGGATGACTTCTCCGGCTCTAGGTCATGCTTCCCCGTCTGATCCTGATGTGTATCAGACCTGAACGGGTGCGCCGTGCCACCCAAGGGAGCACTTCGACCATCGTGCTACACTGGTTTTTGTCCCCTTCCATGACAGGCGCGTCAGTCTCCCTTTTTCCATTTGGGATTTCATCCAACATTTTGGGTCGCACCTTTAGGCGATGCGGTTCCGCGCCGTACAGGAGATCGCTTGGAACGGTAAGAAGCGTAACCAGGGGGGGCGCCTTCCGTGCTCACTGGCTCCACACTCCGATGCGAGGTGGGAATGCCCCGACCACGGAGGGAGACTGCGACACGCCGTGCCTCAGGTGTGGCGAAGAGCGCATGATTCAGTCTCGAATTCAATTAATTCTTCACAGGGAAAGCAATCACCAGCGAACGAGGCGTTTTAAAAGCATCGCAGATGGACGCCCCGATCTTGCGTTACTGCAATTAAATTGCCCTTAAGCTCGCCTGTACTGGGTGAATTGCAACCGATGGGGAACGCAACTTGCGGATGAAACCCGAGTACGGAGCGCTACCGGATATTTTTATGGATTGCATAACACGAAGTTCCAGGACATGCCTTCCGGGCAGTGTTCGAACTATTTACTGAAGGGGAACGACTCCTGGAGAGACCATTGGGTCTCCCCGTATCTCTGTGTGGCGATGCCAATCACGTTCGCGTACCATAACTCAGAGATCCCAGATTCACAAGAGTGCTTAAGACAGTTCATAATTCTGATAGCCTCGATGGAATATGCGGTCGGCACCCTAGCAGTTTATCTCCAGGCAGCAGAAGAGGGCGTCACTTCCTATACTCGGTGCTACCACAGTCGCCTCTTCCGGGATTCCTCGCATCAGGCAACCGCCGGACCTCTGCTGCCCTTTTCGGTGCCAACTATCAAGATCCTCGGCTCTGTAGGGATTTACAACCTTGTTCAAGGCACTGCATGGAGCGAAGCAGAGGCAGAGACGCAACTCTATTACAACCTTCAGGTGGCATCGAACCATACGCTAGGTTTTTTACGGTACGATCACGGTGATGACAAGTTTCATCCCGTTGTGAGGAGCCCTAATGGAGACGATGACAGGCGAGTCTACCCAGTTTTCCCTCCCCTTCGTACTTTTTTGGTTCCGCATGTGCCACGGCTGCATGTTCCGTATTATGATCTTACACTGGGGAGCCTGGCGAGCCGTACGCCTCTTCCATAACCGTCTTCGTCACAGGATGCGGCTGCGCCCCTGGAGCTGATGGGGCGGCCTCCAGCATCGACGCCAAATCCCCCCGCGGCGGTGGCCAGTGTGACTCTTTTGGAAAAGGACGAGATTAATTCCGTCCCGATGGTTGCGCCCCCGATGGTGCAACCTTGTTTATGGGGGTCCCGGTGCCTGCTATTCAGCCTCGCCTGAAAAGCGTTCCAGCTCTTGTGCCACCGTCACCTCCGGTGCCGGCTGTTCCGCCCCTGTTTCTGCCTTTCTCTGTGGCAGTGCCTGCAGAATCTGCTCGGGAATCCACTGTTCCGGCTGGTCCACCATCCGTGACCCCTTCGGTGGCGGCTATTATTCCATTGGCTTAAATTGCCACTTCCGGCATGTCCTCAGGCGCTTCGTCCTCTTGTGCGCTTGGTACTGCCTTTCAATAGTTCGTGAAGGCGCGTCCAGGGACAGACCGCCCTGCGCCCGCTCCTCCTGTTGAGGACCTGCGTGAGGCTTGTGACTGGGTTCTAGAGAATCACAGGGCACGGGTGAACCGAGCCTCAACGGCTGCAATCAAGGAGAGCCTAAAGAATTTCATTGAGAGTCCGGCTCTAGGAGCGAAGGCTCGCAAAGAGGCGGAGTACACGACGCGGTTTGGCAACCTTTAGGCGGGAAAAACCCGGCGATGGTAGTTATTCCACATAGCGACAGAATTAAATACCCTTCCGGTGGAGCAGCTGCTACCCGAACGGTGATTGCGGTACCAGTGGGCCGTGCCCGTCCGCCCAGCGACAGTCAGGAGCGGGTTGATGGCTACAGTATGGGCATCGGCTACACCAGTACACACTCCTCCGCCAGTATCAATGAACTCACACACTACAACGAGAAACCTTCATCATATGAACCTCATCTGCTTGGCCATGCATCTGATGTTGAGGCTCAGGCAGCCAATACCGTTCGGAAACTTACAAATGCAATTAATATTTCTGAGAAGCTGTGCGCGAATTCGGCTCAGAGTTTTGTGCAAGTATGCGAGGCTCAATGTCTCCGAGTTCATTGAGGAGGCAAGGGGCAGCTCCTTTAGAGAGGCCGCGGTGTTTCTCTATCCGGAAACACCATGCTAAGTGCTACCAACAAAGATGACGTGTGCACTGCAACCCACGCGTTGGGTGACAGGGCCTATGAAGTGGATTTGTCGCATCCACTACACTGCCCTTCTTCAAAGACCCAGGTCTTTTCTGGCTCTTGACCCGAGTGATGGAGATGTGTTTTTGCGTTGCAGTCATTTCAAAACAAGTCCAGATAGGTCTTCGTACATGAATGAAAGAGGCTTCAGAGTGTCTTCCAAATACGGGACTCATTTTCAACGTACACGAACGAATAACTTTTTCTTTTGCATGAATAATTACATCAATCGTGCCACAGACATTCCGGTCTCAGACGATAGCGCATGTGACATGATAACTTCCATGTCCAAAGAAGCGTCATGGTATAATTCTAGCCCAGATCCATGTATTGTTGGAAAACAGATGAGCTATTTGCGCTATACTCTCTTTGTGACACAGGGCGCACAGTTCACCATTTGAACTATCAACATGTATGTTGTCTGTGGTGCCATTTTAAAGATCTTCTACTTGATACACGTAATCTGATAGTGCCTGTAAGACGCGTCGCGGGCCTCTTCAGTGAAGTATAAGCTTCCGACCAGCTAAAAACTCCTCACAAGCAACTAATACAAAATCACCCACCGTAAAACTTGCCAGAAGTCCTCGAGAGGCGCAAGTTCAAGAATTATCAAGATTGCGTTGCAATGCGGAGCGCATTATGGCTTGCAACTCAGCACAATGGGCTCTGAGAGTGTCAATGTTTAGAAGGTGTTCGCGTTGGGCTTCCGTCAGTGTAATTGAAGTCACCGTAGATGTGCGCAAAAAGATAGATATTGGTGGTGTCGGTTTCATGCCTGTAAAGGCCGTGATATGAGTGATGTTGCAACGGCTTGGTGAAAGAGAGCTGTTCTATGTGCTCTGAATGATTATTAACAGATCGAGTTATTTCTTGAAATCCAATTGAAGTTCTGACACGACTGCTTCTAACGTGCGCAATGGCTCCTTTCCGAGACGCTCCACGGCTCTATTGCTTTAAAGAGTGTGTGGGAGCGTGAAGTTGTGTGGAAGGCGGAGACCTTTCGTGACAAGACGAATGGTCTCGTTCTTGAAGTGTGTTGGTCCGTCGGAAATCAAATCAATCGGAACATTAAAGGCCGCAGACCAATCGATTATTGCGGGGGCAGCGTTTTCAGCTGCAGTACCCGGTGTAGAGAAAATCCATTTGTAGTCTGAATGATCGTTCCTTAGCATGAGGACGTGTTTCTGCCCGGTTCGACTCGAACCAATTTCGGTATTATCGAACTACAGTTAGTCGTACGGCTTAGTGCCGTGAACGGCGGGTCCAAACGCTCGCGGGACGTTTACTCCTCAAAGATTGGAGAAGCAGTGAATGCAGGCCTTTGAAAATGATTAGTCATCGATGGCCATGGTGCTCCAGAAGTAATGCTTGGGGAGCGTTTGGGCTGTCTCTTGCTGTTAACGGTGACCAGCCGGGCCACAGTGAGCGATTATGCAGAGTCGTTATTGGATGTCCGTGGCTTCTTCTGAGATCCATACGGCGTTCTTTAAGGTGACCCATATTCCCTGGAATTGCATCATGTGCTTTGGACATGTTTTGCTGTTGTTTGGATAGGATTTTGCGATTTTTTAAACTGATGGGCAGCAGAAGGAGTCGGAATCTGTGGATGGTAGGACTTGGATTTAAATCAGACGGCCTACTGTACTGGGTGCCGACCAGCCAGTCATCATGTCAGCCCACACGTTTTCCAGTCCGCTAATATGAAAGCAGGTGTACGAGTAGGCACTAAGGCGGACTGCCCATCGGAGGACCTTACGAGTCGATAACTGACTGAAGTCTGGTACCAAAGAAAAGGGATGGAACAAGAAGATTAAGTTGTTGTGGTCACTGAACAGGTCAAATCCCGCTGACGTTGCCGCTAACCAATGCATTCGATCAATGGTGGCCAAAATGGCGTATCCTTCTTTTTCTAATATGGACCATCTGAGCTCTGTGGAGTTGAATCGCCCCGAACAAAATGCAAAAGGGCTGTGGCGTTGTTCTTCGTTAACGTTTGATAAGTATTCGAAGGGCATCTGCGTCAAGATTCCAGACCATATTGTTTCAGATGCATCGGTGTGGAGGCCGAGCCGCTGTGTTTCTTCGCGGTGCGCAAGAGTAACGAGACGCGCGAGGGCAGTCTTCCATCCCTCAAAGGATTTTGATTCCTGTTTGCCCCAGCCGAGTGTCACTAGTGTGATGGAGGCAAGCGCGCGCTTTGTGCGTTTGCCAGCTTCATCATTTACAAGTTCCATGAAGTCATGAAGGGGGGAAATAAGGTTGGAGATGTCGGGAACTCCTCTCTTCAATCAATTCATAGGAGAAAGAAACTGATGCAGGTGTGCCTTTGTGGTTGGAGGCTCCATGGTAAGGAGACCTTTCAATTTGCGAGGGTCGTGTCGTACGCCCTCGGCTGAATTGTTTCTTCCACACCAGCGAATGGATTTGGCAAACAGTATGCATTTGTTTGGATGTAATCGCACTGAGAAGCGCGCGCAGGTTTGGAAAAGAAGGTGAATGCTGTCCAACAATCCTTTGACAGTTGAGTAATGCAGAAAGATGTCGTCCAACCAGTACAGTAGATATCTGAAAGGTTTCTAGGGCAAAATTTCCGCCCAAACCGATTGCAGGCGCGTGATGGCGTTTGTAGTTCCGTAGAGCACTCTGGTCGGTGAAAACACGCCGTCTAATGTGAGGAACGACTGTAGTCCCTGTGGTTTTTTTTCATGAGGTAAATGCCAATATCTATATGAAAGATCGAACGAAGCGAAGAAACGGGAGCCAGCGAGCTTCAGTAGTTCTTGTTCGATATTTGGCATCGGATACTGATGCTTCACAGTTTCGCGATCAATGGGACGCAGGTCAATAATGAAGTGTAATTGGGCAGGTACCGTTTTGGGTACAATCAGAGGTGCTGATGCCTACGGAGAGGATGGCTTGGAGTAAGCCGTTCCGGAATCGACAGGATTAGAGACAAAGTCGTCAAGAAACTTTCTTTGGTCCTGGGAGTTTTTTCGAAAGCTAACGCGCACTGGGCGTACATCAGGAGTGAGCTGAATCTTCAGAGGCTTGACCTGCGCTGGAGGCCCAAAGGACAACGATGTGCGAAAGATGTCGATGTGGTCATAGACAGTTGTCCTGAGTGGTGCTGCGTCCTTTTCTTGGAGGCCGTTTTAGACTGCTTCCTGAATCATGTTTTCTGCTGCGTTGCAAATATCCTCGTATTGCTCGCTGTCGATTTGGTCCAGACGAGAAGGGTCTGGGAATGGATCGTGGTTTTCGCGTGCTGTGTGATAATTGATCCTGGAGCGGTTCGGCTGTTTTTTGTCTGTCCTGATTTGGTGGTAGAGGTCGTTGAGAGGGAGACTATGAGGCGGTTAACGGAATCGCACGCCATTTCTGCGGTTGGAATTCCCACTTCGGAGCAATCGGAGGCGTTTGGAGCAAACCGATTGTTGTCCAGCAGAGTGTATTTGTCTTCTCGGACATGTTGTAGCACGGATCGTCCTAATATGAGGTTTTCACAGGCGAGGTCGTCGTCCGCAATGAGGAAAGATATATTAAAGAGTGAAGTGCAAGATTTCCCGAGGAAAGTTGCAAAATGGTGCGGAATGCAGTCCATTTTGTTGAGAAAGTGAATTTCTGCACGGACCCTGAACTTTTGTTTTTAAGCGCAACCGCTTAAGATACGTGTTCAATGGGAGAAATCGCGCCGACACCTTTTGCTGCCGCGCTTTCTGCAAGCGAGTGAGACAAAATGCTGTCGTCGCTTCCATTGTCACAAAGCCCTGTATTGTCTATGGACGCAATGCCGTTAGACACGATTATGGTACCGTCAGTTCTCCTTTCGAGGTAGTTGCGCACACTGTCCGTCATTAGTTTTTGTTGACTCCAAAGGCGCAAGCTCTTAAAGGTGGACTCTGGTAATCGCTGTCGCGAGCTGGGGGAATTCTGAAAGGGGATCCGCAAACACCAAACGGAAAGGGAGGTTTACTGGGCGGAAAACGGTCTCACAGGCGCTGCTAAGAGACGCCCTGAGGATCGGCGGCTTATAAACCTTATGATATGGAACGAGAGTCTCCGACCGTAATATTAGATGTAGACTCTAGAGTGCTTGGTGTACTTCACCAGAGGTGGAGCTCGACCGGCATATTAAGTACCAAGCCGGGAGCCCAACTCGGCAGGTCTCACTACTGTAGTAATTACCCGCACAGAATATCTAAAAAATATATAAATTCTACCATCCGTCAAGGATACTGTAGCGCACGCGGGCCGAGTTATGCACTACGTGGCTCAGTTAATAAAATACGAGCCCTCCTTAGTAATATCCCGTCGTAAAGCCACACTACTATATCACCTTAGGATCCACTGTACTACAACTATGACGAGACAATCCGTGGCAGTGGCTGATATGAGACGTGCGACAACTTGAGGGTTCCTTTAAGGGTTCTTGGATGTTTGAGAGCGCGTAGAGCGAGCGGGGCTATCTGTGGCCTTCTTGGCAGCTATTGCAGGCTTGAGAGCTTCTTTATAGTATCTGTTGACTTCAAACAGTCATCAATCCAATGCTATTCTTCTTCATTTAGACATTGAGGACGGAGATAGAAAGGTGGTGGCCGTCGCGAAGTGCTCTGCCACGTGGATGGCTTGCAGGATGAGGAGGAGCGTGTGGCGTCTACTTGAAGTATTGTTGTACGAGAGTGAGGCTGTGACGCTCTTTTTATGCTTCCAGGCTTAGAGCCTCTTGATTTCTGTGGAGGGCCGTTGTCGATAATTTGGAATGCTTTTGGAACTGTCATCGCATGTTTCATGAAGCCTTTGAAATCGGAGTTGGGAGAGGCATGGGCCAATCCCAAATAAGTTTGTAGACGTTGCTGAAGAGACCGTGGCTTGATTGCTGAGACGAGATGGCCGACTAAGAGCTTAGAATGCTCGTTTATGACCCAAAGCAAACGATTGCGTGCTAGTGATGACAGGTAGGCTGTAAAAATGTGTTTCATACGTAAACGAGAGGAGGGGTCACTCATGTCCATTGCAACCTCTTTTCGAATTATGGCTTCAATTGTAGCGATGGTTATCATTTTGTTGTAGCTCTAAGCCTCTGATTCCAAATATGTCCGTAGTTACTCGTCTGTCAGTTCGTGAACTGTGTTTAAACCGGCGATACAGCCCAAATCGATCGATGACACGAGCCACTTGACATCCACACAGTACGAAAGATTGACTTGGTGAATAGGTTCTGTCGTAGTTGAGTCCACAACAACAAGTTGCAGGCACTGGGCCGTCACGTCTTTGATGTACAGGTCATAATGACGCAAGAAGACTCGGATGGCCTTTGGAGTGGTCGATAACAGACGCGGATGATTAATTGAGAGACTGGCCGATGATAGCTGGTGCGGAATGTAGTTTTCCGCATGATTATCATCAGCGTTTGATGGGGATGAAGGATGTGGCGTCGTCGCGGACGCCATTGTTGTTCATCGAGAAAAGTACGATATGACCGCAGTATCGCTGTGATCACTGTGCTCGGATGCGGGGCAGAGCTGTGTGCAAGTGTGAAAGGCTCGATGCCTTTCAGTTTACTGAGAAGGCAAGAGGCTGCTCCTTAAGAGGGGCCGTGGTGTTTCCCTTTCTGGAAACACCATGCTAAGTGCTACCTACAAAGATGAAGTGCGCACTGCAACCCACGCGCTGGGTGGCAAGGCCTATGAAGTGGATTTTTCGCAAGCAGTACAAGAGCCCACATTACGCCGAGCTATCTTTTCGGCTGAAGCCGACAACTGGATGGATGCAATCCGAAAAGAAGTTCGACAATATTCAAAATCTTGGAACATACGAATACGCCACATCTGATCACGGACAGGCTGTACCATCGGGGTTTATCTTTCGCCTCAAGCGCGGTCATGGAGATGTTTCACTACGTTTTAAAGCCCGGTTTGTTGCCAGAGGAAACTTTCAATCGATGTACGACAAGGACAGTCTTTACTCTCGAGTGTTGAAGTTCGATGTATTCCGGATTATGATGGCCCTTGCTACCGCCATGCAATGGGACCCTGAGCATATCGATGTGAAAAGGGCTTTTCTACATTCGTCCATACCAGTAGATAAACCTATTTGGATAAAGCTATCCAAATATTCGCACATAGCAGAAACCAATGGAAGTGTTGTGAAACTCGAAAAGTCTCTCCTCGGCACGAGGGAGGAACAAAAACTATGGTATGAGAACCTGTCTCGATACCTCTGTCTCATTGGACTTAGCAAGCTCCGATCTGCTTCATACGTATTTTTTAACGAGCCTAGTACCAATAATGTCGTCATACTGGCCTTCATAGATGAAATAAACATCTTTGGATCTCCCAAACGTATTATCTGGGTAAATTATGAGCTCTCTACACATTACAGAATATCAGATATGGGCAAGGATGATCTTTACTTGGGTGTTTCTATTGCAAAAAAGACAAGCAGTATCTTTCTCCATCAACGCCTACTTACCGAAAACATTATCTGTATGTCTCGAACTGGCAGCGCCACTTCACTACACAACCCATTACCACAGTCTTACTGTCTTTATGACCCTGTCACAATCCCAGATGCAACTGAATCTTTGGAAATGACACGAGCTCC
This sequence comes from Gracilaria vermiculophylla, assembly GCA_019155205.2. Taxonomy (NCBI): domain Eukaryota; phylum Rhodophyta; class Florideophyceae; order Gracilariales; family Gracilariaceae; genus Gracilaria; species Gracilaria vermiculophylla. The sequence continues at coordinate 349,479 of JAHNZQ020003150.1, forward strand.
TTACAAAGAAGTCACCGGCACTCTGTTATTTATACGCACATGTACACGCCCTGATTTTGCTACGACGGTCTCAATGTATGGCACGTATGTCTCACAACCACTCCCAAAACACTGGCAAACCATGATGAAAGTCATTCGGTATTTGATTGGTACCATGCAATTTTTGCTTAGAGATACCTCCTAATGTGTCTATAACTCTTAAGACATGGTCTGACGCTGGTCGGGGTCGGGACTTTGACACGCATCGCTTCAGGAGGGGTCCGTCATCACTATTGGAGGTGTACTTGTTATTTGAATTTCAACGCTCCAGAAGTCTACTGCGCTGTCTACAACTGAAGCAGAGTTTTATGCTCTTTCCAAATGTATTAAACAGACCAACTGGTTGAGAAACGCCATGAAAAAACTCGGATTGCAGGTTACCTATCCTTTTCTGCTCTCACAAGACAATCTTAGAGCAATCTGGTGGACGCAAACCGATTTCGTTTGGCGAAACGTCTAGCACGGTGAACTACGGCATCATCATGCGACTGATGCAGTGAACGAGGGGGTGGCTTTTATCAAACATTTTTCATCAAAATAAAACCATGCTGACATGTTCATCAAGTCTCGGATTGCTGATCTGTTCACTTACCATCGAAAAGCTCTCCATATATCTACAATAGCGGTCGAAGGGGCGTCCCAGTGAATATGAGTCTTTGTTTGATATTTGCATTTATATAAGTATTGCTTTACTAAAGTCCGTTATGAATTTCGTACTGCTACTGTTTTAAGAGCGCATGTTTACTAGTTCTACATGCTCTCGTATGCTAATTAGGTCTATAAACCGAGAGCAATACGTCCGTCAATTATTGTCATGGAGGCTCTCAATTCTTTTCTTCTTGTTTCCATCTGAACAATGTTTCTGAGAAATAAGGATAGTACTCCAGCATTTTTTTAAACAATCTTTTAAATCAAAAACTGTATTAAACTAATTGTAAATAGGTGTAGTATAGAGCTTAGGATAAACTTGAGTAAACGCACTGTTGTTTTATCTCGATGACTCGGCTTGACTTCTATCATTTATCAAACCTGGTCTGCAATTCTCTCTTATATAGTGTTCTCATAATGTTCCATAGTCTTCTAGAACTTCTAATAGTTTCTATCACAAAGCATAAAATACTTCTACATAATTTCTTCTATAGAACCTTCTAGAAGTCTCTAGATATTTGCAGTTTCTAGTTGCTTCCTAGAAGTTTGTAGATGCTTCTACAACACCCGCTCTCAACTTGATATCTGCTTAAGACCCAAAATGTCCATAAAAAACCAATGCTTGTTCTTCTGTAGAGACTTTGTAAAAGTATCAGCTGCCATATGTTCGGTAGGACAGAATTTAATTTTTACTTCTTCATTTTTCAAGCAGTCCTGAATATAGAAATGCCGTTTGCCAATGTGCTTTGAATTTCCATGGCTTTCTTCCATTTTTGAAATTGCAATTGTAGACAGGTTGTCAACAAAAATTAAAATAGCTTATTCTTCACTAATTTTAAGATCCTTCATGATTTTTGCCAACCATTTCCCTTCTTTGACTGCCTCTGTAACTGCAATTAATTCGGCCTCTGTGGATGACAATGCAACACAATTTTGCTTTCGACTGCTCCACGACAGTAAACAATATCCATAAAATGTAGCATATCCAGAAACTGATTTTCTGTTCTCCGTATTTCCCCAACTGGCATCACTGTAGACATAAAACGACGGGTTGGTAGATTTTTTGTAAACGAGACAAAAATCTTTTGTCTTCTGAATATACCTAAGCACCCTTTTGCATGATTTCCAATGTTATGTGCAATGCTTTTTAGAAAACTGACATAATTTTCCAACTGCATATGCTAGATCAGGATGCATCCCTCGCGTAAGATACATAAGTGAACCAATTAATTCTCTGTAGGGAACGCCCATAATTTTTTCTTGAGTTCCACATTTTTATAAAGTACTGTTCACCTCCAAGGGTGTATTAATTTCTTTGCAGTTCTCCATATTAAATCGGTTGAGCACAGTTCCTGCGTAGGCACTTTGACACAATTTTAGAATTCCTTTTTCTCGATTATAGTCGATTTCAATGCCTAGCACATGCCGAATTTCTCCAAGATCCTTCATTTGAAATTTAGAACTTAGTTCTTGCTTCACAAAATTTAACGCCTTTGGACTTTCACTTGCCAGTATTATGTCATCGACATATAGTGAAATAAATACTTCATGGTCATCAATATTTGCGACAAATATTCCACTGTCTCCATGAACTTTCGAAAAATTCACGTTGCTTAAAAGCGAGCTAATCATTTTGTACCACGCTCTTGGCGCCTGTTTTAGTCCATATATTGCCTTCGTTAGCTTGCACATGTGATTAGGTTTTTTTTGAGTCAATAAAGCCCTCAGGCTGTTCCATAAAAATTTCTTATTCCAACTCTGAATTTAAGAACGCTGTTTTAACATCCATCTGGGTGATGAACATTTTTTGTTGGAGTGCAACAGCCAGAATAGTCCGTAAAGAACCCATGAGTACAACTGGAGCGTACGTTTCAAAATATTCAATTCCATATTTTTGCTGATACCCTTTGCACACCAGTCTTGCCTTAAATATTTTCTCTTGATTTTTGGTTTCGGGTTTTATCTTGAAAACCCATTTTGGTCGCAAAATATGCATGTCCGATTTTCGAGGGACCAGTTTCCAAGTATTATTCTCGTATAAAAATTTATGTCGCTTTCCATTGCAGATGGGCAATAATTTTTCTGAACCCCTGACAGGGCCTCCTGTAAAATATTGGGTTCTGTTTCGTCTGCAAGCATCATTACTGCACCGGCAGCAAAGTCCTCATTTTCATCAGCATGCTCATATGTGATCTATGTTGGCTGTTTTCTAGTTCTCCCACTTCCCCGTGGGATAATTTCTGGTGCTTGCGCATTTTCTGGAGGTGGGTTGTAAGCCTCAGAAGTTTCCAAATCATTTTCCTTTTCAGTTTTTGGCATTTCTTCTTTTTCTGGTTCAAAAGAAATTTATTCTTCCATTGAGATTATTTTTGGGGCTTCTAGAAACTATGCCGTTCCACTTACAACCACCCTTCTGGTTGAATTATCCATGAAGCGATAATTTCTACCTTCGTATTCCAAAAATTTAAATAGCCTTGACTTGGCATCCCATTTCTTTCTATGATCATTTGGAATAAAAACATAGGCCTTGCACCCAAATACTTTGGGATGAGAAATATTTGGTTTCTTTCCGAACCGTTTTTCAAGCGGACTGCAACTGCCTAGAAGATTTGTACGAACAAAATTCCTAATCACATTTGCAGTTTGGATAGCTCTAGCCCAGAAAGATCTGGGAATGTCCTGAAAGTAAAGCATACATCTTGCTTTTTCACAAAGTGTTCGGTTAATTCTTTCCGCCACACCATTCTGTTGAGGTTGGTGTGCTCCAGTACCCTCGTGGATGATACCTTTGTGTTTGAAATACTTTTCAAATGCCTTAGAAAACTATTCTCCCCCTCTATCAGTTCTAATTCGTTTGATAGAAATTCCTTCTTGATTTTCCACCATAGTTAGAAATTCTTGGGATTTTTCAAACGCTTCGTTTTTGGTACGGAGAAAATACACAAATGATTTTCTTGTGTAATCATCAGTGAAGGTTATGAAATACAATTTTCCTCCTTTGGATTTTGTACTCATAGGTCCACAAAGATCTGTGTGTATGAGTTCTAATTTTCCCTTTGATTGAAAATTTCCTAATGACGGAAATGATTTTGAACTCATTTTCCCAAGTACACATCCCTTGCACGTACTTCTATCTTTTTGTTTCAATTTTTCTGGAACACCATCTGTGGTTTTCTTCGATACGATTTGGCTCAAGACTGATTTTCCAGCATATCCTAGTCTGGCATGCCAAAGTTCTTGCTCCGTTATAGTGGTTGAGTATGTTAGATTATTTTCCTCAATCTTCTTGGAGCTCTTAAACCAGTAGGTAGAAGTTTCTTTCTTGACCTGAAAGAGTTTTTCATTTGAATATTTGGATAAAATGGTGCACCATTCTTTTTGAAAATAAACGCGATGTCCACGTTCATCAATTTGCCCCATAGATAAAATGTTCATAGCAATTTCCGGGACAAATAAAACATCTTACACATGCATTGTCTTCATAGACCCATTCATAGAAATTTCCATATGTATGCTTCCCTTTTCTATTGATTTGACATGGGTTCCATCTCCTAGTCTGATAGTAACTGGCTCATTTCTTTTTAAAGTTTCCTCCATAAACCACATTCAATTATTGGTTATGTGGAAGGATGCACCAGAGTCCATATATCATGTTCCACAGATTTTTCTTTGGTGTTGGTCAGCCATCAAAAAATTTCCGGAGAACGAATTGCTCGTGTTGGGCTGTGTAGAATTTTTCGTGTCCTTTTTGAGTTTTTTTCTGTCCGCAATTTTGTGCCCTTTCTTTCCACAGTAGTGACAGTTATAGGGAAATTTGTATTTTTGATTGTTGAATTTTCCCTGTAGAAGACTTTCAGATTTTTCTTGCTCTGCAGACGATTTTAGGCTGGACTCTTCACCCCAAATTCTAGCGTGGATTTCTTTAATGCTTAGCTTTTCAGCTATATTTTCCAATGTAACAACCAAACTTTCATAGCTTTTTGGTAAGCTACGCAATAATCTCATAATATATTCTTCTTTTGTTTTATACACCCCGAGCAGTTACAATTTTGTTTTGAGACGTTTTACTTCTTCTATATGTTGTTTGGCTGATTCTTCTTCGTGGAGCCTTTTTGACGTAAAGCGCTCCTCCGTGTCCATTTTGTTCGCCATAGCCTTATTTTTGTACACTTCTGTTACGGCATTCCAGGCTTCTGTACCTGTTTTGCTTGACGCAACATAGACTATTTGATTATCATCGACTAATAAACAAATATTTATCAATGCTTTCTCATTAGCAGTAGCATTATTTTATTCTTCTGTTACAGCTTTCCAATACCCCATCTTCTTAAGGTAATTTGTCATACGAAATTTCCAAGAGAAATAATTATCTCCATTACGTTTCTCTATTATGAACGTGCTTTTCTCTTCTATATACATGTTTCTTGATGACGTGAATTAACGAATTTCGATTTTCGGAAATGACAGAGCGTACTGTAATGTACGGTCGATCACGGGTTTTGACGGTTTTGCCCGATTCTGATGGCACGGTTTTTGAAATTCTGAGATCTATACTGCACGATTCTTTGATTTTCGTAGAACCTCGAACTTCTACGATGTTGTCCTGATTTCAAGTTCACAGCCGACTTCTAAGCTGTTGTACTAACGACGAGGTTGACTTAGGCGTAGTCTGGGCCCATAACCTAGTGTAAGAAGGTGTAGTACAGAGCTTAGGATAAGCTTGAGTAAAAGCACTGTTGCTTTATCTCGATGACTCGGCTTGACGTCTATCATTCATCAAACCTGGTCTGCAATTCTTTCTTATATAATGTTCTCATAATGTTCTATAGTCTTCTGGAACTTCTAATAGTTTCTATCATAAAGCATAAAATACTTCTACATAATTTCTTCTATAGAACCTTCTAGAAGTCTCCAGTTATTAGCAGTTTCTAATTGCTTCCTAGAAGCTTGTAGATGCTTCTTCAACACCCTGGAAGTGTTCCGGAATAGACTTAGAGCAAAGCCGTCTGAATGTCTTGGTGAAGGGACTGATAGCAAGAAAGCCTTGCTTGATGCTCTCAGAAAGGGATTGAAGGGAATTACATTAGATGGGAATGATGACATAATATTTCCGACGGTTTGAGACAGAACACATACATTGTATGTTACAGTTAGGGACGGAAAAACCGGGAAGTCTTTTGGCGCAAGTGTGTCAAGGCGACTTGAGGATTTTGAATATGAGTCGGAGAGCGTGAAAGAGTACTCGTACGCCACTTAGGCGAAGGAAACTCTGGAACCCCTCAAAGAACACGATCGTTTTCAATTTCTGCTATCAAAACTTTTGGCTATGTAGGAAGCACAGAAGAAGCTGCTTAAAATGCAAAAGGAGCTTAAAAGGAAAGTGATAAGGCTCAAGGGAAATAAGCGTTCTGGTGCCCGGGACCTTGCCGTTGATCTCGATCAAGCTTTGCTTAGGGAGGAATAAACCCCTTAGATCTTGGCGTCGGCTCAGTGGGATCGGAGCGAGAGGGTGATGCAGAGATTGTCAAGAAAAACAATAAGATATCTAATAAAAAAATTTCAAATATTCGTGGTCCAAGCTTCCCTGAGCAGTCCTTGATTGTGGACTAGGTACTGGAATAAACTATGCTCCGATTAGCTCTCAAAACCTGTCCGACTCTGTTGGCGTGGATTGTGGCTCGTGAGCTAGACCATACTCTGAGTATTCGAGAAAGTGGTGGTCCATCTAAAACAGTAAACTACATTATAGATTTTGTCGGGATCATGCGAGCCCTGCGTGAATTCGGGGTCGGAGTAGTCCGTCGCCTTTTAATGGCTGTTGTTATGGCAGATACATCGGGCAGATGCGAGACTGCCACAGAATTGAATTAGAATAATGAAGAGCATATACCGGAAACTTACAGCCAAAGGCTACTCAAGTCGTCTTAGCTACGTCCAGAGCTAGGGAAGTGCCCCCGAACGTCTGCACCGCAAGGTAGGGAGACCAAGTAGAAGGGTTTTCTGTGTCTACAAAAATAATAATAACAACTTGCGCCAATGAGTGTGATAAGCAAGCGACATATGCTTCTCCTTCAGTGTGTGATTGCATGTGAAAGCAGGCATATGCCAAAAAGTAGTACGCGAAAAAGGCAGCGCAACATCCGAAGAGTGTTGATGGATTCAGTTTTGAGAAATTTAGTCTTACGGCTTAATGGGGTTTGTGCCGGGCATGTTTTCTTGTATTTGCCAATTAGTGATGAGAGAAATGCTCTCCAGCAGTTGGCTACCAATTTCTTTGGAAGCGCCGAGGAGGAATCCTTCCGCCGAAAATATATCGATGCAAGGCTTTCCATCGTAAAGGAAGACAAAGTATTTTATGGTGACAGCCACACATGGGAGTCGGTCAACTAAGACTTGGATTCACTGCATGGAGAAGGCCTGGCAGCATCCGGGGATGTCCTGAAAGTAATACCCGAGGAAACCCATGAGACATACAGGTCACAGGACTTATTGGCAATATAAAGCGAATATCGGGAGCCAATCCAAGAAGTAATTTGCCATGTGAAAGAAAAAGAAAATATTAAGCTTTTCAAAAAACTAGAAAATTTTGGACTAATTTTAATCGAATGGGAATCAGCAGAAATACTGACTGGGGTCTTTGGAGTCCCCAAGAAAGAGGAAGGCGTTCTGCACCCAATCGTTTACACTAAAAGTGAAAGGAATGCTTTTCTTACCGCGCTGGATGCTTATTTATCAATCTCTGGGCACATTGCAAAACTATTTCTGCTGTCAGGAAATAAAAAATATATATATATTTGGAAATCCAATTTGGATAACCAGTATCATCAGATGAAAGTGCCTGAGGAGTCCTGTAAAGTTTTTGGACTGTCGAGTATTAGCTTACATTGCTTGCAGAAATACCCTGTTATATGCTCAATGACAATGGGATGGTCCCACTCAGTTTTCCCTGTGCAGAGCAAGCACAAAAATCTGCTTGAGCAGGCTGAATTGAAAAAACAGAATTGAGTAACAGACGTAATGGATATTTGGAATTTTCAATTCGAGGCGTATTTCTATGATTAATTTTCTTTTGGGAGCAAACCATGTAAAAAGAATAAAGAACCTAGAAGCGATTTATGAGGGTCCAGGAAAAGTATCTTGCCTTCAAAGCCGTAAAACATTGCATGTACAGAGAAAAAAAACTTTACAGAGGTTCCTTGCATTGTAGAACCCCTTGCTGGATGAGTTTTGTTCGACGCAGTAAAGTTGCGAAAATTAATCCGGACTACAAAAACAATTATGCAGAGGCAAGAAAATATTTCGGCTTTATAGAAAAAATTGGAAACGATTTGTGTACACGTTGGTGTGTGCTATTGCACTAAAATTGATTAAGCGTTTCTGATTCACGTATTCACGTAAACATGACAAGGACATGAAACCCTTATAATTTGTCATCGCTTTTGTCCTGTTAATGATTTGCATGGCAACGTGTTTTAGCGGTTAATGTTGTTCAAAACTTTAATGGCAGTAAGAAGAATGTCTACAGTTCTATCCATATTGTATATTCGACGGCTTTTTTTCGAAAAGAATACATGTTATGCAAATCAAGTCATGGTTCAAAAGAAATTAGATGTCATGAGGCCGTGTCCTACATATAAGATATCGTTTACTAAAATAAGAATTATTAAAAAACCCTTTTTGATTTGACGGATGGGAGGACTTTCTTATAACTTTGTAAGTGTAACACAGGAGAGTTGGAAGAAGTCTGGCCAGGCCCACGGTCTTCTCTAAGGTGGGTCTGGCTTTGTTTTATAGTGATTCTTAAAACTAGACGTTAAGCGTCTTACATTCTACTTTATCTACTTG
>JAHNZQ020003150.1:361885-397263 GCA_019155205.2 Gracilaria vermiculophylla
GGTCCTTCAACGATCTGGTGTGTGTGGACCACTTGTTTCTCGATCAGTACTGCGTTATGCACGCTATGGACGCTGCATCCCGTTACTCCGTGGGTGCTGTCGTCGAAGATACGTCGATGTGGCGAGCGCTCTTTCACAGAGTTCCACGGCTCATGCTGCATTTGCTGTTACTCCTGGTGCCCCTTGGTGTAATAACCTCTCCAAGCCTCATATCGCCGGAGTTCTATTGCCCTCCTCGAGCGCTCTTTCCCACAGCTCCTCGGCTCGTGCTGCATTCGCTGCCACTCCTGGTGCTCCATGGCGCAACAAAAACGCCAACTTGAACATCGAACCCACATGACGGCCCTCAGCGATTGCTCTTTCATACAGCTCCACGGCTCGTGCTGCATTTGCTGCCACTCCTGGTGCTCCTTGTTGTAACAACAACGCCAACTTGTACATCGAAGAAACAAAACGGCCCTCCTCTATCGCTCTTTCATGAAGCTTCACGGCTCGTGCTGCATTTGCTGCTACTCCTGATGCCCCTTCTTCCATCAACATCGCTAAGTTATACATCGCATGAACAAGGCCGCCATCCTCGATCGCTCTCTCATAAAGTTCCACGGCTCGGGCTGTATTTGCTGCTACTTCTGGTGCTCCTTGGTGTAACAAACACCCCAAGTAGAACATCGCATGAACATGACTGCCTTCATCGATCGCTCTTTGATACAGCTCCACGGCTCCTGCTGCATTTGCTGCCACTCCTGGTGCTCCTTTTTCTAACAACAACGCCAAATTGAACATCGAACCAACATGACGGCCCTCCTCGATCGCTCTTTCATACAGAGTCACGGATCGGGCTGCATTTGCTTGTACTCCAGTTGCCCCTTTTTCTAACAACAACGCCAAGTGGTACATTGCATCAACAGCACGGCCCTCCTCGACCGCTCTTTCATACAGCTCCACGGCTCGTGCTGCATTTGCTGCCACTCCTGCTGCTCCTTTTTCTAACAACAACGCCAAATTGAACATCGAACCAACATGACGGACCTCCTCGATTGCTCTTTCATATAGCTGCACGGCTCGAGCTGCATTTGCTGCCACTCCCGATGCTCCTTGCGTTAACATGCACCCCAAGTTGAACATCGCAACTGCATGATTGTGCTCCTCGATTGCTCTTTCATAAAGTTCCACGGCTCGTGATGCGTTTGATTGCAGTCGAGGTGCTCCTGTTAACACAATTGCCGTATGTTCCATCGCATCAAAATTTGGTGCCCCATGTTGTAACAACAGCGCCAAATTGTTCATCGCATCAGCATGACTGCTCTTCTCGATCGCACTTCCATACAGCCTCACGGCTAGTACTTCATCTGCTGCTACACCTGGGGCCCCAAATTGTAACATTAACGCCAAGTTGTTCATGGCATCAACATGACTGCCCTCCTCAATGGCTCTTTCATACAGCTCCACGGCTCCTGCTGCATTTGCAGCTACACCTGGTGCCCCGTTTTCCAACAACAACGCCAAGTTGAACATTGCTTGCACATCACGGCTTTCCTCGATCGCTCTGTCATAAAGCTCCACGGCCCGCTCTGCATCTGCTGGTACCCCTGGTGCCCCATGCTGTACTAAAAACGAAAGATTGACCATGGAATCAACATGACAACCCAAATTGATCGCGCTTCATAAAACTTCGCGGCTCGTGCTGCATTTGCAGCTACTGCTGGTGCCCCTTCATCTAACAACAACGCCAAATTGAACATCGCATCAACATCATGGCTGTCTTTGACCGCTTTTTCCAACAGTTCAAAAGCTTGTGCTGCATTTGCTGCTACTTCTGGTGGCCCTTTTCTTAACAACAACGCCAAGCCATTCATCGCACCAACGTGATGGTTGTCTTTGATTGCTTTCTCGTACAAATCTACTGCCCGCTTGGCATCTGAACCGACGCCCTGCAGTCCCCGAGCAAGTATCCAAGCCGTGGCGTCTAGAAAGTTAGCCTGTTTTGGGCCCATCTTGATGTTTGGTGATGGAACAGAACACATTATGTCTCTGCTTTTCCAGAACAGCAACTTGTTCAGTTTTGAAAACAAGCCTGATCTAACATTACGAGCATCGTCGTCTTCCAAACATGCCCATTCAGCTATGATTTGTTCGAATCCATACACAGGTGCTCGGTACAGATCTGCTTCGGAATATAGGTTCCCTTGACTTTCAATCGATGAATCAATTTCCTTCGCACCCTGTGACTTTCTGAAGTTTCCCTGACTTGCACTCAACGATTCTATTTCCTTTGAACCCGGTGACTTTTTGAGATTTCCCTGCCTTGCACTTGATGATTCTATTTTCTTTGCCAACTTAGACAGTCTAGGATTTCCCTGACTTGATATTGATGATTCGATTTGCTTAGCACCCTGTGCCTTTCTGCAATAGTTCATATCGACAACAGAGTACATGGTCTGGAGATATTTTCCTTTCGACCAAGCAGTAGTGCAATAAGAAAAGCACTGTTGCATCAGAATCATCACGTGCCTTGACGGTACCACATCCACCATTGCACATGTAATTAATAACCTTCCAATGTAAAATTCATAAGTCTCAGTGTCGGCACACAAATCGATCATCCGCTCGCACTATGAAAAGTGATGGGACACGTACAGCGAAGCAGCGCAGGAGCGCCGGAGTTGCTCAACTGTTTTTCAATAGTTATGGGCCCAGCGTACAAAGATCATATTTGAACCACGGCGGGGCTTGAACCCGCGACCCCTGTATCTGGGCCCATAACTATTGAAAAACAGTTGAGCAACTCCGGCGCTCCTGCGCTGGTTCGCTGTACGTGTCACATGAGTTTCATAGGCTTCCGCGAACTCTCGCTTTTGAACCTGCTGTAGAACGTGTTTCCCATCTAGTTCCAGTCGACAAATGCTTACTCTGAACGGCGGCCATTCTCTCCAAATGAACAATTTTCCATTCTCCTTCATATCAATTTCTCTCATTTGCTCTTCATCGTCCACACCGTGTACGCAGTCCAGCTCCGTCGCGCCTATCCCCATGCTTTTTTGCCACTCTTGCCGTCCTTCCAATCTTCCCAAAAATGCATCGCGCCACCACTTCCATTCAAATTTCTCTTCGTTGCTACTCACCAGCTTCAAACAACATTCTCCGTTGCCATTCACTTCAGCTTCGATCCACATCTCTTGCGGACTGCATATGGCTTCAATTTTCAAACTTAATGAAGAAATTCTTTTCTTTTCATCACGACTCTGCCTTTCTACACCTCTAATACCAAGGTCGATGCAACACCAATCCTTGCTCTCCGTGTCTTCTCTGATCTCTCTATTTTGCACTCCAGTCAATGACACGTGCACTCCCGGGAACGACAACACCATCAGCATCATCGTCCCGATCTCCATCTTCTTGGATTCTTCCCCTCCATCCGCGTTCTCCCATCTCTCCAAGTCCATCACCTTCTTCTCCATCGCGTTCTGCAGCTCCCATACCAACCTGCATTTCACCCCTCGCCGTTCCAAAAGTTCCATACAGTCTGGGCCTCGCAGCACATCACGCATCTCTCGACTCAGATCCACGTGCAACACAACGTTTTCCAATGCATCCTCACTCACATCTGCAAACAGCACGCAGTCATTTCTGTTTCCCATTTCCCGCACACACCGCCCTGGCACAGTTCTCACTGATTCCATCCGGTATCCCATGAATGTCACACATTCTTCCACGTAATCGTGCCGCCAGAAACCACTCCATCCCATTCGCAGATCCAGACGTCGTATTTCCAAATCTCTGTGCGCCTGCTGCATTCCCCACCCTTCTTCCCTTTTCTGCTCCTCACCCCCATCTCCATCCTCACAGCTTTGCCGCGCATCACGTGCTGCTTTGCTCATTCTGCCAATACAGACCTTTCCCCATTCCTCATTGCGCTCCACCAACAGCCCCACCTGTTCCCCGATGACCAGACTATGCCACACATCCACCATTTCTCCAACTTCACACACAAACCGATTTGCACTGGACAACCTCCCCATCACATGTCTCATCAACGGAATCCCGCTCACCTCCAAAATCTCCTCAACATCCCACGGTTTCTTTTCACCACGTCCTCCCTCGTTGCTCTTGCTCATTCCCAGCTGCAGCCACAGGTTTTTCATACCTTCCGCACGTCTTGCATCTTCCTCCATAGCTATTTCATTATCATGGTCCCATTCACCACTCTGACTTTCGCTTTCTATTTTCGAACCTCCGTCATCACTCTGGGCGCTTCCTTCTGTCTGACATACCGCTTCACCGTTGTCCTCTCTTATCATGTTTTTGGCAATTCTTCCCACATGCAGCAAAATGGTTAGCCACTCCAGCTTTTCCACATCAAACTCGCGCATCTCCTGCACAAACGTCGACTGTACAGGTAGCTCGGTAACGAATTCTCGCAACACCTCTTCGTAACTGTCGTATGTGTAGTACGTGTTGCCCCTTCTGTCCCTTCTGCTCCTCAGGCTTGCGATGTGGCTCGCCTCGAATGGCAGACACTTGCCTTCCTCCAACGCTTTCTTCAGTACCTCCTGTTTCACAAACCTGCCATCGCTCATCCCGCTATCCTTGTTCCACTGTTTCCACAAGAACGGACTGCTTCCTTTCCCCCCGCCCTCCTTCCAGAGTTGTAACATTGCTGAGGCCAAGAGTTGCGACCCGAAATACCTCCCGCGCTTCAAAAATCTATCCTTTGCACTTTCACCGCTTTTCGATTCTGCACCATTTGGATTTTGAGCGGCTTCAAACTCACGCATCCACTGCTGTAACCCTTGCGAAGCAAAAGTCGCCGCCCAGTGCACCCACACTTGTACAGGGTCTACTGGTACTTGCCGCATTCTTGCTTTTCTGGTTTCACCACATTTCCGCTGCGTAACTGTTTCCAGTGAGCTACGAAGGAACTCGAAAACGATCCCTAAAACAAACTCCATCCACCTGATCGCCACACGAACAGGCTCAATCGCCGCACCCAAAAGCTCCATTACATTTTGCACTACCACATGTTTGTACCGTTTACCATCAGTCCCGTGCTTTCTCGGCTTGAGCAACTCTCGACTCCCATACTTGACGTAGCACTGTACGTCCCCGTGCAGAACTTGGTTGTCCGCAATTTTCTCATTTACGAGAATTTCATCCGCAACCGAAGAGCTGTCGAGTACTGACCCGGAACCTTGGTCGTTTTCACCCATTTCATTTCCACGTCGCAATGAGTACGGAATTCCCATGGAACGCATGGCGTCGATAGAGTGCTGTGCCCAGGTGCGAAAGGCGTGCAGCTGCCACAACCCCCACACTGTGCGCAACCCCACTACTGCCGCAAACACTGTCGCCACAGCCGCTGCGCACATCTCTTTAAATTCCCCAGCCTTCACTTGCGCAACACCATATAGAATGACGTACATCATTGGCACGAACGTATACACCAGATTGCGGTAACCGGCTCTCCGTGTCTCGCGCACACTCACCCATTTCGATTTCAGAAAGTCCGTGTTTGCCAGCGCCGTCCATGGCAAGAACGCGGCGAAGTACGCCCCGGCCACAAACCACCGCGCGTCAGCGAGCACCTCGAGAGTCATCACGCTGCTTGACGACAACAAAGCTTGCTGCGCCTACTTTCGAGGCTGCTTCACAACACCGAAGTTTGTGACGCTTGCAGGTGGTCTACGCTGCTGTGCGAGGTGGACGGTAGCTACTTAAGAAGCCACCGCTGCCGGCAGCGACACACATCCTCCAACGCTCAATGGCAGAAGCTCCGACGACGGTGCATCAGAACCACCGCCTTTTTTGGCGGGTTGCCATTGGCGCAGCCCGTTGTTGCCAACCGAGACAACAGCAATGCTGGCTCGCCATTCTGACAGAAGGTGCAGCAGCATTATGCCAACGTCACAGTTTTCGGCCGTCTGATAGCCATCCTTCTTACGTCAGAGCGTTCAACATTGTGTTGCAACACGAGCAAAAATCTTTTTGGGCAAAAATAAACCACATCTTCCAGCTTCAACCCTTAAAGCAATAAGGTACATAAACCGTCCAGCATCGACAAAGTCAGAACTACAAAAAACTGAAAACTTCATCGCAGTGAGGCAGACACACGCTTGCAACCGTTTACTCTGCGCACTCGCTCTACAGTGCACCACGCACCTCGCTGGCACCACGGAGGTGCGCGAGTCTCCCAGAGTCGCTTAAGAAAACCTACAGGACTTTTGAGCTCGCGGCAAGGTCCGGGAAAGAAGCCACACACGAGAGTCTGGTCTTTACCTGTCTCTTCTTGTGTGCCTTCTCCATTTGCCCCGCACTACACCTACGCGACGCACGATAGTCTGCAAGGCCAGTTCCACTGCACACCTATTTCGTGCGTTCTCCTCTCACCATATCCGAGTATGCACCACGCAGGTCGATTTTACCAAAGCCCAAGCAAAGGTCCCTCGAATCTTTGTGAAGTGATCGGATACACGTCAACATTGTATGATTGAGGCTCAACACAAAAACATGAAATATAGAAGAGTGAAGCAAATAAAGTGATTGGAACATCGTTGATTGTATCAATTACTATGTCCAATTATCATGCAGTTCAGGGCCTCTCGAGAACACCAAATGTTTGTATTTTTTAAAAAATAAACGTTTGTTTCTGAAGAAACCGAAATCTTGTAGAGCATGCACATGGTCACTTTGAGCAAGCTGAAAAAGATAATGCGGACAAAACAATTTCTTCAAGTTTGTTTGTCTTCATTTGCAACAGGATCATGCGGAAACGTTGAGGACCATCACAGACTATCTGTTTCTGCTGCTTTTCTAGAGTGTACATCGCCTCATCGTGGGCGTGTCCGAACCGCGTCCAAAACAAGCAGCTGACCACCTCCGCCTCACGCCTGCAACCTTTTTCTTCAACGCCTTCAATGAACGCCTTCATTGCTGTTAAACTGTATTCGAAGCCCACCTCTAATGGCTGCCCGTTCTGTTCGACAGCCTCAAATTCACTGACAGTTTACAGCGTCGTTGCTGCACTGAACTGAACTTGCATGTTCCCCGTCGCGCTCTACTGCGCGCCGCCGGCGTGCTCCAATCGTCACTGTCGAAACAGACATATATCCCAACCGCGCCGCGGCCAGCAATAGCGCAGCGGAAAAAAAAGCCACCTACAGCTCTCTGCTCTCACGCTCGTTCGGTGTTGATGCTCTCTACAAAACGCCTCTCGTGTGACGTAACAGGATGCGTGTGCAGGCCTTTTATCCCGGCTCTCCGTGTCTCACGCACACTCACCCATTTCGAAGTCAGAAGGTCCGTGCTTGCCAGCGTGGTCCAAGGCAAGAACGCGGCGAAGTACGCTCCGGACACAAACCACAACGAGGCAGCAAGCGCCTCAATATTCATCACGCTGCTTCACGACACCATAGCTTTCTCTGCCTACTTTCAAAGCTGCTTCACGATGCCGAGGCCTCGTTCTTGCGGATGAGCGGCGTCTCAAATCGAGCTGGACGGCAGCTTTTTGAGGCCACCGGCTGCGTTAGCATTACACAACCTCCATCCTCTTGATGACGGGCGTGACGCCCGTTCTTAACCAGAGTTTATCAACAGTTGTCGACGCGTTGATGTCAAATGGCAAAAGATATTTGGCTAAAGAAATCTTTCGGCAGCTTTTAAATTCATTTATAAAACACCGCGCACACCTGCCTACTGTCATGATTTCTATATTTCTTGAATGATTTTGAGACGCGGAATTTGATTGCGGACCGCGATGGTTCCAAAGCATATTTTGGCGAGTAATCTCGCATTTCTGTCTTGTGCAATAGCTGTGCAGTACTGGCAAACGAAGGCAGAAATAAAATTGCGACTGATTTTTTTTTTTTCCCTTCTACGTTACGTTATTTCACTTTGTCTATTACTCTAGTGTCAACAAATGTTTGAAAACTTTCACTATTTATGGAGAGCAACAACAAGTTCTGCTGATGATAGGCGCTTGCCGACCCCGTGCCTCACTCTCAAGAGCTTTGACGACGCGGCACTACTTCGGCTGTCTATTTCGCGCGTCGCCATTGGCGTAGCTCATGGATGCCAACCGTAATACAAAAGCAACGCCGGACCGCTAATCTGACAGAAGCTGCAGCAGCGTTTTGCCGGCGTCATACTTTAGTATTTTGCAGCCCGATTCAGTCCACGTGGACGGCGCACAGCTGTAATCATTTGTGTCACTTTTATTAGTCTTCTAGCTAGGATGGGAGCTGTGAATCACTAAAATAATTTGTAATGGCATGCTGCGGCTTCGTTGGCATACAATGCGTTTCAAAAGTATAGGACAGTGCAAAAGGGCGCCAAAATATGGATTTTTGACTACTGTAGCCACCCCCCTTCGTTAAAACCCTCAAAAACGCGTTTCTAAAGTATAGAACATTTCCAACTCGCGCGTAATTATTTCCGCATCATGTTGTTTTCTTTCCTCAGAAATGCATATGATCTTATGAAGTAAAAGCTTACAACAAAACACTTCAAATAGTACCTTAGATCTAGGCCATTGTTCTCATTTTTATACCATTTTATTCAATATTTACTGTACTATAAACATAAAGGTTTATTGATAGCTTAATAATGCTCAGTTAAAACAATGAGCAAAACGTTTTGCAAGAATAATATCTTGACAATGTGTTTTACACTAAAAAACCCATGAAAAGAACGAATCGTTTACAAACAATGAATAAAATGGTAATTGTAGTGCAATGCTTGCAAGCAGGAAAACACTCCGAAGACGCTCGGGATCTTCCTCTCGCGAGGGTAGCACAGCGAAAGAGCCCTTCCGAGGATGACACGACTAAGTCGGGTTGTAAGGCCGAGGTCACCCGTCACGACAAGCGGCGGAAGGTAGATGGTGAACCAAGAAGGATCCGTCCACACGGTGTAATGTCCCAAGGCAGGGGGGGTGCGTCCACGCGGTGGCGCACACACGTCAGGAGCCGGTGTGAGCCGCGGATAGCGGGAGCTCCCCAAAGAGGAAAAAAAGGGAAAAGAAATAAGGGGAATGAAGGCGAGTCGCGAGAGGGACTCGGGTCGTGATCGGCGAGGCCGGAAGGATCCCTATACAGGACGAAGCCACAACAGTGGGAGATAATGGGCCCAGAGTGGGGTTCTATTAGGCGCGCAAGGGGGATAAGCGGGCCGTGTGCAACGGGATACCTCTCCTCAAGGAGCTAGTACCGCCGAAGGCGCGCGCGCTTAGAGCCAAGCTCTGATGAAGAACACCCCTTTTTGGGAGTGCTATTATCAAGAACACCCTCGTTGGGGAAGTTTACTGAGGTGCGGCGGCGGTTGCCGCTGCACTAAGTGCAGTAGACTGCCCAGTGTAATAACTAAATAAATAGTGAAATTGTATCTATCGTTCTATTCGCCATTGTGGCGCAACGCGTGTAACACGTGCGGTTCGCTTGCCACGACGCATTTCGACCAGCCGGTTGCCACGTGTGCATCACCCTCACCAGCCCTGCCGGGTATTCCTAGTCATAAACAAGGAACTAACTGGGACTTCCGGAAAAAGACGAAGTGCCAAAAAAAAGCCGCCTAGAGGGCGTTGCACTTCAATGTTTTGCATCAAAATGCCAGGTGTCTTATACTTTTGAAACAGACTTTAGTCAAAACGCAGCTTCCAGAGTGCTTGCTAAACACCTTCAATCTACAAAAGATTGATGCGAATGTCCAAAAAAACCTGTTCAAGTCCAGAGCGTCTCAATAGAGAAGGACATCACAAACAAGGGTGACAAAAATGTCAATATTGCTAATTATAGCCATTCTTCTATGTGAAAGCATTCAACTACGTGATCCACAAAGATAGGATTTAATAAACTTCTGCGCTATTGTAACCATTGTTTCTGGTAAAAAATAGATCAGATCATCCAGATTCAGAAAACAGGACAGAATCAGTCCGAAAATGCACTACAAAACTATTTTCGTCGTTTTAGTACAATAGCTCTTCAAAGTTGAACACAATATAGAAATACGCGTTTTATTGCTCTTCAAAAACTTCTCAACGCCTACGAGTGGATATGAAAGCTTCAAGGTTTTGTGTCAGTGCATAAAGTAGTGCATTTCAACTGCCAGCTGCTTCATAAATGTGATGATGGTTTTTGTAAGACTGTAAATGTTTTTCCAAAAATACTGCAAGAGCCGAAAATAGCTATGAGTGACATGGTTTAGTGCTGTCTTAGTAAACGAGAAGTTTAAAAATCTTCGCGAAATTAAGATGTCTACAAGCTTCATAACAAATACGTTTAAGAACATTACTTTACATTGCACGCCATTTGAGAGAGATAGTGTTCACTACTGATGCTTTTTCTCGGATTTTAGGTTTACACGCTGTAGAAAGAGGAGCGCAGTAAGTATTGATTAGGAAAGCGCCGTTGCGAGAGAGTTCCGAGTCTGAGTTTTAGAAACTACGTCAAGTAGTAAGAGTAGAATTCTATTGAGGTTGGCGCGCTCCAATACGTTGCGTGCCAATAGCCACCATTTCTAGAACCATCGCCACTTGGATAGTTGGAAAATCGTTTACGCTCTTTGCCATGCCTAGATATTTGCACGAGCTATTTTTCTACCACTCAGTAACGCCAAGCACCTCCTGGATACGTCTCAACCTCTGCGGTTTTATTTTCTTCGACAAAGTCGACCATCTACACCAGTCAGCCTTATTGATGCACAAGTGCAGCATCCGCCAGTACTAATCATTTTCTGTAGGCATACTAGCCATCCCGGGCCTACAGTCGTGCCTGTGATATCGTTTATATCTAACGAACAATCTTTGTTTTTCTTCTAGGATGCGCTAATAATGTGTTGTCCAGAACTTTCACCATGTTTTGTATATCAAACGGTTTTTTGTGCGGCGATTTTCTTTTTTCAATTTTTTGTCTCCTGACTTTGTAAGGGAGGTAACATATCGATGAAGGGAAGATAAAAGATCCGAAAGAGATGATTACATTGATTACCTTTCTGTTACGAGTACTGCTTTAAAACAGCTCGCACGAATCCTCACCTAATATCAGCTCGAAATATGTTTACTGATAATGGTTAACCAACCCACGTTTTCGATGCAGAGCGCGCCTCTCCTCCTTAAAACCGTAATCAGGATGATCAAGACGATTTATTTACGAAAGAAACGCATAGATCATTATGTAGCGACCATGAGGATGGCAAGAAGGCCGAACCGCGGCTGACAGGGAACAATAATGCCAAACTAGATCGTAGAGCAGATCCTAAAAACCAACTTGTAATTGGAAGGGGACGTAGAGAGTGAAGTGCACGTCCATTTTTGGGGTTATTCTCGTTTACAGAATATTACCGTGAAGCTCGTGCTCGGCGGTTAATATGGCTAAATCTCGCACCAGCGGTTGGTCGCACGCATCCGACACGTGTGGCCCGAATCCTGGTAGAGTGCACGGCGGTGGCCCAAACAGCCCGGTATTTGTTTATTTATCCATTCATTTTGGATTTTTTCTATTTATTTAAGTGGCGCTACAGTACTTAGGGGCGCCGACGTCCCAGCCACCGCCCTTAGTAAACGGAAACAAAGGATACGGCTCTGAGGCTTGCGCCCACGTCGGTATTTCCCTCTTGCGAGTGACATCCCGTAGTGTACGGTTGCTCATCCGCCTTGTTCGCTGGGAGCGCCCACTCTTGGATGTACTACCAGTTTCCTTGTGCTCGCTCATTTTATAAGGATCTTTACGATTTCTATCGTTTCCCTCACGGATTTCTCCCGTTTTTTCTACCTTCGTGATGCATTTTCCACCTTTGGAATCGCGCGACCCGCGCTCCCCCCTTTCTTTCCCACCTCTTTCCTCCAAGGAGGCACCGCACACACGCACACACGCACAAACGCACACACACGTAGCAAGGGTCCTTCTTATACCTCTTCCACCACGTGCTGCTGGGGCAGCCTCGGCCTCACACCCGACATTGCCATTTTGTTCCCTCGAGAAGGCTCTACCGCCGAGCTACCTCCATAGAGGAAGATTCGGACGTCTTCACGTGCTTTTCTACTTGCGCGTTATTGCTCTACAATTCGTCTACTGACTCAGAAAGGATCACCTGAACGTTTGTCTTCTCTTCTAGGATTTTTTTCCCAAAGCTCTCAGTGGGTTTCCCGTTTCTGCGGTTTCAGGATGCCAAATCATCCATCTATGACGGAGACCAATCCCTCGCAGTCGTTCTCACTAAGGCAGTGATTCACCGGGCAATCAGTTGCCTTCATGGACCCCGATTCGATCTGGATACAGCCTAGCCACGAAGCGTCCCAAAGCTTTGGGTCATGATTCGGGGGATCGAGATCTTCCCCCAGCTTTGCTAGATAGTCTGACACCCGGTGTTGGATCGTCTACGGCGTTTTCCATCGAAGCGGTTGCCCAAATAGCACCTCATACTTTTACACTTTCTCAGGTCGAGAGCCGGGTACGGCAGTTCCGCACTTTGTGAGCTGCCCATGAAACCCTTTCAAGAGAGTTTGCTGCCCTAAAAGAGGTTTTTGAGACTAACCCCGTAAGGGAGGTGGTCGAGGACTTGTTTCTTCTCAAGTCAGATTTCAACACCATACTGGAATGTTTAGGTGAATGGGCCGCCTTCGAATAAAGAGTTGAGACCCGGTTCAACCATGTCCGATTCCTTCTCGAGGCGTTGGAAAAGGCACTCCTGACGGACCCGCCAATTCTGTTTGAGCCAGCTGCAGTATCTCAAAAAGGTGATCAGAAGGAGATGTGGAATAACCGCCGTAGGCGGAAGCCTAGAGGACACAAGCATGCCCAGTATGATGACATATCGACTTCGCCGAGTTCTTCACCGAGTGATTTGGAAAGTTCTGAGAGCTTGACGTCTGGTGCTGAGGACCCGAAAGGGCACCCATCCCGCTCCGATCGGTCTTTGGCTACTGCCAGCCCTATTTGGGCACGCACAAAGAGCAGGAAGCACCTTTGTCTGAAGACGTTGAGACCGACGAACCCGATGTATCGGAAGATCCTTTCTTATCGGTTCTATCGGCTAAAAGACTCTTTAATGGAAAAAACTCCCCGTGACACGGGACGAGTGCGAGTTTTCATCAAGAGAATGCAACTCATACTGCCTAAGCAGACCTTTTGTCAAGAAGACCTCATAATGGTAATGGAGTTCTTGCCACAATTTGTCGCCAAAGCAGATGTACCCGGGATGCACGAGGGGCAAATCTACGATACTCTGCCATACTTCCTACGGAGGGTGGATGAAGACCAATACAACTCTGTCAGAGGTTCAATCCGAGCCTCCGAAGAAGGAGTAAGCTGCTGGCTGGAAGCAGTGGAGTACCTGCTGCGATCTTTTGCCACCAACCAGGCGATTTAGTCCGCCATCCTTGCATAGTGAGACACCGGCCAGAAAGACAGAGAGACGAAAACCGACTATTTGGCACGCCTTTAGAAGGCTTTCCAACGTTGTGGTAATGTCCATCCCGATACTGAGCAGAGTACCACGTTCATCAACGCATTAAACCACGCGGTCAAAACTCTGGCCGCCTGATATCGATGAAATAAGCCGAAGCCCACTTACCTGGAGGTTTTGTAATACGCACGAGCTGAAGGTGATGTGCTTTGTGCTCGCCACTCTCCTCAGAGGCCAAGAACCGCCAAGGCATTAGTGGTGGAGAACAATTTCCAATCCCTTTCTCTCATGAACGAGAAGCAGCCCCAACCAGGATAGGACACTGTTCACTTCGTCCAAGGCGATGCTCTGTCGTTCCCTACTTCAGAGCTCCCATCTCCGACGGAGGGGATGTATCAGACTGCGCAGGATGATGCAGCAATGTACGCTGGTAGCGGGCGGGTTTCGGCCCCTCTTGTTCCGTATCCAAACGGTTGTGTCTGTAACCAACGTTCAAACTGGTTGAACTCCGGCACGCCGGGACGAGCACTCGATGCTCGGGATACTGCCCCGCGCTGCATGACAGGGTTTTTCTGCCATCTGTGCTATACCCACTGTTACACTTCCTCGCAGTGTCTCTTTTTGATCCAAGAGGTACCCTCAATTGCCTCCTAGTACAGAGCCTTCACTCGTGAGGAACAGGCACCGGTCCCCGTCGCGTCATATCTCCGTGATAAGACGGACTTCAGGACAGTCCTGCTCATTCCGTTCATGCGCCTTGACTCGGCGAGGACGATCGGCCTGCCTGGTAAAAAGCCGAAACAAACTTCGTTTCGGCCAGATACTGAGGCCAAAATGGATAAGTCTTAGATACAAAGAAAATTGAGCAATCTGCTCAAAGCATTCTGAACCAGGAAAAATAACAGAGGTAATCTCCCCTTCGGGAGAGCTATCCATAAGGTTGAGGTGTGTGACGCCAGAGGCGCCGCAGCCTCACTCCCCGGTGAAAAACCTGACGAGAAAGGACGCCGCAGACGTGCTTTCGGAACAATTCGCTATTCTTCGTCGACCGCGGATACGGGTGACACTGTTGGATGAAGTGTCTGTGCTGTCACTGACAACTAAATGTTCCGGGGACCATGGGCTGCGTTGAATGTTGACTCTGTGTGGTACACGTATGCATGTGTGCTACTCGGTACGTTGTTCACTACCATATGGTTTCCAGGTGTACACATTGCAAACTCAGCTTAATGTACACCGGATATGGTTTAGTGTAATGTGCCTCGTCATGGTAACTATACACACACATTGCTGTATGGACACGAGGGGGGGCGGAATACAGAGATTGTAAGGTGGTTGAGTGAATTTGTGCATTGTCATGGTCTCGTGAGTGTACGGAACTGTCATGCCTTGTTGTGCCTTGCTGTTGTAAGCATTATTGAATTGTGGCTAGTACAGGTATTTCATGTTACAATATGATTGGTAGTATTGAGTGTCTCGCCTTTGTAGTGTAATCTTTGATGCAACCTAGTTTATGCGACTGAACCACTATATAAGTCGTGGTCGAGGCACCTCCAAGTAAATCCAAGCCAGAGCTGGCGAACATTCTTAACATCCCTCCAACCTTCCCTTCCTCTCTGACCTCCAATAGAAACATCACCAGTTCCCAGGTACAGTCCTCGTAATGGCCAAGCACAAGTATGTGGTCTACGCCAACCTTGGCCTGAGATTCCAATTCACGGCACTGTATGTAATGGTGCTAGAGACCGGTGCATGCTACAAATTTGTTGTTGAATCTGTATTGAACACGCAATTTCGGCTGCGAATCCGTTACGGAACGGCGCTAGACATTACAGATGCGAACAACAACCTCCTGAAAACGGTGCAAAACAATAATCTAGTCGTGCGTCAGGGAAGCTTGATGGTGAAGCTCGCATTTGCGTTTTGTCATTTGTTGGCAAGCTTCTATGATACTTGGATGAGACTATTGCGAGCGCTTCATCGATGCCACCCGGCCCCACCAAAGGCGTTTGGATTTAAAATATGGACCCTCCGTTCCAATTGTTCGTCGTCTCTTGCAGAGTGCCTCCCAGAAATGGGTTCCGCTCCTTGCTGAGCAAGATCCTCTATTTGTCTCGCGGGAATCGACAAAGCTCCAAGTAGCTTCTTCGATCTGGATCCAGACAGGAGGCCACGTTATGTTGCATGTGAACTCCCGTCAACACGATGTACGGGTTGTTCAACCCCTTCCCTCGCTGTGCGAGAAACGTCAAGTGGCCGTTGAAAATGGGATCGTGCAGGTGACACCAGATGCTTCTTTCCACATCCTGGTAGCCAAACTTGGTGTCACTTCCCAATAACTGGTGAGGAACCAGGTCATTGGCTCAGTCACGCCACACCCACTGGTACTAGTCTCAACCAAGAACACCATGGCCGAGGTCTTCGAGATTGTCAATGATGAGAATGCCCCAATGATGATGAGCGCCCGGCATCTGGGTAAGGGGATGTCATCTTATGCCCATGGGTGGTACAATTCGCCTGACAAGGGCAAGGGAGTGGCCACTGAGAGAGAGAGCCGCACGCCGACAAAATTCAACGCGATGAACCCTTACAAAGCACTTGAGGATCTCAACGCTGGACTCCGTTGAAGAGTCACACCGCTAGCGCCCTCGCAATATGCTGCGAGAATTTTTTACAATGTGAGCCGTCACCTTTGGAAAGAGTACTGCAACGGAACACCGTATTGGTCTGCAGCCGGATGCAAGGCCAGTGGCACAGCACCCATATAGGGCCGGACCACAGTCTCAGGTAAAGAAGCAGTTCTAAATGCACAAGATGCTCCTTGCAGGTGTGAATGAGGCGGTGAAGTCGCCATGGGTATCTCCAGGGGGTTCTGACTCTTAAATCTGACGAAAGGTGGCGGTTCTTGTAGTACAGTGGCTCCTAAGGAAATACGGTGGTTTGGCCTTATGGTATAATATTCCTAAGAAGAGCTCGTATTTTATGAGCTGGGCCACGTGGTGCGTAATCTCGCCCACGTACGCTACAGTATCCTTGAGGGACGGTAGAATTATTATTTATTTTAGTTAATTTATGTAGGTAGTTAGTACAGTAGCGAGACCTGCCGAGGCGGGCTCCCGGCTTGATACTTAATCTGCGGGTTGAGATCCACCTCTGGGGAAGTAAAGACAAGCACCCTTGAGTCTTCATCTAATTTTCCGGTTGGAGTCTCTTGTCGATCAACGCAGGTTTCTAAGCCGCCGATTCCCAGGTCGCATCATAGCAGCACCTGTAGGAGCACTGTCCGCCCAGTGAACGTCCCCCTCCGCTTGGTGTTTGCGGATCTCCTTTCAGAATTCCCCCGGCCCGCGACAGCGGATACCGGAGACCACTTTTAGGAATACGCGCCTTTGGAGTCAACAAAAACTCCTATCGGACGTTGTGCTTTACTACCTCGAGAGGAGGACTGACAGTACCACTATGCTGCGTGGACTATCGTCGTCTTAGTGCCGTGACCATTGGCGATGCGTACCCCATTTCTTATATGGACGAATGTATCGACTGACTTGAGAGTATCATCTTATTTACCCTGTTAGATGCGAATTTGGGTTCCTAGCAAGTCTTCGTTCGAGAAGAAGGCCGCTACAAGACTGCGTTCGTTTACCATTCTGTCATCTACTGCTTCAAGCGGATGCACTTTGTGCTAATCAATGGTCCCGCTACCTTCCAACGTTCCATCGAAATCCTGTTGGTCTGTTTCAAGTGGTACACATGTCTCGTGTATCTGGATGACATCGTCGTCTTCTCTGATAATCTGGATGAAAACCTCACGCACGTGAGGGAGGTCATGACCGTTTTGCGGGATAAACAGGTGACCCTGAAAATGAATAAGTGCGAGTATTACACAGATACAGTGCAGTATGTGGGGAAAATAATCCGTCCTGGACGGTTTCTAATCGATGAAGCTCGTTTTAAATCCCTGGCCTGGTCAAAGGAACCCAGAACACACACATAACTATGCTCCGTCAGAGGCCTAATCAACATCTACAGACGGT
This sequence comes from Gracilaria vermiculophylla, assembly GCA_019155205.2. Lineage (NCBI taxonomy): Eukaryota > Rhodophyta > Florideophyceae > Gracilariales > Gracilariaceae > Gracilaria > Gracilaria vermiculophylla. The sequence goes on from JAHNZQ020003150.1 coordinate 379,312, forward strand.
TTATCTCGAGTTTCTTGGATATTGCCGTTCCGCTCCACGCGCTGCTGCGGAAAGTTCAGCCGACCAAACTGGAACCCTTTACACCCGCTCAAACGGGTTCCTTCAACTCCCTTCGGGAGCCAGTCATTTCAGCACCAATCTTGTCGTTACCCAAACCAGATCTTCCGTACTCCGTTCTTACGGCCTCAAGCGACTACCAAGATTATTGCACGCACTTTAAAACCACCGTGAAAGAGGAATGACATCCAATTGGCTATTTGTCACTCTCGCTCAATACGCACAGGCGTAAGTACTGCGTCCCGGAGAAGGCGTTCTTCGCATTTGTATGGGCACTGTCCAACCCTCACCAATATCTTATGGGTGTGCATTTTACCGTTTACACGGATCACTCCAAACTGAGGTGGTTGATGAAAATTTCGGATGCATCAGGTCACCTCATGCGATGGAGGCTTCGCATAGCAGAATACGACTTCCAAGTTGTATACAAAAAGATTTCCCAGAACACCCAGGCCGATGCCCTGTCGCGCCTGCCCACTGCCGAAGAAGCACTCTCTTTGGAGGATGATGAAGTCCCGTGTTCCACAGCAGAGTCCTCCGATCTGGAAGGAGTAGTCCCAGTGGAGCCATAGTGATCAGTCGATTGGAACTTTGGAGCTGTCAATGACAATATGCTTTCCGAAGGTGAGAGCTATAATGAGAAACGCATGCCGGGATGTTCGGTACCGAAAACTCCGGAAAACGTATCTCGAGAACAATTTTCCGATCAGTTCTGCACGGAGATATGAGCACGTATTAACGGTGGTGAACTTTTATTTTTTTGGGTTAATCACATCGGGTGTCTTTTCCGCAGGGTTGAAGTCACCCCAGAGATCGAGGTTTTTCACTCCCTGCAGACGTTAGTGTTGCACCTTTCGCAATACGCGAAGGTCAGCGGCCAAAACAGAGGTAGGAAGCTCTACCTGACTCTCAGGAGGGTTTTCTACTGGCCTGCCATGGCGGTCGACTGTTTTGCAACTGTGAGTTTCCGCACAAAATGTGCGAAAAACAGGGTGAAGCTCCGTTCACATACAACAAAATTCTCGCTTTTTCCTGCACAGTCCCCGCTTACGTTTCTTGCAATGGACATCCTCGATTCACTCCTCATGAATCAGAGATGTATTAAGTTCCTACTCGTTATCACGGACCGTTTCTTGAAATGGGTTCGAACGGTTCCACTATGGAGGATTAAGGCCTTAACGGTTGCCAGTTTTCGTTCTTCATGCATTACGTATTCTGCAATGGCCCTCCGGTGGAGTTTTTTTCCGACAACGGAAGATAATTCAAGTCCAAGTTCATACAGGATGTCCGTTGTATCCTGGAAGTGAAGAACCAGTTCACCACCACATAAGATCGCCAATGTAATGGGCACGTTTAACGGTTCAGCCGTACTTTCATCGCTTCTTTACGCCCGTATGTAGCTGATCACCTAAAGACCTGGGACCTTTACACGGACGCGTTGACTTTCGTGTAGAACACGCATGTTAACCGGACTATCGAGGTGTCACCTGTTCAGTTGGTGCTGTCGTGGACTCTATCCCCGGTGCCTTTTGAACCTAAAGCTACAATTGCCAATTCCTCATCTGGGGATGACTACTGCTAACGGTAGAATGAATGGTTGATGAGACTTGTCTTCGCTACGCGAAAGTCAATGGCACGTGTCCAATCCGCTTACAAGCGGGAATTCGACGGCCGCTAGCGGCGAAAACGCGCCAGAATCATTGAAGCCGGCGACTTTGCTTTCTTTCGGAAGGAGGTTTTGAACCCCGGAGGGAAGAAGAGCCATAAACTCTCGCCGGTAGCAAAACGGACCGTTTCCAGCCATCTCGGTACCAACCGTCGTCGCCATCCACGACGACAAGGAACATCTGTCCCTTGATTACGTCACCCCGGCTCCTCTTCCCTTCTAGGTAGTATTCCTTCTCCGCCCGATCCTGTGGGACTCAATGGTTTTGCATCCGCCAGCAACGCCCGGTATGCTGACAGTCCGCCAGCCTATCGTCGTGCCTCACCCCTCCCGGGGGCACTCAGATTCTCCATACGTGTCCAGAAATCAGCCGAATTTGTCGGAAGAGCCTGTCCTAAATGGCCGACCCACAACAAGTCCAGTTCACTCTGGGATATTCGCCCGCCAAGCGGCACAGTCAGTTTCTCCCGCAGACCCGTTTAAAGGGGGGGAGGACCCGTTTTCCGAGTTCCTAAAGGAGGTTGCCTGCCCGTCGTCGCAACGGAAAACACGACGTGACGCACGGATAAGCTACCCTGCGTCGCAGACTACACCGCAAAACGTCCAGGAAACAACACTGTCCATGACGGAGGTAAACGCCACAGAGGCAGAGAATGGCACCATGAACACCGCGACTTACGCTCTGAAAAACCCGGCGGCGCCGGACACGCTACTCAACCGAGTCTAAAAAAAATTGACAAAGTTGGAGACGGGAGCCACCACGTGCCAGCCTCCGGAACGGAATAACACGTGAACCACGGAGATGTGGCACCAGGAAGGAGAAGTATTTCGGAAATGGCCCGCGACCTTGCGGAACCCAGCCGCCACGTCGCCCGTCGCCAACCACTAACTCCCGGAACCAAATCACGACATCCCAGATCCGAGCTGCTTAGGCGTACACGGCGGCCCGCTCCATGTGGAAACGGCGGCGCTTTCCGAGCCACGGCATGCATCGAAGGGAGGCTTGCAGGCTCGCAATCAGACCAGGATATCGGTAGGTGGATACCAAAATCCCGAGAAGGCAAGAAAACCTCGAAACGGAAACCCACAGCTCAGCGCAGAAAGAGGCCACATTACCCAGGCATGTCTGAATGGTTCACATACAGGAGTAGGTTGTGGAATGAATCATCGGACACTCGTAGAACGAGGAAGAGGTATTGCAGCACCCCATGTGCTGGTACGGGTACGACCTTTCGCCCAACACTGCTGAGGCGATCCAACATCCCTCACGTTCTCTCTAGGTACGGTCATTCGGCAATGCGGGTACAGGAACTCCAGCGACGCTGGATAACACCCAACCATGGTGACCTTCTAGTCAATCGGATATCTCAACGCGGAAGCAGTAGCGCTGGTAATTGCCACTGCACCCCGCCTTTAACGTTTTCGGAGAAACCACGAATGGTAGTTTTGTCCAGATTGCTGGTCACCGATCATCGTGTCTACGAGTATGGTTTTTCGCATCCACATGCGTTCATTTTCGGCGACGCCGTAACCATGTTCGTATCATGGTGGCCCAGTTCCGGGGCCACCACGCGTGTACAACCCTCAGAAGAAGGGAACAGAAACACTATACGCTTGGGGGAGGGGAACAAAACACATAGTTAATGGAAGAGACTCCCTTACGGAAGAAATGGATAAGGACTAACCCAACGAATCGTTACTAGGTGCAAATATCCCACTTTGGCGTTTCGTAAGGATTTTTCGCATGATAGAAAGATCACCGGACGGGTCCTGGGCGCTCATGCCAAAGCCGTGCACGAAATTTGCGATCACGTCCGCCTCGTCGGCACCTATCGTGGAAGCCTCATTTCCGAAGAGAGAGCCACCGGAATTCCCCGGGAGAGTTGGAGCTGGCAGTGAAACTGGGCTACCCGGAAGAGCCTCAGTTCCTGCTTGCGCCGAAGCCAATGGCGAGTTCATCACTGGTGCCCCGGGCCCCGGCCCACGCAGGTCAGCTGCGAGCATGGCTCCTTTACCATCCCCTGCGAGGTCACCTCCTCCCGGAGTCTCCGGTTCGTTATCGATAATTGGGTCGTCTGCATTGCAGGAGCCGTAAAATTGATCGGAAGGAACCTACCCGATCGAGTGTCTATCTATAATAACTCTCGGAGCCATCGGATACTCCCACGGCTCCTCGCCGCTGATCTCTCGGACTTTCTACTGGCCGAAGTAGATGAGGTCTCCCGCTCGTGCCGTGTTCATTCCCAAGCCTATAACAGAAACACCAGTCCCGCCTTCGTGGTGCCCGCTTTATTCCAGCGGTACTTCGCCCCAATGGACTGAGTCGATGAAATCAAGAAGGCCTGCGACTCCTTTGCATTTGGCTACACCCCCGAGGGGGATCCGCATGTCGAGGTGACGAATGAAAGCCCGTACCCATGGTTAATTGTACCACAGTCGGTACTGTTCGTGCGTCTCTGCAAGTATTTACGCCGCTGTGCCTACAGCCGATTTGGTAATCACATCCAACCACATTTCTGCATGTGCGCCGTACAAGAGACATGACCCTAGGTAGGTCAGCACCGGGGAAAGCTCGATGTTGCACCCCCGGGAAGCCCCCATTTGAGCCTACCACGGTGGTTGGAGGACATACCGACCCTGTCGTTCTGTCGGAGCGATCCGTTCCACTTCTACATTCCGGTACGGTGTAAAATATCCCATTCGAGAGCGTATCTTCCGTTCAAAATGGATTAAGTTCTGCAAGAGAGCTAACCGGTACCACTAGGATAAATACTTGAACTTCGCCTGGAGAAACGGTCGAGTCTAGCAAAGGGCCTCCTGCTTCACGATGGGAAAGTAACGCCATGCGAGGGTTTCTAATTCCGTATGGCGGTCGCAACACCAAATCTCCCCGCGAGAATGGAAAACTCCTACATCAAACTGGAGTTCGTAAGGGATCATTACCTCGAACGATGCACCGTTCTGCCATGGGTATGCCCATCCTACCATCATAGCGTGCACCGCAGCTGCAGATTCTCTCCGACCACGTCAAACATGAAGCGTTGGTACCGCGACGCGGGTCCTCCAGTCCCAGAAAGTTACCACGATGGCGTAAAGAAATCCCGGAAGGACGCCGGCCCCTTCGACATAACGGTACAGAAATTTGGCATTCTGCACGATGGTAGGATGAAACGACGGTGCAAATCTCTAGTATCGACTCCACTTCCATGACCCACCCTGTATATTCATTCTGGTCACGGGCGCCAGACCTGATCTGGTCATGGAAAAGCTGTTATCAACTAGAGTTCATCAACGGCTTCAGCAATTGCTCCTACCGAGCCCGTGTGGTAGTTGCCAATCGAGGGCCACTTTTTATCCTGGGTTCGATCTACCTTTAGGTAAATGTGGGGAATTTGACTTCCAACACGCACTTTATCGTCATCAACCAATTGGTAACAGAATTTATCCTGGATACTTTGTTCAATTACCTCCACGTCAAGGCGATCAACTCCCGTTCCGGTATGATTGCTCTCCGTGTGGGCACTTTTGTCACCATCATGGGCAGAGCTTTCGGCACAAACGAGGAACAGGTATTGAATAACCACTTTCTACAAATTTTTCATCCAATATCGTACGCCTCTTTTACGGTACGGTGCTCCAAAAAACCCACCAAATGTTTGTCAGAGATTCTTTCGACCGAATCGGATTCTTTGTTGCTCCTAAATGGCTCAGGCCTAATGGAACTTCATCTGACCCCAAAGTTCAGTAGAATCGTAAATAAAACCCCAAACGTACCGTTCAAGTTTTTTCTCAAAAACATCATTGACCACTGGATACAATTTCCCAAACTAACCGTTATTGGCTTGGAGCTCTCTACCCCAGGCGCAATATTTGCCATTTGACCGCAAACGGTCGGCAAGGACAATGATCTTACGATAAAAGATACAGAAACCGATTCCGCATACCGGGAAGACCACACGCCCGGTCGAAACGAAAGTGGAAACATTGGACTCGGGAGAGACGCTCCGAGATGCGAAGCTGTCGACCTAGTAGGACCTTTCTGTTCTATGTGATCAGACCAGTTGGGCTCGATGAAGAGCAAAAAGCACTGGATTAAGCTCATCCATTATTAAAAGCCAGTCAATCAGGCTCCACACCACGCGGGACCAAGCGCCCGAGGGGTGGAACTCAACGAGGGTGCCCACATGCTTAAAAATGACGTGATAGAACCTCCCATGTCCGAATTGGCCAGCCCACTGGATTCATTTCAGCGGAATGAAGATACCCGAATGAGATTTTGTGTCGACTTTCAAAAGCCAAATATGGTGATTGTGAAGGACGCATACCCGATACCTCGAATGGACGCTTTCGTCAACTCACTACGCCATTCCAAAGCATCTGGCATCTTGGATACCCATTGATACCCATTGTGTCTACTGCCAAGTAGATATTCCAGAAGACAATAGACACAAATCGACTCCCACGAGCAATGTGGGTCTTACGGAATATAGACGGATGCTGTTTGGTTTTTGTACCGCACCCAATAAGGTCTAGAGAGCTTTGAAAACCAACTCCCGAGGATATAGCAGCAATCGGTGTTGGTATGCATTGAAGACGTGGCAATCAAATACCACACTATTAAGGGTCATTTCAACAATGTAGAAAGTGTACTTAAATTGTTTCAACAATCGAGAAATGGTCTGAAGCTATAGAAATGTATGTTATTTATCAGGAATGTGGAGTGCTTTGGACAAAATATAAGTCACAGTGGATTGAAAGTCACGAAAAAGATTATTCGGACGGTACAGAGAGTGGGTATTTCCAAGAATCATAAGCCTGTCCATTCTTTTCCTGCCTTTTCTAACGTATACCGTCATTTTATCGAGAAATTTGTTAGAAATTCATCTCTTATAAGCAGAAAATTATTGAACGGACAACAGAAATGATGCGCTTACCTAGAGGAAGACGATGTACATGCTTTTTTGAACCTGACGGCTGTGTCTTTCGCCCCACCGGTGCTAATCGTGCCCTCGTCGGAACTCTCGTACACGATGAGCAGTGATGTATCATTCGCTTAGTTACGATGCTGCCTCATGCAAGAGCAGGAGGATGGAAGCTAAACACCAATCGGATATTAGAGCAGAGCTCCGACCGCAGCCTAACACAGCTTTTTCTTATCGAAAAAATAATGCCTCGCAATGGTATGGCGGATGCTGATTCTCAGGCTCTACCTGTACTGAGTTACTTTCATTCTTCAGACGGGCCGTGGTACCTAAGAATTGCTTCTCGGCCTCGCGGATGCTTCCATATGACTGTCCGGATTGATATTTTGCTTAACGGAGTTTAACGATGATGTTCAATACCAACCAGGAATAAAGCACAATATGGTGGACGCACTGTCTCGCCAGCATCCCGATGGCTTAGGAGAAGAATCCAGGGTAAAATATATCCCATGCTTTACGATACGACTGGCTGAGAATCATGAAGACCACACGGATATGGAACCCAAGGGGGCTTTTTGGAATGCGGAAAAAGATTACGAAGGTTGAACCGGGCCTATGTTGTCAGTTTCGAAATATCTACAGAACCCCGTAACTAAACAAAACTCTTACGAGAACATATCACTGATTGGTATTGAAAGGATGTGCTTCCACTGGGAGTTTAAAAAAGAATCCAGTTTGACTGCGACGGAAAGGGGTACTTGGTGCGTTGATCTCCTCTGGATGGCCTAATTTAAAAACTGATCTCCAAGTAGTTACTGCTGTGTTTATTTCATGTAGCACATGTTCCTATGTTTTCGGGCCACGGGGATGGTTTGTGAAGGTACTCAATGTTAAAGTGCGAAATCTACTGGAACCTTATGGCACATGAGCATTACTGCTTTGTGGCTAACTGCGCCTCTTGGGTCCAGACGCGAGGTGCAGTGTACAAGCAACGGAAATACTTAGCTATGTCTCTTGCCGCAGATCAAATTCAGGTAATAGCTATTGGACCACACGGACCATTACCCGAGACCCCCAAGAGTAGTAAACATTTTCGTTTAATCACAGGCAGGTCCTACAAGCTGGCCAGAGCCATGTCCTTGCAGAGCGCAACCTTGACCGTCCTAGAGGGGGCATTCCGAAGCAACTGGGTCCATCTATATGATGCACTCCTCACCTCCTCACGGAAAATGGATCCAGCCTGGCCTCCAAGTTCTTTTAATCTATTTGTGACCTGTGAGGTTTGAAGAATTTCTTCACGATCGCGTTTCATCCCCAGACAAAAGGCCAAGTGGAATGATTCAACAAAACCTCAGTTACAAGCCTGCGACACTACGTAGGGGAGTACCAAAACTCTCATCCGAATTTTCTCAACACTTCAAGTACGCCCACACTCTAGACTTCAGTCGTTCTCTAGATATGACGCCCTCTGACCTTGTGTTTTTTTGTCTTTCTCCCTGTACAATTGATACGAATGGCCCGAGGAACGAGTGGTCAGTGGAAAGTCAAATATCGGCACGGATGAAAAAGTATATTCTTCAACTATCCTGTCAACCCCCCAAAGTTGCAATCGGACGTATAGCAAATGCCCAAGAGCTGTACCACGCCTACCATGACCGACAGGGGAAGCGTGTAATGTGTTTGGAAACAAAATTCTACGTTCACGCCGATGTCCTTCTAGGTACTGCCAGAACAGTCCCACAGATGTTCGTGAGGACCAATGGAAAGATGAACTGAGTAAGCCAAAACTACTGCAGAAGTCAAAAAGCTCGTTTCAAGTGTTGCATTGTGACGGAGTCACAGTAAAAATCAGGGAATGAGCGCTTGCTAATACAATTCCGGATCATCGAGTCATGAAGGCTCCTCGTTCGTCAGTGGTGAACGTGCCATCACAAAGCCTGTCGGCTGAAACTGCGGACATGAGAGACCCGTGTGAGGAGCAGGCCTAATAGAAAAAGACAACAGTCTCCAACGGAAGCCCAAAACCGTTCCAGCGGAAGTACTGACTATCTTGGGGACATATATCTTACCCATAGAATCCGCTACAGCCTACGATGATACGGACACGATGCCATACCACATTATAAAGACCCTCTGTGGCATGTTTCACACAAAGTCTTCCTAAAGCTTGGTGCTATCGCTAGCAACACCCACCAGTTGGAGGAATCGATGTCCTCCTGGATATGCCACGCTAAGGAGGGTGGAAGGGGTAGTGTTCGCGAGTAAGACTGCAGGAAAATCAAAAGGAAGGAAGACTACAGAAAAGAGAAGGAAAGATCAGAAACTTAAGAAGAAATAAAAGTGGAACACAGAAGAAAGGGGAAGAAGACGAAGACGTTTTTCCCAAGAAAGAAAGAAAAGGAAGATAATCCCTAATGACAAAGTTTCTAACCTAGATCAGAAGGGCTATTTCATGGCCATTAAGCCCCAGACTATGAATGCTATTGACTCAGTCGAACTGAACTGTGTTAACATTACTTGTCATTAGATTTAACGGTCGTACAACTGTATTTAACGGTTGTTAGTTTGGCTATATAATGGATAAGTCTTTGTAGTTAGAACAAATGGCACACATCTGCCAACCAGCCTGCTCGTCTGCCTGCTAGACATCTGCCAACCAGCCTGCTCGTCTGCCTGCTAGACATCTGCCACCCAGCCTGCTCGTCTGCCTGCTAGACATCTGCCAACCAGCCTGCTCGTCTGCCTGCTAGACATCTGCTAAAGTTTACAGCTATTTTAGCTAAGTCTTCTCCAATCATTCTTACAGACCCACTGACAGGAAGCCCATTCACACCGCGAGGTTCAGCATAAAACCTATTGGAGGGTTAAAATGAAGGTCACGCGGACGTCATGCGGTTATGCGAGGCCTACGTGCCCGCTTGCTCGTGGACGTAGCCAAATGGTATTCACGAAGGGGGGGGGGCGGGTGATGCTTAAGATTGGAGCAATGTGAAGTGCTGGCGTTTCCGAAGCAGGGACTATTCGGGGCCGAAGTATCAAAAGGAGTAGCAGGATCCAAAAGGACCGGATTGTATGTGGCGCGCGGAACCCCCTGTTGATTGTTCCCCTCTAGAGCCATGAGAAGAGGTGTATATTGTGTGCCCGAACAGTGAGTCCCGCGCTGGAACGAATCCATGGCATTCCAAATGGGTGCATTCATACTAGCTGAATGGCTCAGCTGAAGAATACGACTAGTCGGCGCGTCAATTGCGGCAACTATTTCTATAGGACCAGCACGGTTGAATTACTATAAACTCCACTGCTGGAGAATACGCAGAGCTTTTTCGATAGCCAATTTGTCGGGCATTCCCATGAGGCTCGAGACTAACTCACCACTTAGGTTATAGCCACCGCACCAAGGTAACGACCCACACAGGTGACCAGTAGGCCTCGGTTCAGAGATAAAGTACGACAGGTGGGAAGAACAGAGCAGCCTGGTAGAGGCAGGCTTATAAGTGGAGTCGGGGCCATAGTAACTAAAACCGGCACCGCAAGGAATTCATCGTCTCTCGGGGACGGAGGCACCAAGGTGACTTCGACGACAGGGCATTCATCGTCGCCGCCTTCAACGGAATTACGGTTAATCTGATGGTCTCTGTGTGATTACATTTGGCTTCAAGTTCTGCGGTCGCGTACAAGGGGTCCGCGACCAGAGTGGATACTCTGCGCTCTTCGTGGGTCATGGCGAGCAAGTGGTTGGGCAAGCAGAAAACGAGACCGACTGGAGAAAAAGGTACATCGGGAAAGAGATCATTCGGGAAATTGGTACGCTAGATCACTCCTTCTCGGGCGACATGCAGAATCAATACTGCAACCACTATCACCAATTTCGCTATGGCAACCGACAAGATGGTAGCTGCAAAAGGAGCGTCATTGCAGATAACGATACCAAATTACGACAAGAACGAACGGCTAGGTACTTCCAAATGCTGTAATATTTCATAAAAGCTGAACCATTCGGGACAGGAGACATATACTGTTCGACAAATGTCTTCCTCCTAGGAGAAACTTTTGACTGTGCTGTACATATGAATGATTTGCACACTCGTTTGTCCGTTTCTCAGCCGTGTCTCGTCACCTATGTCTGCAACCTAGCGCTCTCGATCCAAAAACCATCCAATGTGCAACGGACGGTCAAGGCAGATCATCTGGGGCATAGTGCTGTAGATCATGTTCAATGGACCTACATGGTGCAATATCGGAACCAGTCAGCGCAAAGCCTCCTATTCGTGAACACCACAGATGCTCGCCCACTCTGTCGGTAGCATCGAGATAATCACTGTGAAAAAAGGGAGTTAGCCCCGTTTGGCATTAAACGCAGCGAACCGAGCAGGAATCCACCGACCAACTGGTATCGCTAATGGAGCCCGTTTGTTTTACCATGTGCGCAAGACGTTTACATTCCCATCCCTAAAAAGTCACGAAAACCTAAACGGTAGAGTAAGGGAAAACCTGTACTATGTGGCTCATGTTTGTGGAGATAGGCAAGTCAACTTTGGAGGAAAACACCACTTGGTTCACGTTAAAAAGGTCACATCAGTAGAGACCGTGAGATTGAAAAAGTTCATGAAAACTGATATCTGGGTGCGGCACGGAATACACCCCAAAAGACAATGAAGCCGGAGCGGTCCCCTGCGCAATAATAGTCGGAGTCAGGAGGACGTAGTCGTCAACATGAGGGACGTGACCAGTAGAAACACATAGAGTACCAAATGGATTGATGTTAAACAAAAACTGACTCATCGCCCTGCGCTGCGCACCCTAAATGGAGACCGTGATACAGCGGCTGGCCTCTGACTTGAATTCAAATCTAAACTGGCGTAATTTACGACACAAAAAAAACGCATTTCTCACCGAAGTTCAAGCCGTAGAAGTCTTTCAAGAAGACCGACAACCTTATAAAAACCGAATTTGGTATCGTTTAGATATCGGGATATGATGAGCTTCTGAAGCATTGTGTCATGTTGGTCACCTACACGGGTAATGGTGGTCGCCAAAGCTGGTGTGGCCCTCTGGCTACTATCTGGTTTCATTTTCAATGGGCTTAAATCAGCTTTGAAGTCAATTTGTTCGTCAGTTTCTGCCTGCACTGTATCTGTACGGAGACAGGAGAGATAGTACCGTATTCTCTCCATTACGCCAAGCACGTTTCAAAATCATACAAGTTCCTCCGTTTTGCTTTCAATTTCAAATCGGACGGGAGAAATGAATCAACTTATGCGCTCGTCTACACGGATGATCATAGTGGGTTCGAGTGACTAAGAACTACCAATGACACAATTGCCGACACTTTGGCTGGAGTCCTCATCGAATGATTACCCAGCTTCGGCGTCTCTCAAAAATGGATTTAAGACAACTACTCACATTTAAAGAATGCTTCAGTTTGCGTTTTTCGCCGAAAACATCGATGCAACGCACCAATCCAACCCCGTTTACTGAAACTGGACGATTTGTACAGTCGAAATGAATTCTTGCCAGATCTCCTACACGACACGCACAATACTAGCCAAGTATTATCTGCCAAAACGGTACTACCCTTGAATCATACCGGTCGTTCTGTCCGTTATCAACAACACGGGCCTCCATCGTCTTGAGACTCGTTGTCTCCTTACATTATTCATGGGTCCTCCACAAAACACACAGCTACAGTGCGTTTCAAAATCATGTCACGCCTAAAAAACGCGCTAAAGTAGTACTGTGGTGCGCCTTTTTCAGAACATATAGGTAAAAACCGTTTCATAATCATAACACTAAATCATCAACATCCATCGTTATGGATCGACGTTCACGTCTTTCTCGCTCCAAAAAGCTTGATATCATACAACTAAAAGCTTAGAGAAAATTGTATGTCAAAAGTAGCCGACTTTTAAAACGTTATCCAGTCACAACTTCCCGTATCCGAGAAAATCCAGCAACCTGTAGAACAAAAACACTTACAAGGCGTTCACACTTTTCCAGTCCTGCAGATAAACGAGTTAGAAAACGGAAACTATGTCAAAGAATAGTTTCATGCAAAAAAATAGCAAAACCTCTAAACCTCAATGTTTCTAAATCAATAATTTGACAAATAATCATTAAAAAAATTGTTCAAGTATAAACAAAATGATTAACACATTCCATTTAGAAAATAACCATAAGCAAAAAAGCAATATATTTGTATGCAAACATAGCGTATTAGACAAATCAATGGGATACAGTTATTTTTTCTGATGAATAAATATTCAACTTGGATGTTACAAATTATTATAAATTTTATTGACATGATATATGAAACAAACGCTTCGCATTTCGGACATGAAACTCTAGAGGCTGTTTTATAATGTTCCGGGCTGGCATATTAGAATATTAGAAAGCAGATATTGCATTTATTCACACACATATAGATTTTGCATGCTATCAAAAAGTTGTTTGTAGCTATAGGCCAGCTTGTAGATATTTTGTACACGGAAGAAGTTTTGTTTTCCAGCGAGATAATTAACCGGTGTAAAAATCTATAGTAGTGACAGATTGGCTATAAAAAGGACGTATTACGGTAATGGATTGGCCAGCACGCTCCCCAGACGTGAACCCCATTAAAAATCGATGACAGTTCTTATCAAGAACGGTTCATGGCCACGGAAGGCATTTTAGCGCAGTTTTTGATTTGAAAAACTGTTTTAAGAGTTTCTTTGACAATACATCTATTTTTGCAAATGATGACTACATCACTTTGATACCCAAACGCTGTATTTTCGTTATTAAGCAAAAATATGGAAAAACTAGGTACTGAGTCGCCAAAAGAGACTTAAAATTCACAAAGTTATTATGATTTTGAAACAGTTTATGGACTCGAATTTATTTTAAATCTTGATCTTGTAGTCGTACTGTACCAAATTCACAATTTTTGTACTTCGACACCAACGTGTTATGATTTTGAAACAGACTGTCCCTGGGAGTACGCATATGGTAAGACGTGAGGTGCAGCCGCGTTCTATTCAAAGCATCCGCTTTGCTCTGTCCAAATACGTTACAAAGCTTGTCAAGTCTCTGGAGGCGATGCTCAAAGACGTCCCAGAATGTCCGAGCAAGAAACATTAAGCTGGTATTGATTTGCACGACGGTGAAAAGTACGTGCGGGCTCTCAACTTTAAAGAGAGCAACTGCGTCTTTCGAGACATATAGAAACGTGAGAACAGGTGCCGACCTTTGTTGAGATGGTAGGGAAGGTTTCCGGTTATTGAATGCCGAAGCAAATTCATATTCTTGGTCGAAAGAATCCTTGGCAGCGAAAAAGAGAATGCGCAAGGAAGAACACTCTCAAGTTTTCCACTCAACGACTTCGAGATTATAGAAGAGATCCTCAGCCATCCTCCGTGACGGTTGTGAGAGCTCTTGGTTGTCGACAAGTTCCTCGAAACTCGCTGTGAAAGAATCGATATTGGGCAGTTAGGCAAGTGGAACGGTTTCGCATATGGTGAAACCCTCTGGGTATCTTACGACTCTCTGAAATAAGATGTTCCTGATCCCTTATAAGATTGTGTGTAGGAAGTCGTCAAAATCAGCACCGTGCGTCAAAGCAGAGTCCCAAGTTCCATGTGGAATGATGACTCCACCTTTCCGTTGCGCCGTCATCGGGCTCTATTGCAGTCTGCTCCATGAAAGACCAGACCACAGCAAATCGCTGTGCGCCAGGGCACGGTTCTACACTTTGAAAAATATCAGGGGCATGCGGGTTGCATGGATGAGCCCGCATACAATTATAAAAGCAGGATTATTACTCTGACACTTAATAAGACAATGCTCATAGTATGAATGGTGGGTTGAAAGATAAGAGACAGGCTTCTCCTTTCACCCTAAATATTTCCTCTCCTCTCCCATTATTTGCATTAGTATTTCCTCTCCTCGTCTCCCACTACGTATTCATGCCTCTCCTGGAATTTCCTCTCATTTACTCTCCTACATCTATGAAATAATTGCGCTGCTGAAGTGTATATAAACTCTAGACTCATTGCAAGAAAGAGGCATCCAAATAAACAACTACCTCGTACACAAGGTGTACTGCCTACGTGATTTCTGTCCACCGCGAATTGTGTCGTTCAATTCCATCTTTGTCGACCAATTCATAGTTATGGGACCAGATGGCTCTGCTGCCCGAGGTGCTGATTTGCCAGTGAGACCCAAGTTTTCATGGGACCTGAGAAGTGCTTCGTGGACGGATGGGAAGGGTTCTCAAGAGCAATATGCCGAGGCTGTGTCTCTGTGGAAACTGTATCATGACACTATACCTGATAACACGTCGGGCAAAATTCTGAAGACGTTGCAAGGAATTGTGTTGAAATCCCAGTTGTATGGCAGAGCAAGGGATCTAGCTCGTTCGGTACCACATGCTGTGTTGTTGTCTGAAAATGGATCACGAGCTATTGTCAATGCCGTACACAAACGTGATGGTCTTTCCGTGGTTAACGACATTTACACTCTTTTCAACGGGTTAGTATCTACCCATAGACATGATAATGAGTCGTTTGAGAGTTATGAATCTCGTTTTGCTGGGAAACTTTCGAAGTTCAATTCGTATGCAGATTCAACTCGCCTCTGCGAAGCCTTGTCAGCGTTTCTGTTGTTGAGTAATGCTTCTGTTGACAATTCTCAAAAGGTTTTTATCCTTGCCGCATGCAATGGCAGTGCAAAAGCCAAACAAGAAGTTCCAGAAAGCAGTCCTGACTCTGCTTCATCTTCTGTAGTGACTCCAAAAACGAATGATGAGTTTATAATGGGTGTGTTCTATGAAGACATTGCTGGACTGTTGCGTCAATGCAAATCTAAGCAAACCTCAAAATCATCCTCAGTTACTGTGAGTGCTGTTTCATCCCGGCCGAAGCTGACACCTGAGCAGTTGGCTAGGAAGAAGTTTAATTCAAAATGTCGCAAACGTCACAAGTGGGGTCACTGGGACTCCGACCATCTCGATAACGGCAAAATCAAACCAAATACGCCATGTAGAGATGCCAAAGAAGATTCTTCTGATAAGGGAGCAGTAACTTTCAATATGGCTAAGGCCATTGCATGCTCAAGTGGATCATTTGACTTGGATTTTTCTCTTGAAACCGGACCTCTTCTCGATGATGGTGCTCCGTACTCCGGTATCGGGGAAAATGAATTTCACATTCTACGTTCTTAGCTCAAAACGAACTACTGTGGTACTTTTGATGAGCTGTCAACGGAAATTGCTCACCGGCCTTATTGGCAATATGGTAATGGAAATCATGCGAGCAAGCCCAGACGAATTATTGGTTCTGTATTGATCGATGCCAGGTCCGATCAAGGCAACACTGTCCACATAAGACATTTGGTGATCAAAGGGTTGAGTCAATGGGTTGTTGGTCGGAATATCACAAAGCATTGTAATATTCAACACATTACTGCCAACAGACAGGAACTACCAGCCTTTGATGATTCTGGTGCTCAGATAACCATTTCTTTGGTTGAACATGACTTGCTTTCCTATGTTCCGCTTTCGGCATTCGGCATTGTCTCAGAATGCGCTCAGGTATATTGTGCAGTTGCCTTCTTTTCTGCCAAAGCCTCTCAACGTTCTTGGATAGAAACCAAGGCCATTGTTGATAAGGTACATAAGCACGTCTGTGGCCATGCTTCTGTAAGAGATATGGAGATCCTTCTGGAGCGAAATACTATCTGGTCTGATGAGGTTAAGGCCTACTTACAACAAACCGTTAATTTTTGCCATCAATGTAAGGTGACCGAAGAGCCAAAGGATATGCAAAAGGTTTCTTTACATAATCTGAGTAGCTCTTTCAATGACCGTGTGTGTTTAGATCATGTATTTCTCGACAAGCATGTTATTTTACACCTTATGGATTCATCTACTCGTCTTTCTCAAGGTGCTATCGTTACAAATAGGACTGTTCGTGAAGCAATTGATCATTTTGAAATGATCTGGGTATCTCAGTACGGCTATCCGAAATCTCTCCTTGCCGATAAAGCCTTCATCACAGATGAATTTCAAGAGTATGCTGATTCAGTTGGATTAAGGTGCTCCCTATACTATCGCGACGACACAACAAGAATGTGTCAGAATCGAAACATCGTGTACTCCGTGATATTTTCATGCGAATCAAGGAGTGCAGCTCTACTTCTGACTCAATAGACCAAATGGTTGTTCAGCAAGTATTTCGCATTGACAACAACCTTTATGGCAATGATGTTGTAAGTGCCTATGAGCTTGCAAAGGGCTACACACTCCCTCTGGTTGATGATCGTGTTATGCTTCAAGTCCCTCCTGACCTGATCGAAGCACACAATGTGCTTAAAGCAAAACGCAAACTCAATGTGATATTGAGATCAAAGACTGTGAGGTTACCGCCCATTTCTGTTGGTGACCTTGTGGATGTGTACGTCAGGTCAAGTCATCAAAAAAGGGGGAAGTGGATTGGTCCAAAGAAAGTATTATCTGTTAATGCTGATGCCCAATGTATCACGTACCCTGGAAAGCGAGGAAAGATTGGCACTGCTGCCCTTGAAGATGTTCGGATTGCACTTGAGAATGAATCTCTCGCCAGGCAGTTACAAGTTGCGAAGGATGACTTAGATGCTCTTGTTGATGAGAACGTGGATGAAGTTGTTGAAGATATGTCCATCACTCAACCTTTTACTACCGAGGATGACATTTTATCAGATAATGATGCTGAAGACGCTGTTGACACAACATGTGATGATGCCAATGACAATGGTGCCGAAGACACTGTTGACACAACAGGTGATGATGTCTATTGTGATGAAATTCAACCTGCGCAGCCCATTGAAACTGCTGCCACTACAGGTGTGGATGTCAACTGTGATGATAGCCAACCTGCCCAGCTCATTGAAAATGTTTCCTTGAACGTTGGAGATCGTGTGAAAGTATTCTGGCCAGATGATAACAAGTTTTATAAAGGAACTGTTGCCCGCCACAATTCTGGTACTGGTACGCATACCATCCGCTACGACGATGGCGACAGTGAAACAGTGGATATGAAGAAAGAACAATATCAAAATGTTCACAATGGCCCTGACCGTTGTGAAACTGAGAGCGAACGTAAAGCCATAGCAAGTAATGTTGAGATAACTCCGACTTGTGAACTATCCAGTGAAAGCGAGTCAGTTGTGAAACAATATCGCGACCACTTTGGCTTCAAGGAATTCACATCATCTCAGGCTCAAGGTCTACCAAGTTTCGTGCTTCACAATGCGTATGTTGCGCAAGAGAAATCATACTTGGACCATGCGAGGAAA
>JAHNZQ020003150.1:406738-439357 GCA_019155205.2 Gracilaria vermiculophylla
AATATTACTTAGTCCTACTCTAAGTTCTTTAATGTGACAAACGTCCTGGCTGATTTTATTCTTATTTATATGTTTTTCTGTTAATAAAGGAGTGCATTTTTTGTTCTTATATTTTATATTCGGATTCCTATTCAAGATTTTAAGAACGGTAGAAGCACTGACAGACAAATCCAGTGCTTGACAAATAAAATTGGATGATTAATATGTCGTCACTGCTTCCCGAATGACTCGTCGGGGAATTGCTGTAGTCATGTTTTTCGGCGTTCTTTGGTTTTTCGACTTTCCACGATTTTTTTCTTGTGTAAATAGTTTACCACGGCTGTTGTAGACCTTTTATATGCTTTGAAAATGTCTTTAGAGCTTCCACCGACGATATCTAGTGTTACAATTTTTTTTTTTCTTCAGAAAGCTGCTTACTTTCTGGCATAGTGAGATATGCTTCTTACTTTTTAAAATGGTTTGTTAGTGGTACGCAGTCTAGTTTGTATAGGTAAACATGTTTTGGAATTAAAGTAGCCATTGAGAATTAAATATTGAACGTTTACCTTAAGTGGACCTATCTTTTTGAACAGCTATAAAACTTATTTTTATTTTTGTAATGTTTTACAATTTTTTTATGAATAATGTTGTGTGTCTTTTAGTGCTTTGGTTTTAATCGCAACTGTGCTGTGTGGTCTACATAAAAAAAAGGGAACCATGTTGACCACAAGCTGTACTTTGGCGGTGGTCCTATCTTTTTGCACAGCACTTTTTACATGCAAAATCGTGGTTATTTTGTGGTGCAGAATAGAGGCAGAAAAGCGCAGTAAAATAGTTTTCTATAGCAGTTAATATTAATGTCTTGTGTTTCGGATATGGACCGATGTTTTTCACAGCTATGTTTTCATTCCATTCTGTTTTTTTCATATTAATGTGAGCTATATGAACAAAACGGTTATATTATGTTTGGTTTTATGCAAGTGATGACGTTTATACATCATCAAAGAGTAGGTGCGACATGTATTCTTGTCTCTCGTTTATCATAGGGTGGCCTTATATTTCTGCATCGCATTGTGGTACTCGCGTGTTCGACAACGTATTTGACATGTACTAGCGGGTAGGTGTTGATTGCCCGGTAGTTTTCATAATAAAAATAAATGCATGTTTTATGTACTCTCTTATCGGTATGAGCTTGCGCACAGGTGATTTCCTTTTTCAAGGACTATCACAAAAGGAAGCAAACCGCTGCTATGCAGCATAGTACTGGAGGACATGAGAAAAAGCTAGATACGAATCACTTTGCCATATATCTCTTCTGTTCGGTTATGGGGTCTGTGGCCGGTCTCTACGCTTCATGTCGTACACGAAAATTAATTAAACAGGTTCATCACACTCATAATCTTGATAACGAATACCGACTTCATCGGTGGGGATTTTGTATTTCTTAAATCTTCATCGCATCGCCTATTCTGATGCCTCCATTGAATACTACTCGATCATAATTTCACTCGAGCACAGATGCCTTGCTTTTACGAGCAGGAAAGACAATTATCTCAATTTATTAAGTCTGTAGAAAGGCATCGGTAGAATAATCCCGAGTTGTAATGGACAAGTATAAAGGAAAGCGTTTGGGACTAGTAATCGGTAAGGCAACAACTGATACGAAAACATACACAATCAATAGCCTGCTGTACTGGTTCGAAGTGAGGCAATTATTAAAAAAAACAGTTGGAGGTAAGTTTCGAATAACAAGCATGATTTAGAACCTTAAAACACTTAAAAGTATATCGTTACAGTGATGTGCAGATCAGAAGCAATGTGTGGAAGATGATAAATGTAATCAAAGATCTAGGCAACTACACATAGCAAACAGCGCCAGATGTCTACAAAACACTGAAATCATTGTGCTCGAGTTCGAATAATAATCGCGAATGCGTATTACACTATAAGGTCATTCTGAGCCTGCAGAGCTTGCGTGAAGTTCCAAATACGGATTAACTGCGACCTATGTTGCAGGATCCATTATTAGGTAGTGAACATTATGATTCCGCAAGTACATGTACACGAGAGTTTATGTTCCTGTCATTGGTTTTCTATACAAGTCGTTAGCGCCCCTTTACCTGAGGCATAGATTCTTTCACGTGAAAACTCAGGCAAACCTGTGCGTGTAGCTACTGAAATTCACCCAAGTCTTTATCTTTTATTACAGAACCAGAGTTGTTCTCATCAAAGGCCGTCTTTAGCGATCTGTTCTAATCTGTGTTGCGAGATTGTACCGCAGTGCTGTCATCTATTCGAGGCAGATGGAAACGCGGCTAGGTTTATTAGCGTTCTTTTCCTCTGTAACAGAATTGTATCGGCTGTTTTTGAAACACAATCGAAACACTATGAATGAATTAGCAAAGCTAATTATCTAGCCCAAAACATGCTGCACTTGCCAGACTTCTCCGTGAGTTATGACCTGGGGTACATTGGGGTGCATTGCAGTCTATGTCTCGAGGGCTGGGGTCCTTTCGAAGAGAACCGCTATCCATGACAAAGTTACTATCCTCGCTATTTCTGAAATCATCCCAATAACCGCATCCACCGACACAATAGTCCGTTCCACTATTTGGAATGAATGTTTGCAAAAATTTACGGCCTTTACATCCACGATGATATGCGCCATGGGAAATCTTTCCGATGTAGATCACAGCACGACTTCCACGCATCTCTGCACCTCTTCCCGGCTCTCTGAAGTAGTATCCATTATGTTGATTATATCTGACTCGCGCCACAGGTCCCGACGGTCCCAGGGTCCAGATTTGAACATATTCGTTGTCATTTCCATGGCTGCCAATGTCACCGAAGCATCCTTTCTGCCAGCCGTACCACAGGTTGAACTGATACACGGTGTACTGGCCACATTTCTTGGAATGCACATAAACCGGAGCATCGCGTTTGAATCTGTTGTTGCAAACCCCATCTCGTGATGGACGAGCTTCCTTGTCGTCTGGAAAACACCATCCATCAGCATCGTCGTCATATCGAAAGACTGGTAAATACGGTCTTGCATCCGCCACGGGATCATGAGGGGTCATACCAAATGAGTCCTGCCCGTTCGCGATTAGCAGACTGCCGAGAATGCCACATACTGCTCCAGGGTCAGAGTTCGGAGTCGCTGAAGATTGAGAGACGCTGCGGCCGGACTTGAACCAGCATGTTCCCCCATTGTATCTGGTCCAAGCGAAATGGGAACAGTCGCTCTTTAGATCGCAAGCTCGGGAACAGTCGTTCCCGGGCATTTGGGCAGAGCCGATATCATTCCCTCGAAAATCGCAGTTCATTGCCCACACCGCATCGGACGATGTCTGCCATTGAAATCCACAGGAGAGTATGGAAAGATGACAAAAAAGGAAGATAGTGAGAGCAGATGAGGAATTGTGATGAAGCATAGACATGGTGCGATTCGAATCTGAGTTTTGCCCGTGCACGGCGGGTGGAAAACCAAGTCGTTGCACCTGTTAAAAGGAGGTCGGGCGTTGGGATCTCAAGCTGCCGTTGCTTCTCGGAAAGAAAGATGCACTGTTTTATTTTTCCGGGGAGGTGAGTTCATGATGAAAGATGCCTTGCCTGGTGAGAAGGGTTTCCATAACGCTGAAGACATCTCGGACGTCGGCTGCAAAATAGCGGACGCTGTCAAAACATCACCAGCCTTGTTGCCGCATCGCTTCCTCACACGACGGCGATAAATATTATGAAATCAAGAATCGCTCATCTTGTTGGCATCCTATCAGTTTCTATTTTTTTCTTTAATATTTTTTGCCCCTGTTTGGGCAACTTGTTGGACGTCGGAATACTTACTGTATGTAACAAAGACAGTGCGTTTCAAAATCATACAGTGTGCGAAATTGTTACAAGACAGGCACAAAAACTGGTTCTGTTGGGCTCCAATCACTGCACAAAAATAGTTCTTTCCTCCCTTCTATTCCATGTTTTAATAAAATCATTGTTTCCTTTTTCTGTGGTCTCAACCAGGGCAGAAGATGTAAAAGCAAAATTTTCATGAAGCGAAATTACTATAAGACTGTGAAATATTATACTGCCACTTTACTTGATATTTTTCTAAAACAGGTTTTTTGTAACCCGATGCTGATAATTTTTGCTCTATGACCTTAAGAAACATGTCAGGAATAGAATGATACAGTTTGCGAATATATTCGACCTGGATATTCGACCAAGCTACCCCTATAGCTGCAATTAAGTCTTCCGTATTATTAAATTGGCGATTTTCTAGCGTACACAGCCCGTGCCCAAATTCCCCAAACATTCTCGATAATGTTTATATCTGGGCTTTTTGCGGGCCAGTCTAAAACCGTTATATTTTTTTCAGAAAACCTTTTTTTAAAGGACTTTGATCTATACACTGAAGCTCCATCTTGCTGAAAAATCCAATTTTTTGCCTATTGTTTCTGCAGCAAATGTCAATAAATCTTCTTCCAAAATAGTATCATTCTGATCCAAATTTAAATTTCCTCCTACTTACGATAGTTGCGGAACGCCATAGTGGGAAATGCATCTCAAAATCATGTCTGCACCTCCACCATTTTGACGTCTTGAAAAATAAAAGTGTTCCCTTCGAAGATCATGCCAGTAGTGATTTATACCATCTGGGCCGTCTAAATTGAACTTCTTTTCATAACAAAAAACCACTTTTTTCCAGTTTGGAGCGTCCCATTTAATATCTTTCTTAGCAAATTCCATTCTTAAACTTTTATGTTTTGACGTCATTATTGCACCGGTTTTCATTTGTTTTATACTTTAAGTATGGAACGTCCTGTAAAATGTTTTGCACTCGTCAAACATTAACGGCGAGTTCATAGTCTTTTTGAATATTTCTTTCGCGGATTTGTTTTGAAGTGTAGCAGCTCGAACGATTACTCTTTTGACAGTTGAAGAAACCTTTTTATGCCTGGGTTTAAAACGCTATTGCTGAGCGGGATTGGGATGTTTGAAGAAGTTGCAAATAACACGGCGAGACCGCTGCAAAGTTCTCGCGATATGAGATATAGAACGAGCCTTACTTTGCAGAGCAACAATTTGCGCTTTCTCAAATTTTGTGAGAGCTTTTCCACGAGGCATCGTGAATAAGAATTTGTGAGGCTGTAGCTAGAACAAAAGAAGAGATCAATACCTTTCTTTGGGTAGTCTTATAGTATAAAACATCTGGAAAAATGGCGCGCTTTTTTAAATGAAATGCAACTGGCAGTATAGAATTCCGCTGTCTAATGAAAAGTTCGTATTTGTTTTATACATTTATTAGATTCAGTGACTGTTAGTGACTACTTTGGATGAATACAGCTCTTTCTGAGAGCGCAAGGTGTTCTGCATGACAGTTTATTATTGCAACATGCCGCTCATTCTCTCAATACGAGCTTTATGAGCACCTGCCTTATGACGATTTCGCTCACCTTACTACGCCCCAAAAAAAGCGCCAAAGTAGTACTGTAGTGCACCTTTTGCAGAACATACAGTCTGTTTCAAAATCATAACACGTCGGCGTCGAAGTACAAAAACTGAGATTTTGGTACTGTACGACTACACGCTCAAGATTTAAAATAAATTCAAGTCCAAAAACCGTTTCAAAATCGTAACAACTTTATGAAGTTAAAGTCTCTTTTGGCAACTCAGTAACTACGTTTGCCATATTTTTGCCCAATAACGAAAAAACAGCGATTGGGCATCGAAGTGATGTAGTCATTAATTGTAAAAATAGAAATTTTGTCCCAGCATTTCTTAAAACAGTTTTTCAAATCAAATACTGCTCTAAACTGCCTTTTGTGGCCATGAATGGTGCTTGATAATAAGTGGCATCCATTTTTAATGAGAGTAACGTCTGGTGAGCGTGCTGGCCAATGCATTACCTTCGAAACTGCTTCTTGTAGCCTAAATGACACAAATTTAGATTTGTGTACCGGTTGATTATCTCGCTGGTAAACAAAACGTCTTCCGTGTACATAATATCTGTAAGCTAGCCTATAGTTACAAACAACTTTTTGAAAGCAAAGTCTATATGTCTGTGAATGAATGCAATATATGTTTTCCCATATTCTGATTTGCCAGCCCAGACTATTACAGAATCCCCTCTATAGTTTATTTTCCGTAATTCAAAGAGTTTCTTTCATAGATCATGTCAATAAAAGTTATAACAATTTGTAAGATCCAAGTTGAATTTTTTTTCTTTAGAAAAAATAACTTTATCTCATGGAACTGTCAATTTCGCTATATTTGTTTACAAATACATTCTTTCTTGCTTATGTTTATTTTTTAAAAGGACTGTTTTAATCATTTGATTATACTTGAACGAAGTTTCGTATTGATTATGTTTGATATTGTTGATTTAAATAAATTGCGGTATAAGGTTTTTGCAATTGTTTTTTTATGAATTTCTTATTTGGCACAGTTTCCGTTTTCTAACACGTTTATGTGTATGACGTAAAAGCTGTGAACGTTTTGTAAATACTTGTACTCTACAGGTTGCTCTATTTTTAAGGAGACGGGGAATTGTGACTGGATAACGTTTTCAAAGTCGGCTAATTTCAACATATAATTTTCTATTAGCTTTTAGTTGCATGATTTCAAGCTGTTTGGAGCGCGAAAAAGGTGAACCTCTATTCACAACGATGGATGTTGATAATGTAGTGTTATGACTATGAAACGGTTTTTACTTATATGTTCTGCAAAAAGCGCACTGCAGTACTACTTTCGCGCGTTTTTTGGGCGTGATTTGATTTTGAAACGCACTGGAAACGTTTAGACATCTCTGCCTTGACGCAATTTATTGTATAAGTAAAAACCGTTTCATAGTCATAACGCTACATCATCAACATCCATCGTTATGAATCGAGGTTTACCTCTTTCGCGCTCCGAACAGCTTGAAATCATACCACTCAAAGCTAATAAAAAATTATATGTTGAAATTTTCCGACTTTGAAAACGTTAGCCAGTCACAAATTCCCGTTTTTTTTAAAAATCCAGCAACCTGTAGAACAAAAAAAATTTACAAGACGTTCACACCTTTTTAGTCCTGCAGATAACGGGGTAGAAAACGGATTCTGGTTCAAAAAAGAGTTTAATGGAAACAATTCGAAAACCCTTAAACCTCAATGTTTCTAAATTAACAGTTTGACATACAGTCGATAAAAAAACATATGGTCAAGTATAAAAAAAGATTAAAAATTTCCTTTTAGAAGATGACCATGAGCAAGAAACAATGTATTTGTATGCAAACATGGCGTACCAGTACAATCAATGTGATAGCGATAGTTTTTCTGACGAAAAAAAATTAAACATGGATGTTACAAATTGTTATAAATCTTGCTCACATAATCTCAGAAAGAAACGCTCTGAATTCCGGACAAGAAACTCTGGAGACGGTTCTGTAATGGTCTGGGCTGGCATATTAGAATATGTGAAAACATATATTGCATTTATTAACACACATATAGATTCTTCAAGCTATCAAAAAGTTGTTTCTAACTATAGGCTAGCTTAAACATGTTTTTTACACGGAAGAAATTTTGTTTTTCAGTGAGATACGTAACCGGTATGCAAATCTAAACTAGTTCCAGATTGGCTATTAGAACCAATTATTACGGTATTGGATTGACCAGCACGCTCACTAGACTTAAACCCCACTAGAAAAGGATGGAATTTATTATCAAGAATGGTTTATGGCCACGGAAGGCAGTTTAGCGCAGTTTTTGAAGTGAAAAACTATACGAAAAACTTTTGGGACAATACTTTTATTTTGAAAGTTACTGAATACATCACTTCGATGTCCAATCGCTGTATTTTCGATATTAAGTAAAAATGTGGAAAAAGTAGTTACTGAGTTGCCAAAAGAAACTTACACTTAACAAAGTTGTTATGATTTTGAAACGATTTTAGGACTTGAATTTATTTTGAATCTTGTTCTCGTAGTCGTACAGTACCAAAATCACAATTTGTGTACTTCGACACCGATGTGTCGTGATTTTGAAACAGATCGTAGCATACGGCGTGCGAAATTGTTATATGACAGACACACAAAATGTTTCTTTTTGGGATCCAATAAGTACACAAAAATGTTCTTTGAATCCATTCTACTCCATCTTATAATAGAATCATTGTATCCTTTTCTTTGGGTTTAAAGTAGGACGGAAGTTGAAAAAACATATTTATTATGAATCGATATTACTATGCGACAATGAAATATTATTACCATGTCCTTTAACGTTTTTCTAAAACAGGTTTCTAACATAGTTACCAGTTGCTGCTCCTTTTCACTCTGTGACTTTAAATAACCTGTCAGAAAATAGAACGATATAGTTTGCGAATACATTTTTCTTGAATAATAGACCAAACAACGCCTATTGTTTCACTAACATCTTCCAAATTCTTATATTGGTGGTCTTAAACGTAGAAATCTTTTGCTAGTATTCCACAAACACTCTGGATATTATTCATATCTAGGATTTTGGAAGGCCAATTTAAAACCTTTACATTGCTTTCCAAAAAACCAGATTTTAATGCACTTTGATCTATGCACAGAACCTCGATCTTGCTGAAAAATCCAATATTCGCCCGAAGCTTTTGCAGCAAAGAGCAAAACATCTTCTTTCTAAATTGTAGCATACTGCTCTGAATTTAAATTACCATCTACTAGAAAAAGTTGGGGTTTCCCATTGTAGGAAATTCATCCACATACAATAGCTGAGTTTCAAACATTTTGAAGTTTTTTGAAAAAACTTCCTTTCGAAGATCATTCCAGTAGTAATGTTAAACATCTGGGCCGTCTAAATTCAACCTTTTTCCATCACTTAAACCCAAAAGGTTTTCATTTCGTAGCGTCTCATTTAAATTTTGTTCAATAGCATACTTCAACTGTAAAACTTTGTGTTTTAACGTCTTCATCGGACTCGGTTTTATTTTCTTGTACTTTGGGAATGCAACCTCTAGTAGAATTTCTGCACTTTTCGAACAGCAGCCGAAAGTATATGAAGGGCAACGCCCTCCAGGAAGGGTTTTCTCGGCACATTGCTGGTTCCCCGAATTCCGGATAGGCCTCACTTATGGGAACAGTTAATGTCGCGAGAACGATTTGCGTCCGTGTACGCAGTGGGTTCCGGAGTAGTCGACAAGGCGTGCGTCGCGCGCCGAGGACTGCCCGCGGCAGCCGCGCTAGGTCAGATGGCTACAGTGTGAGCCCCGGATGGCGCCTGCCTTGCCCGGTTGATTCAGTTTTTTTTTGCTATATTATTTATTTGTTTATTTCGGCCATTTTGGCCCTAGAGCTACAGTATTTAGCGCGACGGAACTTCGGCCGTGGCGCCAAGTAAACCGCACCAAGCGGGATCTTCGGTCTGATTTGCTGCCCATGCGGGTATCTCTCCCCGCCTTCGAGAAGTACGCCGTGGACTACAGGAGTCAACCGCCCGTGACCCCGAGATACATTCATTGGTCTATTCTTCCCATTTCACCGGCTCGCCCTCGTACGAGGCTATCCGCACCGCACCTCCGGTTTATCCCCTTTCGGAATACGACCACAACCCATTCTACGTGGCTTGCCTTATCCCAGCGCGACCTAATATCTTTATTGGCCGCTCCAAGATAGCCTGACATGTCGCAGGGAAATCACACCGTACTTTCGAAAACGGCCTCAATCACAGGACGTGGCGAATCTCCGGTTTCTCCTCTCGTCTTCCTCCTGCATCCGTTGAGACGGCTTGGCCCCGTAGGTACGCCCGGCTCGTATGCCTCGCCCGAGGAAGGCTCTGCCCCTGAACCACCATGCGAGAGGGAGGTTTGATCATCCTTTATGGTTGTGGTACTGTCAGCTCTCCTTTCGAGGTAGTAGAGCACGACGTCCGTTGGGAGTTTTTGTTGACTTTAAAGGTGCGTGTTCCTAAAGTTGGTCTCCGTTATCCGCTGTCGCGAGCCGAGGGAATTCGGAAAGGAGATCCGCGAACACCAAGCGGTGGGGGAGGTTCACTGAGTGGACAATGCTCTGACAGGCACTGCTATGATGCGACCTGGGGATCGGCGGCTTAAAAACTTGAGGATCATCGACGATAGTCTCCAACCGGAGAAGTAGATGAATACTCAAGGGTTATTTTCTTTACTTCCTCAAAGGTTAAGCTCGACCAGCAGATTACGTATCAAGCCGGGAGCCCGCCTCGGTAGATCCCACTACTGTAGTAAATACCTGCATAAATTAACTAAAAGAAATATAAATTCTACTGTCCTTAAAGGATACTGTAGCGCACGAGAGCGGACTTATGCACCACGTGTCTCAGTTAACAGAATACGAGCCCTCCTTAGGAATATCACGCCACAAAGCCACACCACCATATTTCCTTAGGAGCCACTGTACTACAGTGGTACTATACCCTTTGGGGTATTGCACTACAATATATAGTCCTTTTGTATTTCTTTATCGGATTTGCTTTAAATTGTAGCAACTCAAACACGTGCTCTTTGCACAGTTGAAGAAAGTGTTTTATATCGGGCTTTAAATACTTGTTGCCGAGCGGGACGAGGATGTCTTGAGAAGCTGCGAGTGAGACATCGAGAGCGTGGGATAGCTCTTGCGATGTGAGATATAGAACATACATCGCTGTTTGGAGCAACGAATTGCCCCTTCTCAAAATTGGACAGGGCTGTTCCACGCGGCATCGTGTACAACAATTTATGGGGCTAAAGCTAGAAGGGAAGAATAGATCAATACCTATATATTGATGGTCATATAGTATGAAAAGTTTCCAAAAAAAGTCCTGCTTTTGAAATGAAATGTAAATTGTAGTCTAGAATTTCAGTGCTTCATGAAGACTTCGCATCTTTTTTATGCAATTATTAGATTCAGGAATTGTTAGTGACTTTTTTGGAAGATTTCATCACTTGTTGTAAGCGCAAGGTGTTTCGCAAGACCGCTTATTATTTCAAATTGCCGCTCATTCTTACTATATAAGCTTATTGGGCATCTGTCTTATGACAATTTCGCGCTCCCTTACGACTCTTCTGTTAAATCATACAAATTTCGATCTTTGGGTCCTAACGTTTTGCCCTCGCACGACCTTTTACTCAAGAAAGTTCGTAGAGTAGCACTTACCGCCCAATGACTTCCGTCCTCCAGCAAATAAGAGACAGCAAATTAATATATTTTAAATACTTCAAATTTATTTAACGGCATTATTTTGATGTTGGTGTAAATATGATAAAAACCACTGCACCACAGAATAATAATCAGAAAGAAATTACAAAAGTTTTAAAATGAACTTCAAAAGTTAAACTTACCGAATCAGATCTTGTCCTCTTTTTCTAAATTTTCACACGCGTGGTAGATGCGCATGAATCTTAGAACTGGTAAACTTGGTAAGCGTTTAGTTTGCATTCTTCAGATGAATCAAAAGTTTTCCGGATTGATTTTTGTTAGTATGTTACTTTATATAGTTTTAACATGATATGAACAGGACCCGAAAACTAAATTTCTGGTTTTTTTGTTACGATCCATTTGGTATCTTCTAAAATCACTAATATGAAATGCTTACCTCATGCTTTTCTGATACTTCAATTCCGAGGCTTGTTCTTAAACTCAATATACTAGAAACCTACCTTGATCGATAAGCAATTTCAAGGATATCTGTAATGAAGCCCGCGTCAAAATGACTCTTTGAGCTACTGGATGCAATTATTTTAAACGTTCAACGACTTGAAAGCAATGTTCAGCACTGGCAGTTGCAGGATCAACAAGAGAGCGTTTGTGTTGGTTGAAGTCTTTGTTGGATGCGGTGGTGATGAAAAACAGTTCCGGATTATAAATCAGTTTTATTACTCATACCGTGACGCTTTATGTTTTTCATTGGTATGCTTTTGTTTGAAAGATCAAAAATAGCTTTAGAGAAAAAGCAAACGATCAACGAAAAATGTAGCTGTCTACATACAACACATCAAAGATTCTCTTCCATTGTTTGTATTATGCTAATACATCTGAAAAAAAAAGAGAAAGAACTCTCCTGTTCAATCCCTGTCAACACACGAATCGCTGAATACGAGTTCTATCATGCCTTAGCAATGAAAACTGCTTATTTTCAGGGCAGCTTCTATGTATTAGCGTTTTATGTCGGTATTTGTGTATACATATCATCTGCATACTAGCTGAAACTATTTTAATGTCACCATAATGCGTAATAAAAACTTCATGTGCACACCCCATACAATAGAGCTTCCCTAAAAAACTTGAGTAACAACGTAGAAAGTACGAAAAACAAGAAAACATTTCTTTCAACTCGAATCGGGTATAGCAATGCCACTCGATGGCATATTTGAAGGCACCATCTCCTCTTTATTCTCCTCTTCTGCCACTCTATGATAATCTTAAGCATTAGTTTTGAGAGAAGAGCAACAAAAAAACCTTTTCTTCTATAACCTCAGTGCCATAGACCAATGTCACAAACTCCAGCAGCACTTTCTGTAGAATATTCGTGCAGAGATACGACACATAATGGACAAATTTGTACGAACCCCATCGGGGTCATGGCTACAGTGCAGTACACAAAAACGGCTTATAATATTCATTTGTTACATACAGTTGCGTGTATGCAGATGCACTCAACAGGCAATAACTGCACTGGCCACGGAATATGTCAATTCTAGTAGCGAGTAATTCTCGTCACAGATTACGTGCATGGATAACATCCAAACAAGTAATAGATATTTAGTTGTAAGAGATTAATAGTTTTAGAACAGTATAAAAAGAGAAGGCCGGCAAGAACGTTGCCAACTTCTCTAACAACAATTAACAACATATAAATTCAACGCTATCTTATCGGGACACCGCGCATACTTTGCAACTACAGCCTATCAGTCGCACGACCCACGCAACGCCTTCAAGAGCATATACGTTTGAAGCTACGACGGATACGTGGTAGATTCGGCAGTTCCGATTGGATTCAGCCTCATCAGGAGGCAGTCAGTCCTCTCGCATCTGTGAGAGTAGTTTTTTTTAATTTACACAGCTCAACAGAGAGTCGCGGATTGGAGAACGTACTGGAACATACTCATCGAGCCCAAGCAGTTCGGATAATATTTTACCTTATCCTCGACCTTTTTGCAGTCTCAGGAGGATCCCTGTGCACCGCTAAATATTGCAAATGGGATATGAATAGAAAGAACGAGGGCCCCTCCATTTACACTTGTGTTATCCAATACTGAAGCATTAAAACATTTTATTTTGTGTTGCAACATGACTGGGCTTACGCATACAAACCTTGACTCCATCAGAACTATTTAAGAACCGCATCTTTTTCTTTTCCAATACTTTTTTCATGGTAGCTAGTCCTTCTGGTTCTTTTCGTTGCGGCTCTTCGTTGCCTTCCAGATTGTTCTTCCTTCTTTTTAACCACCTACGTCTCTGTATAGCCAACCAGCTCTTTTGCATGGTCCTCCATAAAGTTCGAGGTAGCTTAAACCATGCTGAAAAGATATCTGAAGTTGAAAAAGTTTTAAAGGGCTCTCAAGACTCCAAAACATCTTGCCCTTCGAAAATTCGCCAGGCAAAAGAAGCGTTCAAAGCAACCCTCTTGAGAATATGTAATATTATCTTCGGTTTAAACTTAAAATGTGAGGTAAAGCTGCGCAGTATCGCCCTTTGCTGTGTGACAACACTCATGTCCGGCTTTTTGGTTCCGACCAGAAAGACTGTGCATCGTTCTAAAACAGTTGGAGATGCAGAAATGCTACCTTCATCTTCATATGCACATTTAAGATGCGCCAGAAAACTAACCGCGTTCCAAGCGCAGAATATGGGGCATTGCAAATGAAGGACGAAATAACTGCTTCTTCTTCATGTGCTGAGGCCACAAGAGGTCCTGCTCAAAAGTTTATCGTCTCCTGACAAGTTATTTAAGACGCGGTAGGTCACTAAAATACAATGATGTTGAGAATGTCGGTCTTGGTGGCAGCGATATAGATCGCATACCTGATACGAATCATGTCGGTAGGACAACGCGCTTCACAGAGGTTTATATTGCAACTTTATCGATTCTTCGGATTCCTCTCAGGCCGAATATATGAGAACGGTTACCGTCTCATGCGTGACTCACGTCCGTTGGCACGATGGACTTTGGAGTACGGAACCCAGGCCCGTGTCGTGAGACGTAGCACGCGCACTAGGCGGCCTCCCGGAACGTTCATGGCAACAGCACGTGGCCCGCTGGCTACAGTAAGGACCTTTCTACACATGGACAGGACACCGTGCATTCTGTCGGAAATACCCTTAATCCTTGGGATTCCCCATTTCTTAGGACAACTGTTGTCATGTCCAAAATACCCAGCATTCTGGGGCCGCTTCAAAGCGACTCCAACACAAAACCCAAGCTTCGCAACGGCTTTCATGACCATACATATGGACTCTGAACGCCGTAGATGCTTTGCCGCAGCAGTTGGCGCTGTACTTGCGACTCAAGAAGGCGACTCTGATATTACCACAGTTTAAAGCTTGCTGTCTTTGCACTCTGCTTCTGTTGTGATCCTCTCATCTTGCGATTAAGGCCGTGGAACACCTGGAAGGGTATGGTCTCGATGCAGGAACTCTCCAACATGGTTCTTCGACATGACAGTCAAAAGAGATTTCATGGGCTGCGCGTCCTGGAAACGTCTTTTTCGAATCCGGTATCCCTTATTTAAACAATTGTCATAAGGACTACGGGCCATCATAGAGGCGAGCGATTCAAAGTTTCGTAAAGCTCTCCCAGGAGAGATCAAAGTAGCAGCTTTTCTGCTGTATGCTGCTGGATGTATATGCCAAGAAACTGCGACACATCTTGGAATAGGCGCGAGCACAGTATCTGAAAACGTGAAGACAATGATGAAGGCTATAACTCAAAAGAACAAAGACGCTTTGCGCTTCCAAACCGAACAGCAAGATGTTGCTCGTGCAATGAATGGATTTGAAATGCTGAGCGGACTATCTTACTGCGTCGGCGCAATTGATGGAACTCATATCAAACTACCATGTTGCTTTGAAGAAAAGTACTATAAATACTGATGCTACAAAGGGTATCCAAGTGTAGTACTGTTTGCGGTGGTTACCACTAATAGAAGGTTCTCTTACGTCGATATTGGAAAGCCTGGGGTTCTTGGTGAGTCTACAGTACTCGAGAAATCTACATTAAAGAAGAATATTTATAATGGAACATGGATGGGGGACGACATACCAGACCTGGTTATCGCAAACATAAATTTCGTCCATACTTAATTGGAGATTGGGCCTTCCAGCACACCAAACATGTGGTAAAGAGCTGTACCGAACGTGAGAAAAACGCCAACCCGGTATTGCAGACGTCGGATAAAGTGGCAAACACGACGAGGAAGCCAGTAGAATGCGCACTCGGAATGCTAAAACACCGCTTTTGTGTTCTGAAAGATGGAATTCGATTGCAACATGAGGACGACATCGTCATATCTATATTGGCATGCGTCGTTCTACATAATTGGATCATTGACAATGGCGACGACCAGGAGGTTTATTTAACAACTGACGAAGACGAAGATCAAGATCTTGTTGTCACTGCAG
Source organism: Gracilaria vermiculophylla (assembly GCA_019155205.2). Taxonomy (NCBI): domain Eukaryota; phylum Rhodophyta; class Florideophyceae; order Gracilariales; family Gracilariaceae; genus Gracilaria; species Gracilaria vermiculophylla. The sequence continues at coordinate 422,310 of JAHNZQ020003150.1, forward strand.
AGACGACAGCAGGAATTAGAAAAAGGGATGCATTATTTTACTTTATATCCAACAGCTGTAGTGCAGAGTAGCAAGCATCAGAACTTATCAACTAAACGTTCCCGAATTGTCCTCGTCTTCTCGCGTTCTTCGTTACTTTTTTGAATCTCTGATATCAAAGTCTCAGTTGCCTGTTCTTGCGTTTTTATGAATTTAGAAACTAAGGAATCTGGAGAGATTTTCACGCGCTTACGAATGCTCGATGCTGGTAAATCCGAGGCACTAGCATCATCATCCGTTAATTATTGCCCTGCTGGATCTGTTAGTACAGTGGCTCCTACGGAAGTAGGGTGGTTTGGCCCTAAGGCATAATATTCCTAAGGAGGGGTCGTATTTTATAACCTGGGCCACGCGGTGCATAATCTCGCCCGCGTGCGCTACAGTATCCTTGAGGAACGGTAGAATTATTATTTATTTTAGATAATTTATGCAGGTAATTAGTACAGTAGCGAGACCTGCTAAGGCGGGCTCCCGGCTTGATACTTAATCTGCCGGTTGAGCTCCATCTCTGGGGAAGTAAAGACAAGCACCTTGAGTCTTCATCTACTTTTCCGGTTGGAGTCTCTCGTCGATCAACGCAGGTTTCTAAGCCGCCGATCCCCAGGTCGCATCATAGCAGCGCCTGTAGAAGCATTGTCTGCCCAGTGAACCTCCCCCTCCGCTTGGTGTATGCGGATCCCTTTCAGAATTCCCCCGGCTCGCGACAGCGGATACCGGAGACCACCTTTAGGAATACGCGCCTTTGAAGTCAACAAAAACTCCTAACGGACGTTGTGCTTTACTACCTCGAGAGGAGGGCTGACAGTACCACAGATCGTAGCGCGCCTCTCCTTCCTCCATGTCGTGCATCTATTCAAAATAATTCGGCGTATTTAATAGATCTCCTTCATCATCATCCCTGCCAGACTGCTTGAGTTTGGCCATGAATGCATAGTATTCCTGCTTTATGCGCATGAACGTTTTTTGCAAACCTCTAGCAGTTCTTTTGATGACCTGGCTGCTTTCAGCGAGCTTCACTGCGTCTGTGAAGACATCTTTTAGGCTTTTCTTATGTTGCTTTCGATCCCCATAGCCAGCTTGCTGCATCATGGAAAACAAAAGATTATTTGTGTCGTTGTCATAGGTCGGTTTGGGTGGCACACTGTTGGATGGTGACTGGTTTTGTTGGATTCCTGGCTGGGATTTTGTGCAGCCTTATGAAGTACTTTCTGATATGCCAGTAGTGTGGTACTGTCAGCCCTCTTGTCGAGGTAGTAATGCACAACGTCCGTTAGGAGTTTTTGGTGACTCCAAAGGCGCGTATTCCTAAAGGTGGTCTCCGGTATCCGCTGTCGCGAGCCGGGGGAATTCTGAAAGGGATTCGCAAACACCAAGCGGAGAGGGAGGTTCACTGGGCGGCCAATGCTCCTACAGGCGCTGCTATGATGCGACCTGGGGATCGGCAGCTTAGAAACCTGCGTGAATAGACAAGAGACTCCAACCGGAAAATGTAGAAGAAGACTCAAGGGTGCTTGTCTTTACTTCCCCAGAGGTGGAGCTCAACCGGCGGCTTAAATATCAAGCCGGGAGCCCGCTTCGGCAGGTCGCACTACTGTGCTAATTACCCGCATAAAATATCTAAAATAAATAATAAATTCTACCGTACCTTAAGGATACTGTGGCGCACGCGGGCGAGATCATGCACCACGTGGCCCAGCTAATAAATTACGAACCCTCCTTAGGAATATTATACCTTAAGGCCAAACCACCATATTTCCGTAGGAGCCACTGTACTACAAGTAGTTTGTTCACTTACTCCAATGGTTGGGCTAGAGATGCCGTGGCAATAGCTGCAAGCGTGGGGTCTTGTCCTGAGGTGTTTGTCATGGCTGCAGCAGAGCTCAGATGAGGTTCGGGTTGGAAGAACAACTTCTGGTACTGCGAGATGAACGAATGAACGAACAGTTTTGCCTGGATCTACGTTGGCGGGAGATAGGAATTTGACCAAAAAATGTCTTGTGGACACATTGGCGCCAAATTGTGTCCTTCGGCCAACTTGTCCTTTTCCCTATGTAGAAACGGCCTAGGAGTGCCGTATGGCACCTACCTGGCACTGTTATTTTAATATTTTCGCTATTTATTCATTTAGTTACTTCGGCAATTTCGGTCTTAGCGCTACAGTACATAGCGCGACAGCATTCCGGTCGTCGCACCCAGTAAACCGCATCAAGCAGAATTTCCGGTTTGAACTTGCCACCCACGCGGATAACTTTCTCCATCCTGGAAAAGTAACCCGCGGATTACGGAAGTCAACTGCCCGTGAAACCAAGAACCATTTTCTGGACTACGCTTTAAATCTTTCAAATTCGCTTTTGAACGAGGTTAGCACCACCGGACCTCCTTTTTATCCCTTTTCGGATCATGTCCGTCACCCGCTGAACGCGGCTTGCCCGATACCCGCGAGGTGCAAGATATTACCCGGCCGCGCAGGGATAACCCGAAATCATACAGGGATATCTCACCGAACCCACGGAAACTGCCTCAGTCAGAGGACTCGCCGGATCCCCGGTTTCTTTATTTGTCTTTCCGTCTGCACCTGTTGCGACAGCTTGGCACCGGAGTTAGGCCCGGCACGTATGCTGTGACTGAGAAACGCTCTGCCTCTCAACCACCTTGCGAGAGGAAGATCCGAACATCCGTCGTGGTGCTTAACTCTTCAGGCCATTGCACTAATATGTCGTGTCAAATGATCTTAAAAGCATATGTGGAAACGGATTGCGTTTAAATTTCGTGTCGACATATATAACTACGCACGATACAATTACATTTTGTAGACCCTAAAAGATTCACTAATCCACGTCGTATGTAGTTCCGCGAGATTGTCTTCCCAGGCTATCAATGACCACCAAAGAGTTCTCTACAACAGGCCGAGAGCAAAATTCTAGGCGAGAGCTACGATGATCTTTATATGTTTACGGCAAGAAAAACGTTTCCACCGTGATTGTTCTGTTTCAAGTTCTACTATCTTATTCCATAGTTTAATTTTCTTGTTAGCCCGAATCACAACTGTTCGATAGTTGTGTTGTGCACTCTGCTCAACGGTTTTCTCAATCTTCCTCGAGTTTCGTGGGATTCTCGAAATGCGTGTTTGCATACAAAGGACAAGTTTTATTCCAGCTTCTGGGATTCAACATAAAATCATGCAACCGAAGAAAGCACCATATTCCAGCATTTTACACCGCTATAAGGTAAAAGAATGGAAGATAGAAGAACTTTATGAACGCGGTTTCTACGCACAAACATGATAGTCACGAATGTAGTCGAGTTTTTCTGTTTTAAAAGTGTTTATACTGAAAAAGTTAATATCAAGATCGGGAAAACACTCGGCAAAAACGGACCACTTAAGAAACGACCTTGTACTGGATTGGGTGTGAAGAAGCGGCAATCACCCCTGTTAACAACTAAGTTTTTAATTTTAATATGGCCATTTGCGCATATTATATGATAAAGCATTAAAACAGACTATACTGTGTCGTTGCGCAGTTAAGTTTTATTTTTTGTTGCTTTTATGTATACTGTTTGTGTTCATAGTATGCTTTGCTTTTTTATCTACTAATAACGTATTTACTTAAACTTTACAGGGACGTTCGAAGGCAACCTACTTTGCGTGGGAGCATTGTACGCAGTTGTTAATCCTGCTGTTAGGTACTACATGCTGTCTGAAAGAGTATGGTGAGCTGCTGACTTACTGGAATACGACACTGATAAAGAGTTATTTACACATAAAAAGAAAATCATCATAATACTCCGACCAAGAAAGTCCCTAATTACAAACCCACCACACTTTTCCAAGTATTGGCTCACATGCAGATGAGTGTTAAATTTTAAATTTTCATTCCGTATGGATAATATTTGTTCAACTTTCCAATATCTGGTGGAAAATACTCAAAAACTTTTCGTCGGAATCGTGCGGTCTTAATTCAATTTCGACATTGTCTTTTAACAGTTTCAAAGTTTCTTTGTCGGCGTTGTTTTTTGCTGTGCTCAATACGGATTAGTAGGTGTATGTATAATACTTTGTTTACGAAGTATATATTATGTAGCTCACAAAAGAGGTTTTTTGAATGAGAAAAATGACAGCAAGTATTTCGGCAATGAATAAATGAGTATGAGTTATTAATTTGAGGTTTGAAAAAGTTGTTGTTTTTGTTTAAAACAAGTGAATTGTGTACAAAATGGCAGAGAGATTTATTTTCAATGGTGTGTGGGCTTCAAGGTCTTGGAGTGCAGGAAAATGTGAACTGGTTTCTTGTAATGAATAATAATCTTGTTTTTACTTGTTATGGAACATTGTTGTTTAGTGCAAAGCACAAAGCCATCAAGCGAGTGCTGCATGCACGGTGAGCAGTTGGACTGCAAAGTGTCGCACGCGGTGCAACGCAGCTGGCACTATATGTACTGTTGCGTCGCATAATTGTAGTTTGTAAGCAGTGCATCAAAAGTATGCATGCTAAATGACTCATGTGCATATTTCAAGTCGCAATTTGTGCCACCATCGTTATTACTTGAGGGGAGCGTTTTCCGTCGCGTGCTGTTGTGTGGAACATGGGCCGTAAGACAGCATTCATCGGCAGGGAAACGCTGTATGAGGGTCGGTGGTTTGTGCCCATCAAAAAGTGGACATTGGTGTGTTTTGCTGCTTACCGCTGCTCCAGTGCTGGCCGTACAGCGGTGCACTTTTTTGATTGGTGGTGAAGCTTTCCGAAGGGCTTTTTGAACGCAATATTTTGGGCTGTGTCGCTGATTGTGGGCCGTCGAAGAGAGCGAGGCTCATCAAATGGGTTTTTGCGTGCTGCCAGTTGCATCAGCGGGGGCTGCGCGTTTGATGACGCGCAGAACCAAAGGCGCGCAAAATTCAATCTTGCAATCAGTGGTGCGTGCTGCCCGACGCTGTTCTGCGTGCGCTGTGAACCACGAGTGGGAGAAGTACACAGCGTTGGACAGCAAAAATGGGCACCACCAACACGCGACGCCACTTTCAGCTGGCTTGCGGCGCCCATCGCCGCACCACACGTCCTGTTCGTAATGGAGGTGCTTTCAATGTTCTACGTTTTGTCTCCGCATTCCAACGTTCATACACCTGGCGCAGCCGTTTAGATTCGGCGTTCCACCTGTCGTCATGCGCATGGAATAAACGCACCGTTCCCTGCAGCCCTCTGTGATTAGCCTCCACAAGCATTGATGCGTGTGCCACATTCAACATCCCCTTCCGTCCCATACGTTATCAACAGTCCCAAAAGGCTTAAAATATCTTTCGCCCGCTAAAATATCTTTCGCCCGCGTCTCGTGCCTCTCGCCGCAACGCCCTTTCACGCAACCGTCAGCCACCGCCTCACCGTCACCCCTTCTGCACCCCCGTAAGTTGCGTTCTTCCTTCGCCGACGACGATTCGCAACTATCATGACCGATGCGGCCAATGCCGTGTCCACAGACCCTGTCCCTGATGACCTTGCGTGCCCCACTACCGTTCTTCCAAATGAAGAAGACCCACCGCCATCCGAGCGTCCCTCTTATCTCTCCTTCTCTCACCGAGCGCTCGCATTGCGACTCAAATCAGCCATTGCAACTGGCCAGCTGGGAACTTCGCAGCCGGAGCCGAACCCGGCAGACTTTTCTTTTCTCAACTTGTTCTTCACCACCATTCCCACAACCTTTCTGCTCGTGCAGCTCATATGGAGCTCGCTCATCGTTCTCATTTCAAACTTTCTTGCACCGCGTGGGGTCACATCGCTGTCGCTCGAGTTCTGGCACTCGCGCCTGGCCCTCTCTTCTCCCGTGCTCAACGCCGTCGGCTGGGCTCTCTTCGTTCTTCTCAGCTTCTTGATTCGCGAGGCGTCCAATAGATATTGGCAAGCGCAGCTTGCCTTGTCCCACATATCCGGCTACCTGCGATACGTCATGAGAGACCTTCGCCAAGGGTTTCCCCCAGGCTCCTGGCACCCGGGTGATTTGCAACGCGTGGCTGCGCATCTCATTGCATTTCCCATAGCGTTGAAAATGCACTTGAGAGGCGAAAGAGAGCGTCAACCTTTCGAGGGCATCCTCTGCGAACCTGACATCGACGACATTTTGCAGGCCGAGCATATGCACTTTCATTGCACCAGAATCGTCCGAACGTACTTTAGTGCAGCCCAGGGCGACGCTACCATTTCATTCCAATCCACCGCCATGGATAGTTGCACCATCGGCGGCGGCACCCATCATTTGCTTGTTTACAATGTCGACGCTGTGGATTCTCACGCCGGAACTCTGCTCACCATTTCAAGCTTTAGCCCCTCCCCCGGTTACCTCAATCATCTGCGAATCTTTTTGTACATCTGGATGTTATTGCTTCCTTTGGCTGTCGTGGGAACGAGTGGCTGGTTTACTATCCTGTGGACCGTTCTCATCACATACTGCATCGCGATGCTTTACTCCATTGCATTTGCTTTAAACGACCCGTTTGGCTACGACCTTCAGGACATCAAGCTCAACCGCTTTTCCGCTCAGACCTCATTGCAATTGTTGAACGCCTTCTCTCTGGAAAGACTTGAATACGCTGCGGTTATTGACCCGCAACATGAAACACCCCCATGGTTGGAGCAACCCTGTCCAAAGACCACAAAACACACCCCACGAGAACGTAAGCATTCGTTTATGCAATCAGCACTGTCTGTGGTACAATCATTCCGCATCACAAGGCCGGTGGGACGCTCTCTCGCGGCGTTGCTTGCTTGGACGGCTTTTATTGTGTTTTTGACATGGAGCATATCCAGAAATGAAGATCATACTTCCTGTCGATGGTGGTGCGTTTACATTCCGCTCGGTGGTTCAACAGATGTATACTTGAGCCTTGGTTTGTTTTTGCTCATCGGTTTTTGGTTAAATGATGCATACAAAAGGTATTCTAGAGGCATTGAACTATGGCAAACCAAACTTAAGCCTGCTATTGAAGAGGCTGCTTTCCGGTTTGCAGTGACCTGTGACCCTGGTACCTGGCATCAGAGAGACCGCGAACGTTTGTATTCGTTCTTTGTTGCAATACCATACGTAGCGAAGCAGGTACTTCGAGGCACAAGGGACATGTCAGAGCTTCATGCTTTTCTTTCCGAAAGCGATGCCGCTGCCTGTGGAAGATCCGAGAACATGTTTGAACACGTCATGGACGTCATATATGCATACAGCAATACCTTGGACAGTGGTAATCGAGAATTTTGTCAGCTATCTGCTTCTCCGATACGAGACACCTGGAAAACCGTTCCCCATGTTCTCAGAGAAATTGAAAATGCCGTGCAAGAGTGCATGGCAATGCACGAACATCCCATTTCACCGTCTTTGACCTTGCATCTGAGAGCCTTCTCCGCCTTCTGGTTGGCGCTTCTGCCTCTTGCGCTGGTCCAATTCAATGGATTTCTGGTTTTTCTTTACATTGTGCCTATGGGCTTTTCCATCATCAACCTGTTGAAAATCGGCACCGATTTGTCCGACCCCTTTGGTTTTGACGACCATGACATTCCACTGCAAGCATTTTGTGAAGAAATCAAACTCTCTCTCCATGAAATGTACGAAAATAGCAAGCGCGGAACAGTGGGTTTCGTCCGTGAGTGCTCCTATGGGCCGGAGAGTTTCCAGCCATTGGAGGTTGCCATGCAAGTGACGTCGGAAGGTGCTGGGCGTGACGCGGGGAAGCAATTGTCAACATGGAAATTTTGGAACTTCTTCCAAGCGCGAGGTGCAAAGACTCTCTCAAGAGCCATTCCAAAAATTCTTCAGAAAATGCCTTCCATCAAAGGTCGTGACATGGTCCAAGTTATTGTGTGGAATGCTATTGCAGTGTTTGTCTCGTACGGATTCTCGTTTGTCTGGGACGATGAGAAAAGAACTTCGTGCAGAGGGTGGTGTGGTCCAGTTGACGTCGATCCGCGAGTTATGGGAAACGTTGGCTTTGCCCTGTTCTTGATCCTTACTTTCCGTGCGTCTGAAGCCATTGGTAGATATGAGGATGGATACAAACTGCTGTTTGACCTTAGAGCTAAGCTGCGGTCTTTTGCTATTGAGATTTGTCATAACTATCAATCGGGAATGTTTCACCACTGCGACAAAGAACGACTTGTTGCTCACGTATTACAAATTCCTTTCTCTTTAAGAGAGCATATCCTTGGTCGGGAAGGAAAAACAACCAAACATGATGATCAAATTCTCTCGGAATCAGACAAACAAAAATTACAACTCAATAACGACCATTTGTCTTATTTACTGCAGACATTGGAGGCATATGTTATTCTCGGAGATAAGGAAATTCGAAACGGCCACCCCGATATGACTGCATTTCGCTGTCATAAAACAATGGTGCTCTTGATGTTGAGCAGAATTCTGGCAATTCGGGAGCTGACCCAGCGTGTATTGGCCATGAAACGGTTTCCTTTTGTAACGAGCTATACCAAGCACCAACATCTTTTCACCATTCTATGGCTTATGTTACTTCCTCTTGCTATGACTCCAGGTTCTGGGTTTTTCACTCTGCTTTGGGCACCAATTATCTCATACGGTGTTCTTGGGCTGGAAAGTATTGCTGTGAAGCTTACAGATCCGTTCGGTACCGACGATATCGATATTCCTGTGGATGACTTTCTGCAAGAAACCGCTTTCGTTATTCTAGACGCTGTTCAAACTGCGAATTGGGACTCCACACGATACATACAACGATCTAATTTGAATTTCAACGACAAACTCGATGTCACCAAGCAAGACGATAATGACGCGAGTACTACCACGGTACCTCATCCAGAATCAGAATATTCATCACTTTTCAGAAACGGAACTCAATCCCAATTGAATTTTCTGGACAATCCTTGTAAGAAGTACAGTCTTTACTCCCACATTGTTCGTTCCGTACCTTGGAAACAAATGATATTTCTCTGCGGCTACACAACTGTGGCTGTGGCAGTGTCGTATGGAACTCGGCACCGTGCATCGAGCGCCAAATGGTGGCTTTCTCGTTTAAGCGTAGATAAATTGGTGGCCACATATGTTTCGTTCGCAGCGTTCATGCTCATGGGATTTTACCTTAATGCTGCCTTTGAACGGTATAAAGACGGTGGTATTTTATGGGTCGACACACTGCACTCCTCATGTCACTCAATTGCAGTTCATTTCTTAACTCTGTTTCAGGATGGCGCGATTCATGAAGGAGATCATGAGCGCATTTTTGCCCACATCGCTGCCATACCGTTGGTACTGAAGGCAGAAGTTCGTAACTCCCGCGATATCACGGATGTATCAGGAATACTCTCTCAACAAGACCTCAATCATATTCTCTCTGCAAGGGATATGTCACGGCACTGCGTTGAAGTCCTCAAAGCATATCAGATAACTGCTGCAAGTAGGCCTGAATATACGAAGAAGAGGATCGTTTCCGGCAAGAGACTCACTGCCATGAAAAGAGATATGGAATCCTTAGAAATAGCTGTCCAAAGATCAGCGTTTTTGTCTTCTATTTCTATTTCCCCCGGATTTTTGAAACTTTTGAAGGCGCTTCTCGTGATTTGGTTCTCGATATTACCTTTTGCTTTGTCTGAAATATCTGGTAAGCTCAAAAACTCAATGCTTTACTTTGCCGAGAAATCATGCTCTTTCTAACTCGTTCCTTCTCTACCATCCAAAGGCTGGTTCACAATATTATGGGTCACACTCATTGGATACGGTGTTTTGGGGTAAGTTCATATATTCTGAATCATTTTGCAAGGATAAACACAACTAACATTATCATCTTTCTCAGAATGTTCACTATTGCCTGGGAGATACAACATCCTTTTGGATCAGATTTAAATGATTTTGACATTGATGGCTTTGCTCGCACGATCGTGAAAGATGTTTTTTTCACCTGGAAGAAGTACAGGCGAGGCGAAAATGGGCTCATTCATACTTCTGATATTCATTCATTTTGGACAGATCCAATCTCAAAGGATAAGCAACCTGGCCCGTTAGGAAAAGAAAAAACTTTGGTGCTGGAGAACTTCAAATTGGCTTACAACGTCTTCTCTCCATTGCTTCTGGTTCTAGTCGTGGTTTGGACAGTCATCTCCATCACAGTTGCATGGTTAGTGTCAAAGCACTTTCCGTTTGACAAAGAGTTCAATGAGTCTTGCGATCCATGGTTTTGTTCTCGTATTGCCATTGACAGTGCAGTGGCAGAGTACATTGGATTTGCTTTGTTCCTACTCTTAGGTTTCCGAATCTACGACAGTCACTGGAGATATACCAAAGCGATTCAAATTTGGCAGAAAGGAATCGTTTCTAAGCTACGTGTGGCTAGTAATCGTTTTTTTCAAAGCTACTGTAATAACGTTTGGCACAATCAAGATGTGGATAGAATAGCTGCCCATTTGGCAGCTTTTCCACCGGCTCTGATGGGTCGACTGCGAAAAACAGACGAGAAGGACATATTTGAAAGCATATTGAGGGAAGATGATGTTCAGGAAATGGTTTGCTCACCAGATAGAACAACATATTGTATCGATGTAGTTCAGAACTATCTTGCAAGAGGAGACCTGATTTCTGCCGAAGGAAATGGTATCTATCCTGCCGGACGAGTAGAAAAGGAGTATATTTGGAAATATTTGCAGCAATTGAAAGAGAGTGCCTTTGAATGCCATCATATGGTGGGTGTTCCCGCGCCTTACGGCTATGTCCAGCATTTGAGAATTTTTCTTGTTATTTGGCTGATGTTGTTGCCCTTCGCACTTGTAGAATCCAGCGGATGGTTGACAATTCTCTGGGTAGTACTTGTAGCGTATGGCGTAATAGGGATAGAAAAATGGGCTACGGAACTTTCAGACCCGTTTGGATACGATATATCTGACGTTCCTCTAGATGCTTTTGTGAAAAAAGCTATCATGGTAATCAAAAGTAACCGTGAATTGTATGGAAATGGAGTCAAGGATGTTTTGGAGAACCACAGAAGTGGACTAGTCGTCGATTGACTCGATCTGTCTTGAAAATGCATAATTATGATTTTGAATCTGCCTGAGAATTAGAAGAAGACTAATGACACATAAACTCGAACAGTTTCGGAAGTGCATATTATCAATTATGAGAAGTTTGCAAGCAGAATGGTATGCCTCACTTACAGTTTATATTCCGCAATTTTTTGGTGTAATAAAACCATTTTTATACATTTCATCTTGAATATGCAGTGGATAAAATTGTAGAACAATCGAATTTTAGATCGATGTACGGCCGCTGAAAACAGAAACTTCAATATTGTACGCGACCAGAAAATACAAAAACACAATGGAAAATATATACATTCTTCTTTGTTTCGACTACAGCTTTCCTTATTCTTTTGTTCATAAAAGAAATGTTTTGTTCTGTTAAGTTGCTTTCATTGGGCGCAAATTCTAATTACATAAACTCAAAAACTAAGTGCATTAAATTCTTAAATGTTTATCATGTTCTACTTTCACAAATCAACTGTTTTTTTGTAATTCAGGCTGCACCCATTGTCAATGTAGCTGGTGACGGTTTAAAACCGATCCTATGTTAAACGACAGGCTAAGTTCAGCTCAACAAATTTACTGTTGTGCCGTGTCATACTCGGTTCCTTCATACATCTTTTTATGAAATAGAGGAAAACCTGCAATTTTTCATCATGTTACTACTTACGAAGAAGAGCCAGACTGAGTCTCGTGAGAGAGAGCAGCCGCCTTACTTTGTCTCCTTAATATATTAGTGAATTATGCACTGGAACCCCAAGTTGAAATTACACTGACAGGACTCAATCGGTGGCAACACTTACAGTCTGTTTCAAAATCATAACACGTCGGTGTCGAAGTACAAAAATTGTGAATTTGGTACTGTACGACTACAAGATCAAGATATATATTAAATTCAAGTCCAAAAACCGTTTCAAAATCATAACAACTTTGTGAAGTTTAAGTCTCTTTTGGCGACTCAGTAACTAGTTTTTCCACCTTTTTGCTTAATAACATAAATACATCGTTTGGGGATCAAAGTGATGTAGTCATTAATTGTAAAAATAGATGTATTGTCCCAGAAATTCTTAAAACAGTTTTTCAAATCAAAAACTGCGCTAAAATGCCTTCTGTGGCCATAAACCGTTCTTGATAAGAACTGTCATCTATTTTTAATGGGATTCACGTCTGGGGAGCGTGCTGGCCAATCCATTACCGTAACACTTGCTTCTTGCAGCCAATCTGTCACTACTTTAGATTTGTACACCGATTAATTATCTGGCTGGAAAACAAAACTTCTTCCGTGTACACAATATCTATAGGCTGGCCTAAAATTACAAATATCTTTTTGATAGCATGCAAAATCTATACGTGTGTGTATAAATACAATATCTGCTTTCTAATATTCTGATATGCCAGCCCGGCCCATTATAGAACAGCCTCTAGAGTTCCATGTCCGGAATTCAGAGCGTTTCTATTTCAGATCATGTCAATAAAATTTGTAACAATTTGTAACATTCAATTTGAATATTTAATCATCAGAAAAAAATAACTTTATCCCATTCATTTGTCTAGTACGCCATGTTTGCATACGAATATATTGTTTTTTTGCTAATTGCTATATTTTTAAATGGAATGTTTTAATCATTTGTTTTGAACAATTGTTTTTATTTATTATGTGTCAAATTATTGATTTAGAAACATTAAGGTCTAAAGTTTTTGCAATGTTTTTGCATGAAACTATTCTCTGACACAGTTTCCGTTTTATAACTCGTTCACCTACAGGACGGGAAAGGTTTGAACGCCTTGTAAGTGTTTTTGTTCTATAGGTTGCTGGGTTTTCTAGAATACGGGGAGTTGTGACTGGATAACGTTTTAAAAGTTGGTAATTTTGATATATAATTTTCTATAAGCTTTTAGTTGTATGATTTAAAGCCGTTTGGAGCGAGAAAGAGGTGAACGTCGATCCATAACGATGGATGTTGATGATGTAGTGTTATGATTATGAAACGGTTTTTACTTTTATGATTTGCAAAAGGCGCACTACAGTACTACTTTGGCGCGTTTTCTAGGCGTGATATGATTTTGAAACGCACTGTATTAGCATTACAAGGGTCATGTTAAACCACAGTTTTGATTTATACATGCATAAATTATTGAAATTAAGGGCGTTTGACTTTTATTGTCTGTAGTTGCTACAACGTACAAAGAGCTGATGATCTGCGCTCTATTGCAAGGGAGAAAGCTATTTTGTCGTACCCACCACCATCTTTCCAATACGTTATTTGCCCTATAATATACACAACGCTATGTTCATCAATATGTCAGTTTCTGTTCTCATGCAATGAGATAGACACAATTTTTATCAAATCGTACGATGAGAGTACAACTACGAACTATAGTGCATTAAAATTGTGTCTGCCTGCGATGCTGAAGGGATTGTGAGGTTTCTTTTGCACAACTCTAATCCTATCTCAAGCGATAAGCGTAAGGAGCTTTCAGGGAACCAGAAAAAAGAAAGTGACAGTATCATTACCGCACTCTCAAAAGAAATACCCCGCGTCTTGAAGTCAAAACTCCAACATCCTTGTTAGATGTTGAAACGATTGGGCGATAGTTATGCGTCTAAATCTAATGCATTTTGTATTGCTATGATTTGTGAGCTCGTCACTCTTTGGTCCTCAAACACGGGGCAATATAGGGGAAACTGTGTTGATAGGATGGCTGTACTAGTTCACAAACTTCAAAGCACGGACCCAAAGCCGCAGAAGGAACTTGCTGTCGCCTACTTGGTATATTGCACATCTTCGACAAATTTTAATCAAGTTTCCGTTGCCATCAAAACTCTCCTACCTGAAAATATTACTTTTTTTAAATGTGTCCTCTTGCTTTCTTATGAAAACCGGCTCTCTTTCCAACAATCGCAGGAAAAAAATAAACTCTTCCAGACCACAGTGCACAAAAAGATATATAAACGCTTCGGACACGTATCGAAAAACTGTTCCCTAACCCCTCGTAATACAAATAACAATCTCAGCGACGGAGGGAACAAACCAAACAGCTCCAAGAACTCAAATGATTTGGATAGATTACAAGAATAATATGACAGGAAGAATAAAACGCCTGAATGTTCGAGACTCAATAACCGAAGCAGAGCGGCAGTAGGAAGGAAAAGAATGACGGTGGCTGGAACCCAGTTTTCAGATCGTCTCATTCTGGGTTTTGGAACTAGTAATCAACAGCCTCCCCACAACTCCTGACCCAGTGAAACCAAGCCTTGTCTCGAACATAGCTGTCCGAGAGATGATTCTTCGTCTTACGTTACAGAACATTGCATTCACACAAAAGTATCGAGTGTTAAAGGAAACTTGATACACATCAACATATCGGCAAGATTTTGAACTATTTCTAACGACCATCTCGAATGAAAGTTTTATCTCTGTACTCTAATGGAGGAAAGAAATTTTGTCCTGCACAGAATTATGTTCAAAAACACGGTATCAATAATTCTCAGGTCAGCAGTAGCACAACACTCCACGCTATATTTGCGTCCTAGGAGGTGTTCTCAAAGCTGCCCTTTACCATGCTAAATATCCGTAGAAATTTTGAAACTAGACATCGCTAAAACTAATTGATGCCCAAAACATGGCTCTCCAATTTAGTTCCAAAAACATACCATACATTGACCTTCTTAACGAATATCCTCCTCTGGCTAAGCATCATACAGCCTTGGATGTCGCGTACTGGTACTATACGACGGGAGACAAATTTGCCAAAAGGGGAAACAAACAACGAGAAGGTTCAAAGTTGGGTCATCTCCAGGGTGGAACGTACTACATCTTATCATCTGAAGCACTTATTCAAAATCAAAATGTCCACTTTCTTAGATCAGAATTTCCTGAAATGTCTCTTTTTACTTCGAAGGCCAACGAAACAATATCTAAAGAAGACCATGCTGTCAAACACGCACTCTTTCAGATTTCTAATCCCCAATTTCCACCCAAAAATGATTATAACTGTTCCGTATTTATCTTTTGAACGAACTGTCTAGCCAAATAATCAAGATATAGCTGAGATCTTGGTGGTTATATATCCGATTTTGAAGAAAGTGCAGCGACATTGTGTTCCGTTGCTGATGTGATGCCGTCAATAACTACCAGAACAGATGAACACACCCTCTTACAAGCGCAGGAATGCGGTGAAGCTACCTTCTGGTCCGCTGCAATCAAGAAACAATTCGAAACAGTAATTCAAATGGGCACCTTAGTTCATGCGGAGTCTATCCGTTGGAAAAGCAAAAGTTTTTTTGGCATCCTTCCCTCAAATGTAATGATTCCGAAGCTCAAGCGCGCTTCAAAGCGGGCCTTTTGGCAAGAGGAAGTTTTCAAAGTAAATGCAACTGTGAAGAGCACTATGTTCATGTATTCGAGTTTGAGCTTCTTTGTCTCATCCTCATCGTAGCAGAAACCCATGGCTAGCTTCTTCAGCACGTCACCATAAAAAGATCATTTCTACATGCATGAACACCAGGAGATATTTCTATTTGCATGATACTATCGAAAGAAGTCTGGAATACCAGAAGCCAATGGGCGTGTCGTCAAACTCGCCAGATCTCTTTATGGTACTCGCGAAGCTCTCAAACTACGATCCGAGAACCTTGCTCTCTATTTGATATCTTTTTCATTCTAACGAGCTGTAGCGCAACTATTAATCTGTACGAATTTTTGCAAGAAACATCTTGTCATCGTTTTCGCTTATATGGACAACATTTGTATCTTTAGTTCATCCTATCTCAGCCAATGGGTGAGGAAAAGGTTTTCTGAGCAGTACAATGTCAATACTTCTCACGCGTAATGCACACCAAAAGCTAAATTTTCACCATTATGCGAATGCATACGCCAATTACAGAACGTTATAATGCTTTGGAAGAGATTTACAATCCAACTTTTGAACCAGTGTTAGTTGATCATGTCGTTTCGCGAACTACTCAGTGTTATAAAAAAATCTTGGAATGCGTATAGTCAGCCACGTAGACATTTGCTCTCATCATGAGTTAGAAGCTGTCAAAGGAGAAGTGTTTTGATGTTTTACATGTTCCTTTAAAAAGAATCATGATGACATCATGACAAAAAAACTTACCGACCACATACTTTTCTTTCAAAGCGGTGAGCTTCGTGTTAATTTCATGTTGTGTCGAGGAGTAGTATCAGCCTCAGACTGTCTCATGTTTACTCACACAGCGTTAATGTGTACAGTCGTGTCTTTTGTAATTCAGGACCTTTTATGTTCCATCGTGTAATACTTCGGAGCGGAAGATGTGGTAGGAAGAGCAATCTAGCTGAATCATGAAAGAGAACAGCAGGCTCCATGTCTTTAGTAGTATATCATGTGCTATAATTGTTGACCTAGCTTAAACTAACAATATCTTGCTCCATACAACACTGAAAGATAGTGTAGCTTGAAGACTGTCTCCCTTTGACGATTGTGAGGCGTTGTACACTGTCTTTGTGGTTCTGCACGTCTCAATACCTTTATCTGTCATACGTGCTGTTATATTTGCTATCGTAGATAAAAGGTCTCATACCAAGAGCTGTCCGCACTTGTGCCGAAAATGAGATTCTTTTGACGTTCCGAGGACAGTCTCTCAGATAAACTCGAAAACAGTGCAGCTTGTAGACTGTCTGAGAAGATTCCCATGGTCCAGCACATATCTCTTTGTCATAAAATCTGGTTTATTTTCATGAATGTCCTCCTATGCTTACTGTAAGACGCTTAACGTCTAGTTTTAAGAATCACTATAAAACAAAGCCAGACCCACCTTAGAGAAGACCGTGGGCCTGGCCAGACTTCTTCCAACTCTCCTGTGTTACATTTGGTAGCATCGCTGAGTTATATCTGCCCAGGGCATCGCCACGCAGGATCATCTTGTCACTGCAGTTCGTGACTGGCCAACACCCCGGAATATCCGCCATGTGCAGCAGTTTCTGGGCCTCGCCAACTTCTATAGGCGTTTTGTCA
>JAHNZQ020003150.1:444926-488568 GCA_019155205.2 Gracilaria vermiculophylla
TGTGCACACTGTACAGCATGCCCAGTATGCTAGCTACACACGTGTAACCCGGAACAACCAATTAGCGCCATAACACTTGTACCAATCACAGTTGTTTTCAGTGACAGTACAACGTCAACATCCAACACCTTGCACATCATTATGTTGGCGGTTCTACTCCAAAGCACTGCAGAGAACCATTATCAACTGATAGATTTCATAGCTCAATATTGCTGCATAGAGGCTGTCTTTATCATAGGCAATTTAAAACTTTCCTCTTGCAACTAACATGGCTGAAAAATAAAAACGCTTTCCGCGATGATCCTTTTCAAACCAGAATAAAAAAACCTGAAGAATCGGTTTACCGTGGTCTGTCAAAGCAGTTTTATAGGTGCCAATACTGCAGTTAGTCTAAAATTCGGTGCAAATTGCCTCTATCTTATGGCTAGCTTCAAGGAATGAAAGTTCTTTTCGTGAGGTGTGTTCTTTTGATGTGTTGATGGAATCGGGAAGAGCTCAAGCCACATGAAAAGCTTCCATTTCAAGATCAAAAGCATATACATCCAAGTCAGGATCATATCTAAGTGGCTTTTCTGGATAGCGAGGGAGGCCCGTACTACTTTCACTGTACGTAGAGCTATGGTAGTCTTTATGATGGGCTTCATCTGAAAAATGTGAGGGTGAAATACCGCTAAGATTCAGCGTAATGTCATCTTTATCATTGCTGCGTTCATATTAAAGGTAATGGACAGGTGCCCGTGACGGCCCTAGAGCCACAGTACAGAGCGCAACGGCAATTCGGCTGTCGCGCCTAGTAAATAGCACGAAGCCGGATTTTTGGTCTGAACTTGCAACCTACGCGGGTAACTCTCTCCACCGTGGAGAAGTACGCCATAGACTACGGAAATCAACCACCCGTGACGCAGAGAAGCATAGTCTGGACTATGTTTCCCTCATTTCAGGTTCGCCCTTCGTACGAGGTTATCTCCTCCGGATCTCCGGTTTACCCCCTTTTGGACTACGTCCGCCATCCACTCAACCCAGCTCCCCCAATACCTGCGCGGCCCATTGCATTACCCGGCCGCGCCGAGATAGCACGACGTATTCCAGGGAAATCTCACCGTACTTATGGAAACTGCTTCAATCACAGGACTTGCCCGATATCCAGTTTCTTCACTCGTTTTCCTCCTGCACTCCTTGCGACGGCTTGGCCCCGGAAATACTCCCAGCCCGTGTGCCTCACCCGAGAAAAGCTCTGCCCCTGAAATACCTGGCGAGAGGGAGGTTTAGACATTCTTCGTGGTAAATACTCTTTGAGGTACCACAATACGGTAGTCACAAGATCGAAGGTGCTTCAATTCATGACGAAAGTCTTCAAGCAGTTGGAGAAAGGTAACAGAACGTGTACAACGACAGATGGTCACAGTTTTGCAGAAAAACTCGTAATTGAGGGCATCTGGTCATTAACATGGGGACAAATGAACCTTGTTCTACACATACAAAGATTGGTCGCAAACGGGATGAAGATATGTCTTTCTCCAAGTCTATTGAATAGTGGTGTAAAAGAGGTCGTTCTTGATATCTCAATCACGAGATCTGTGAGTATCTTTTGTTTTTTAAAGAATTTTGAACCTCCAATTGAATGAAGAGAGCGAACTCTTCCGTGCAATTGACGTTCAAAGCCGTTTATGTACGCAATGATGAGCTTTGATGCATCACGTTTGTGCACAAGGCGGTCGAAAACTTTGAAGCGAGGATATTTGTCCACAACGGCCATATAGTAGTTGTGACAACCATTGGATTGTGTTCCGACTGAATTAATCTCCGTATATAGATGTCTAGGTTTTGATTCAGATTTTACAAATCCATGGAGTCTTCGGCGAAATTTTCCGCGCACAGAAGGGATAAATTCCAGAGGCTTTTGGTGTGTCTCACCGCATCGGCAAAGGTCAGATGTCATTAGGACAAGTGATTGGAAGTGTGGAACTTTGAGAAGTCCGTTGTGGGCACACAACGCAGTTTGTCTGGAGAAGTGCTCCCTGGTGAGGGCGCGCCATTTTTTGCCTGTGATAGGGAGACTCCCGAGTGAGCTACTCCGTTGGTAGTGACCCTGGCTATCTCCTAAGTGGGTGTGAGCCTTTCGAGGATCCAGGTACCGCGTTCTGTTTCGCCTCCCTACTGGGCTAGACCTTTGCAGCCGCTGTCAGTGAACCCCTCACCCGTCGGTGAAAGGGACCCATTGACTGCCCCAGCCATCACTGATCCGCTGATGCGCATTCAGCGAGTGTGTGCTACGCGTCTGAGCTCCACTAGTTCGATTAAGTTGCGTTAGGCACTTCTCGCTCTCTTGGAGCACCTGATCCTCCAACACGCCAATTATGTCGCTTCGCGAAACCGTTAGATGAAGTTTCGGAACGAATTCCAGGCGGGGATGTATCGTGCGGTGACCTACCAGGCGTCATCCCTCAGTGAAATCATGGATCATACCGATACGGCGAGCGATCCAATGCTCTACACGACAATGGGGTCCTTTTCGGGGTCTAATGTTGCGTACCACGTGTGTAATGTCGCTATGTCAACACCGTTTCCGGTCATGCCTAGGGCTCCGTCTGGATTGTTGTGGGGTCTTCCTCCGTTGCCGCCCAGCTTGCAGGGATCGGCACCGCATGGGCCCTCTGCTGGGAACTCCGCGGCGCAGACAACTTCCGGTCATCTTGGCACTAGCCCGTGCCCCTGCGAAGGGGCATCTATTCCAGGTTCTAGTCCCATGGCTGAAGACCTTCTTGATTGGGGATCTTCAGATGTCTCGGTAGCCAGTGGCTTTCAATAAATTTTGTATATCCTTAAGGTACTCGTCGTGTTCTTCTATACCCTTGGGATGATTGAAAAACCGAGTACCATAGTGTGAGCCAAATGAACTTGGCTCCCCCTCCGCCCTCCTTAGCAGGCATGTCCCAAATTCAGCCGTAACCATCAAGCGGTAGCGATTACCAGCGTTTGCGCCAGTAGCGTATGCGAAAGTTGCGCGGAACATGGGTGGAAGGCTCCAATGTATCGTGCTTGGAGCCCCATCCATACTACCGAATACGGTAATGCAGGCCGTAAGGGCTGCGTTCGTGGCTAATGATGGTATTGATGGCGTTTTACGTCACCTCTGGGACGGGTCAGACCGTAGAGTTATCTGCATGGGGCACAGAGCTCCATTCAGTAGTACCGGGTGGAACAGAGATGGTGGTGTCCACCTGGGTGTGCGGTGGAGGGGGGCGCGTGCACTGGGAGGCGGAGCGGCAGGTGCCGTATTGGACGCAGGTGCCGTGCTGGTGCCCACAGGGAAGGGCGCGTGTCGGGATGGGTCTACCGAGTGGCGGTCGATAAATACAGTAGACTCCAGTCCATCAATAAACACCACTATGGTATGCTCGTTCGTGGCCGGGACCCTATACGGTCCGGTGGAGTGGGGAGGAGTTCTGACCGGATGTCGTGGTCAACATCGATGTCGTCCTTCTGTTCGGACGGTGTCGATCGAGGACCATCGAGTGATACATCAATAAAGACAAATCCCTCCTTATTCACCGTTGTGGTGCAATGAACCGATCGAACATCTTGGGCCTTAAAGCGGCGTTGTGCTTCAGTCAAGTGACTGGTGGACATCTGAAGGGTAGAGCGCAACTTTTGAAGGATTTTGCGCTTTGTCTGGGCCGGCGTGAGCGCATTTGGCGCTGCGGTTGTGCCTGGTCTTGGTTCAAGGATAATAAAATGGGGTGTTCGTGATAGTTTGAGGTCGAGTGGTGCGGTCAAGGTGAAGTGGTGAACCTAAAGGTTGTACGCGTATGTCAAGAGCTTCATGTAATCGGCCTACCTCGCTTACTTGTCTTCGACATACTGTCGTAGACGATCCACTAAGGTTTTGTTGAATCGTTTCCCCTGTTCATTGGTTTGGGGGTGGTAGGCAGTAGTGATTTACGCCAATCATGGTTAAGACTGCTTCGAAAAACTCTGACCTGAGTTCGGAGCCGTTATCGTTCAGAAAATATATCCGATTGCCCTACGAGTACACTCATTTGGTTAAGAAAACCTCACCCAGTACCGCGGAGGTGTTGGAAAACAGATGAGCTATTTGCGCTATACTCTCTTGTGACACAGGGCGCACACTTCACCATTTGAACTATCAACACGCCCCCTCGCCCTGTACTTCCTTACAGAACAAGACCTCGAGCTTACAGTAGCCAATCTTCACTACTGCTGTACACCTGTACAATTTCTCAGGCTCACGTCACTTCTGGGAGTCGAACCCAGGGTCCTAGCAATTAGCTGGGCCCATAACCTGTTGGAAAACAGATGAGCTATTTGCGCTATACTCTCTTGTGACACAGGGCGCACACTTCACCATTTGAACTATCAACAGGAGGATGTTCGCTTCAGTGGGATAACCCGCGTGAGCTTTGAAAACGGATCGGTGATAACCATGACAAACTGACAACCACTCACGGGTTTCAGCAGGGGCCCCAGGATATCGATAACGACGAACTCTAGGGGTCCCGCCGCTGGGAAGAGTTTAAAATTCTTCTGGTGCTTTCGGATGCCACCTCGAGTTTCGACGCATGAGACCCTTTGAGCCACGTAGGTGTAGACGTCGTGTGCCATGTGGGGCCAGCATAAAGACCGACTTATGGTGTAGTACATCCTCATGGCTCCCGGGTGGCCAGCTAATCATGGGTAGTGAGATAGATACATCACCTTGTGGCTTAGAGATGCCGGCACCACTTTCTGCATTCAGCCATCAAAAAGAGCAGGGCGGAGGATATAACCCTGGTTGTCAAGGTCGAATGACGATCCCCTCATTCTGAATTAGTCAACTAGGGTCTTTCAGTATGAATCAGTGCTTTGCGCCTGTAAAAACGACTCATGGGTGATCGGCGCGGTATCCTGTTCTTTGGTTGCGTTGCCCACAGATGGCCACGGACTTGCTTCGTTGGTTTCCGGGTTCCTCACTTCTTCCAGATCCTTTATACTGCCTTGTCCTTTCCGTTGGATGGTGAAGCATGGGACATTGTCCTCAACGGGTTCGTTATTAAGCCCCTTGGTACTCAAGTGAGACAATGCGTCTGCGATATTATGCTTGGTGTCCGGGCGGTGGTGAACCTCATGCTCAGACCCCATTAGTCGTAATTGCCAGCGAAAAAACCGTCCGGAGTCGTCAGAAAGCCCAAGTATCCACCTCAGAAAGTCATTGTCCGTTCTAGCGTGAAGCGTTCACTATAAAAGTAGGGTAACAACATTAGCATACTCCATACCACCGCTATGCATTCCTTGTTTGGTAATGGAGTAGTTCTCGTCGGCGTTGTTAAGCGCTTGGCTTCAATAATCAATGGTTGATTTCGTTCCGTCGTCCTACCCCTGCATCAGGCAACAACTAAATCTAGGCATCTGATGCATCTGTGTCTAGAATGTACGGTCGACAGCCTTTCGGTTGTGCCATGATTGGTGGTGAGAGGAGCGCGGCCTTCAATTTCTGGAACACTTCCATCTCGTCGGTCTACAGGAAATCGAACCATGACGGTTGCCTTTTCTGTAACCAGCGGTTCAAGGGGGCGGCGATGGTCGCAAATCCATTGATAAACCTTCGGTAGACTTTACAAAGACCTATAAAGGACCGAATATTGGTTTGGGATCGTGGGATTTTCGCCCGGCTGACAGCTCGGATGTTGTGAGGGGACATCTCCAGCTTTCCGGCGATTATGGTGTGCCGGAGGTACTCCACCTTTTGGTGAAAGAAGACGCATTTGTATAGCTTCACCATGATTTGCGCCCTCTTAAGAAGCTGCAAACCCTGAGGGCATTGTCAAAATGCTCCTCAACCGTCTTGGAGTAAATGACGATGTCATCTATGTATACTAGCGCGGTCGTCCATTTCGCCTTGGACAATATAAATTCCAAGGCGCGATAGAACGTGGCTCGCGCGTTGCAAAGCCCAAAAAGAATTGGTAAGAAGCGATGCAGACCATCATAGCACGTGAATGCGGTCTTGTACCGATTCTCTTGAAGTATGTCGATCTGCAATGAACCGCCATTGTCATCCAGGGTGGTAAGTATGTTCGCCTCATCGAGGTAATCTATACAGTCGTCCATTCTCGGTATTGGGTACGAGTCCTTTACCGTGACAGTGTACAATCTCCTGTAGTCCACACAGAACCGCCATCGGGTGTCTTATTTTTTTTGGCGAGCACGATGGGGTTCGCTCAATCAGCATGCGCGGGTTCAATCATAACAGCGTGGCGCATCCGCTAGACCTCCAGTTCGATGATCTCTCTGGATTTCGGACCTGGTCGGTATGGTTGTTTGTAAATGGGTCCCGTACCCGGCACCAGGTCAATATGGTGCTTAGTGGCCTTGATCATACCGAGCTGGCCAGACTACATGGTTTCCAACGGTTCTAAGAAAGTCATGAGGCGGCCGCGAACCCGTTCCTCTCTTGTCCGATCTTGGCTTCATGTCTCCAATTGGTCATCCGGTCCGGCTCTAGTTTCGTGGTGTCCGAACGCGGTGGGGCTGCGTCGTTTGCCAGTACCTCCTGGTTCGCATTTGCGTCGAAAACTCCTCCGCCTTTTTTGACCGCAAGTCCTCGTGTGATCCATCAGGTAATAGCGTGAAGATATGCTCCACAGGTCGGCGTGCAGTCCCGAAAACGGTGTGTTTTGGCAGTTTGACTGGATGATTGCTGACGTTGCTGACGTATACCTGGAATTGTTTGTTCGATACATTGTGAACTAAGCCCTTCGCCATCAAGGTCAATTGCTTGCCAACCAGTTTGGATTTGTTTTCTATCGTGACGGGGACCGGTCGCAGGCCCGTAGCCCCGTAGCGCGAACAGCCATTTAGTGAATGAGGGGTATGGAGATCTCGTGGGCCAGGCGTACCTCGTTGGAAATGATACCAATTGGTTGAACAGTTTGCGTACGAGCTGAGCGCGCTTTACCCTTATGGTTTCCTAGGTAAGCGATTTGAAGACCATCGTTGAATGGAACCGTTTGAGACCGCGGGAAGATCGCCCTGATGTAGCGATCGATAAACGTGGTTCCCAAACTACAGCCCGCGGCGAGGTTTCTCTAGCCGATAAACCGCACCCGAACCTTGAGGTATTGAATGGTAACCATATAGGTAAGACAGCCCATGATCGATAAAGGCCGGTTTTGAGCATCCGCTAGAGAGTGTTCCAAGTCTCACGACTGAAACCGGTCACGTAACCGTGACGGTATGAGTTTGGTGATACCCAGATTGTGTCCTGCCCCTGCGTCTAGGACGGTGACGCAACGTACGAAATGGTTAGAGCAAAACAAGAGGGTGATGTTTAACTTGTAGCTCCTGTTCTAAAGAAGCACACTGTGATAGGTGAGTCCATAGTGTCTGCCTGCTTGGTAACTGTAGGGTTATCATCCATAGTAAATCCAGTTGGTGCTGGAAGACCTGCCGAGGAAGGACGGTTGGAGACGGCCTTTTCTCCAACCGTTAGGCGTTTCCTGCATGTAAGGTGGAATCCTGACGTTGTACGTCGTCAGTGATTTGGAGCATATGTCGAAATAGAGTCTGTGGCGTAGTTTCATTGGCAGTGCGGAGGCCTTTCGACGGCCTGCCAAGAATTCCACGTTGGTTCTGGAGCCGTGTCTGCAAAACAGCCGCTGACGCCTACGGTACGAACTTCAGGCAAACTGCCATGAGATATTCCGGTGAGAGGCAGAAGCAACTCTGGAGTTCGCCCGTATTGAGGTTCCTTGCCGCCATTGGTGAGGTACGTTGATTCGGCCGATCAGCACGCGAGTGCATGAGCGCAGTGCGATACGATGACGGACCATTTTCATTCTGGTACGGTATCGCGAGTACCGGGTTCGGAGCGGCTGAGACCCTTGTAGATAGATCGGATGCCGTCGATGGGATTGGTATTGAAGACAGTGGACCGGCAAGGGAGTGCGGGTGCGGGCTTCCCGAGGGTGTCGTTGTCCGCTGAGATGGATACAGCGACCCACAGGTCAGTGTCTCGTTAACCAAGTGGATAGCTGTACCGTACGGTAAGTGCCCGTAAGGTCCACGGTCCGCTTCAAACAATTTTTCGAAGCCAGGAACGGACCGTTTCGGCTTATCGTTCAAGGTTTTTGTGAACGGGGGCAGCACGTTTTGTTTTCCGAGGCGGAGGGCGTCGTCCAGACCCTGTGCAAAGTGGGCCAAACCATTGTATTCCACCTGACGGTTTGTCGTCAGGTAGCTTCTAACCTGAGACCGTATTTGTCTACCAACATTGTCGGCAATCGTGGATTTATACCTAGTGGTGGTTAACACGCTTCTATATCGGGATGCCATTGGGTACAGCGATAGAGCGCATTCCAAATCGGTCTGTCCGGGCCACTGGCGATGGTTGAGAACCTCCGAGTAGGCCTCCTGTATCATTTCATCGGTGGCGTAAGTATCCAGTAGGAAGTTGATCACCTGTGAGCACGAGCATAAGAGCTCTGTGTGTTCCTCATCTATCGTTATGGCTTTCACCCTGCAGGCGGCCGTGTTCAAGATAGCCCGCCTGACCCTTGAGGTAGAATTGGAACAGCCACATAGCTGCTTCTCCCAAGATACCGTTCTGGGCGCACGCTATCTTTAACGTCTGAAGGAAGTCGATGATAGCGATTGCGTCGTCGCCCGAGAAGAGAGTGCCACCCATTTGAAAAGTAAGCGGTTTCTGGTGCTCAGTTATGTTCTGGGCAACCAGTTTGGTGTACTCAGCATCACGATTGGCCAACCGGTAGGTGCGGTAGTCAACCGCTTAAAGGAACAAATCGTTAAGTGGTTGGATCACTTCAAGGTCACCATCATTGTTTGAATCAGACTCCGAAACGTCGTGCCGCTTGGTCTTAAACTTGGGGTAATCTTTCCTGTTTTTACGTTGAGGACTTTTCCGGTGTTTGCGCCAATCTTTACTGTCCTCCTCACTGGAATCTGAATCTGTATTAAAGCCTGAAAAGTTGGGGTCGGACCGACGACCCTTTTCCTTTGTCCATGTGGTCTTCTTCTTCTTTTTACCATTAGATTTTCGTCGTCTCTCGTCCTCTGAGCTCGACAGATCACCATAGCCACTAGGACCACCGACGTTGGAACCCCGCGCAGCGTTACCTATAGGTTTCGGAAGGTAGAAGATCCTCTGGCACTCCTCATCCCGAGGGGCAGCCCCATTCCAAAATCGTTCATCGTGCTTCTCACCAATTTAGTCATACGGAAGATTGTATTGGACGAAATATACCAGAATGAAGACCTTTTGGTTGCCATCGATGGTAAGCGGAACGATTAGTCCGGTTTGTGGATACTGCGGAGCCATGACTGCGTGCTCCCGCAGTGATTCCTGTACCATGTGGTTAACGTTTCTCCGAGCTTCCTGCTCGAGGAGCTGGAAAACCATCGCTGGTAGCTGGTCGGCAAGCGCTTGCACGGCCCTATGCACAACCATCTTTGTGATCGATTCCAAGTCCAACTAGGGTACAACCAACTGTGGTTTTTCCTGAAGGGGGTGGGAAACCCTCTGGTCTGACGGGGCGCCTTCCGATTCGAAAGCCGTGGACACGGAACTCCTCGCGGCCTTTTCCCCATTGTCGGCGTTCAATTTAGAGGTTTTTCCGTGGAGAAACTCCTCCGGGCTATCCAGGATTTATTGGAAGGACGAGGAGGACCTGCCGGCGCCCGACTCTCGACTCGACTATCATTTTGGTATTCTGAGCAGGTTAGAAATATACATGTAGGTAGACTAAGGATAGGCTGAATCGCTTTGCAGTCATCCTCGCGAACCAAACGGTATCCAGATCCACTTCCTTCCTTTTTGCTTTCGCAAACCGATTGCTTGGTCCACAATTCTAAGTCGGGAGACCAAAATGTGGTATAACCGGGGCGGCTAGAAACCGAAGGGTGTTCGTGTGGACGCGTGGTTTGGGAGCGCGAGGTGGGCTCAAACTAGAAGGTGGGAAAAGGGAACCTGAGAGTGGCGCGGTAGCACAACCACTGGAGGTGCGAGACAGCGGGCGCGTAGAATGCCCCCATTTTGACAGTGATAGAATGTAACGTACGGGCGCTAGTAGAAGCGCAGGGTAATGGATAAACCGTAATGTCCGACTGTGGAAACCGAAAAGGGGATAGAGTTTTCTAAGAGGCGCTTGCCATTACTTCTTGTGACGGAGGTGGCTCACACTGTGAGTTTACTCACCGTGCAAGGCCCCTGGGCCGCCGTAGCCGGCCACGCCACGTAGCCACCGGGAGGTGCACTCGAAATGCACCTCCGGCACCTTACTGTAAAATCTAAAATCAGTCTGGCAATTAACAATACCTCTAGGTAGACCATACGGCTATGCGCCGTGCATCCAGTGCACACCATCCTTGGCACTCAAACGTGGGATTTGTACTTCATTCACTATACCACAAATAGGTACCAAATGAAAACCTAAACAACGGTTTTGCGCACGAACTGCCTTCTGCAGTTGATTTCTAAAACTAATATTTGTTTCAATCACGAAAAATACAAGAACAAATCAAACATTGAAAATGGATATTCAATTTGAGTTCAAGATTACTGTTGGATTTTATTGTAAAGTAAACTCGATTTCAAAAACGTTCTTCAATCTTTGAAACTTATAGTAACGGACTTTAACGAAAAAAAGAACATGCTTCAGCTTTGATGTATTTGTATTATGAAGGCCTAGGTACTAGAGCATCTGGGCTAAAGTATCTACGTATCTATCTAGAACAGAATGGGGCTCACAAGTTTTCAAAATTGGTGCTGTAAGTACAGTTAGTAAAAAATGAACCGTCTTACCGGTCTTTACGGGAATGAACACAAGAAATGCCCATGTAATAGTCTACCGAATGTAGAAGAAGAGATGCGATGAAATTCAAAGATGACGTTTTACACACTGAAACGGTGGAAGGTGCTGCTTTTGTCGCTTGCTATAAAACTACACCTCTTTTAGAGATGAGTCTCCGATCGTTTATACGTTTCAATGGCATTCAAACATATGAAGTAGAAATAAGACGTATGCAATTAGAATTGTATTTAACAAGTCCCGTGCTACTGTGTTACACAACGTATCTCAACCGATATCCAGTTCAAATACTTTACAACCACCCAGATCTACGAAACATCCTAACGAAGTATCTATTTTTAGCTGCGCTGGTAATGAAGGGGAAAGAACACTGGAAAGAATTTGGTGGCAAAATTGGACCAATGCATCCTCCTATCTGCCCAGATATTACTCTTGTCGACGCGCAGCTCATTAGAGACCCGCAACTACAAGACCAGCCATTTTATCAGATCCATTATTTCATCCGATCATTAGATCTCATTTAGAGCAATGAACCACTGCCAACAGAACAATAATAATAATTTTCCGCGCTCCAAATATGTCCCTTGGGCATAAGATAATCACCTTATAGATATATTTTAGATACATTATTTATATATAACAAAACTATTTAACTAATCACTATTTTTGTTGATTCGGAAACAGTAATTAGTATTATCCACTTGTTTCTGTGATGTTTATAACAGTTGAATATTTAATCAGAAAATAGTGTTTTATAAAAACAATTATTGTTTTTAATCATAAATGTTTTCAAGTATGATAAAAAAAGATACTTGAGACATCTATATATAATGAAACCTTTCATCTAAAAAACGTTGTTTTTTCTATTGGTGAAGGAACATCGGAAAGTGAAAGCAGAAATCTTGAAAATGTATTGATAGACATATTCTACTTAAAAAAGAAGAAGGGGATGTATTGGTTGATAGAAATGTATCGCAAAACATTATCAAGCGCTATACATGTATTAAGTATTTATAAACAGGCGTCTAGGTGTTTTGGTGAAAAATGAAATTATTAATAACAATACTTTTTGTTTCCAGCGTATCATATAAGGATTGCATAGTCTCTGTGAAATTTTTTTAAAAATGTTTCCGCTTTAATTTACGAAGCTTGCAGACTGAATGTAAATCTAAAAATGGGAACTTTAGGCCACCTGCCATAATTGTTTCCAATTTACTGATTCACGAACTCGTGAAGTATAACGGCCCGTACCAAAGTTTTTTCCAACATGCATTCGCTTTGACCAAAAAAAGCCGAACAGTAGAATTTTGCAATGTCAAAGAACGCATTCGTATGTATTTAAACGGAGAAATAGAAGTTACGATTTCGACAGATGGTTTACGATTATATGAGATAATAGCTTGCTATTAAATGTTCACTATTTTCAGTTTCCCCAACCTGAAATCCTATTTTCGGCGCTGTCTTCAGAGTTTGTAATGGCTCAGAACCCCTCTCTCTCTGCCACACTACCCTTCTATACGTGTCCTCCACCGTAATTCCCGTCAGAGGCACGAGTCGGACAAAACACAAAAGCAATAATAGCAAAAACAAAGTGGACCCATATAGCAAAACTGCCCAGGTTTCTACTGTTCCGGAGACTCGAGCTCCGGTGGAGACGGCAACTTTTGCGTCCATTGTTCTCGTGATTGTCCGAGCACCTCCATCGAGCGGTGCGAAAGATTCCACAAGCCGTTGCACATCCCAGAAAGCTGCACGTCCATTTCTATGGTACGTAGCATCGCTGTTCATCAGGGATCTTAAAACCGCAAGATCGGTCGGGCTTTCTAAATCTCGCGTTATTTGCAGTCCAAATACTGACGTGTACTCAAAAACCCCTTCCCCTTTGTCGAGAAAATAGATTGTTTGGTTTTCGGAGCTCTTGCAAATTGCGTTTGACTCGTCCACGGCGCACAAAAAATCGCCGGCTTTTGTCAATAGAAATGTCTGTAACTTCCCGCCGCCTTTCACCAAAATGATGTCGCCTCTGCCTGAGATATTCAGTCCAAATTCATCATCGCCAAGTGATTTTCCTGTGCGCAATATGAGTGGTCGAATTTGCACAGAACCTGAGGTCTGACAGTCTACTGATTGCACTTGCGAATCCAGCTCAATGGTGGATATAGATAAAAATGGATTTTCTTTTCTATGGCGCGATAGCCACTGAAATCCTGTTTCATTCGGCCTTTGCTTCAGACGGTTTGCTTGAACCTTTGGGTCTCCTATGCTGTTAAATATCCATTTGTCTCTGAACCTGTACAGTTTTGCTGCGTTTTCAAAGCTCGTCCTTAGAAATATCGTACCTCCTCGTATGGATGCGATAGAATACGTCAATTGTGAGAGTGTGAATTGCCCCGCCATATCATAGCATGAGAACTCTTGATCTAGAAATCCTTTGCAAAGGGCGCCACTCTCAAAATCAGCTATCAGCAAACCCTTTTCTGCCGGGTTTACAAGGAGAGCTAGTTGTCCACCTTTCCCACCCGCATAAAGTTGGAGGTCCTTGTCCCCATTTCTTGAATGGACAAGCAACACCGCCCATTTGTGCACCGTGTCACCGAGAAGGTTATTGACTCGTTCTAATGTCAAGACACCGTTGAGAAATGGCGGCTTGTCCTGCGTCGGTTCCATGAAGATAAACTCACCCACCTCGGAAAGTCGTTTCGGGTTTACGCACTCCACCTGCCGTGGATCATTGTGAGCGAGAAAAATAAGGTCGTTTGAGCTATTGGTTGCGAGAGACGAAGAAAAAGAGCGCTGTTGAGACCAGATGAGCTGCGATCTGGCGCCGCTGCCATACTCGAATGGAAGTGCAATAGCGAGCGCGAGGAAGATAGAGAGCACCTGCCATAACCTGCTCGACGGGTGCAGGGTCTCCACCTCCTGATGAAGGGAAAAGTTCCCAAGCCAAGAGGATTTCAGTCGGATGGGATGGCCGTTATAGACGAGTTTGGCGTGTCTCCAGGCTGTGACGCGGGCCATGGCGCACTCGGCCACCGGAGCGAGAATCAGTGTTAGCAAGACGTACTTTAGCACGTTCCAGAATTGTACTTGGATGCCAGTATCCATCTCGGTATCCGGTAGACGTTTGGCGATCGCGGCGCTGGATGGGGGCCTTGAGGGGAGACTCGAGCATTTGAGCCAAGGCTGTAGTGGCAACGACGGTGGCAAACGCATTGCCGCACAATCACAGTTATACGTAATTTGTTTACACCACGTCACGTGCAGGTCTTTTGAAGTGACCAATCGATGCGCGGGATTGAAACGCGGACATATCCTGTAAAGTACATGCGCCTTGCGTGCACAATGCTAACGCGTTCATCACCCCTACGCGAGCCGTGGTGAATCTGAGGGTCGCGTTTTTGGAGAGGCCATTCGTCGAGATCGGTAGCGATTTTCAATGCGGAGAGCCATGCGCCTCCTAAATCAGGCTCCATGTCATCTTCTCACGACCGTTTTATGCCGAAGTTGCGGAACTGGGGCCCCTGAACTAACAGAAGCGGTTCTACCCTTCGTAAGGTATATCGTCCTTGACGAGCTTTTTGAGTTTGACTTTCTCCCGCTCAAGCATAGAGGTGCTCTTGTACGAGCGCTACTTGAGTATCGAGGTAATTG
This sequence comes from Gracilaria vermiculophylla, assembly GCA_019155205.2. Taxonomy (NCBI): domain Eukaryota; phylum Rhodophyta; class Florideophyceae; order Gracilariales; family Gracilariaceae; genus Gracilaria; species Gracilaria vermiculophylla. Next base: position 459,401 of record JAHNZQ020003150.1, read on the forward strand.
TGCAGCATTACAGTTGGGCATTTCGAATCTCGTAGTCAATAATGTTACTGTATGTAGTGTCGGTTGCGAAAGCCATGCTTTGTGGATAACTGATTGGGTTCATGTAAAATTTGAAGATGACTCAATCTCTAATGTCCTTCAAAAATGCAACATCCCGTGCATACCCATGCTACTGTGAACGAAAATCTGCCTTCGTTCCTGCTCATGAGCTCAGTAGCGCCCTATCTCTTCTTCCGTCACGTACTCCTCAAGCCCGTGCCCCCCACCGTCCGTGGCCTTCAGCTTCGCGCCATGGACACCAGAATCGAGGTGCAGCTTTGGAACATTCTGAAATACGTCATGCTAACGCTGCTGCTCGCCCCAGTGGTCGAGAACGCTATGAGCCACATCACTGCGTGGAGGAACGCCCGACTCGTTAACAAGCACCGAGGGCCCATTCGGCTAAAGGCTTCCGCGCTGGGTAACTTTGCTCTGCACCAGGAGGTGGAAACGCTCCACGCCTCCAGCAGGCTCTGGCAGCTGTTCTTTGTCCTGTTCGCACTGGCCATCGCGCTCCCGTTCGAGTACAGCAGTGGCGCTCGGACGCGCCTTACTTGGTCTCAACGCCGTTCTCCTTCCGGATCGATTCCGCTGGCGGCTTCCGATGATCTTGTTCTTCTGGCGCTCAATGATCCCAAAAGCGTCGAATGCGTCAATCCAAACCGAGTGGCAAACGCTGGCCAGTTCGTGTCTATGCAGCCATTGGAAAAGAAGCCACCGTTTCTGGAGGGCAATGTAACATCGGAAAAGATCCTTCAACTTCTAGATAACCCGATATACACTTGGGAGTCAGTGACTCTTAGATCTCGAAATGGAGATAGTGGCCTTGTACTTTCTGCCGGCGGTCCAGATGGACAACTGGCGTTGATTATCGACACCATGAGAAGCGGCATATTGGTTGCTGATTTTGGAAGTGGGTCGCTCTGCAAAGGGTTACTTGATGAAGTCTTCCTATGCTACGACATGGCAGGACAGTTCACGCTCTCGCAACTGACCTACTCCCTCGCAGCTGTTAGCGGAAGTTCCATGTTTCTCAGGAACCATTTTGAAAATGCCGCACAATTGTATCAATTTAAAAAGAGTATGGTCACCAACAGTATCGGAGATCCTTCTGTTAAGGAAAACCTGGTAGAACAGGGTTTAAATGAGTCGGGACTTCAATGGCTGTTACGTCATCAACGCGTTGGAGAAGGTCGCACTTTTGTTATTGTTACCGTGAGGTTGAATGCCCAACTGAAATCTGTAAGCTGCCAATCTCCGGGCTCGGTGCAAATTCGTCCTCTTACATTGCGAGTCGGTGACCCTCAAAGTGTCGAGTCCGAAGTGGTTCGTGTATCAGCCCAGAGCGAACTCAAGTTAGTAAAAGCTGGGAGTAACCTGCAGACGATGCTACTTACACGAGTGGAAGACAAAGACTGGGACTGCGCCGTCGATGAAATCGCTGGAGTGTGCGTGGACGCCGCGAACGAAGCCTTCTATTTCTTGACCAAATTCAACGAAGGCCATATCCACGAATACCGAACAGAGTTTGAGTTAGATGTGACGCGAAGTGTGGAAAGTCACGCCGATCTTGCCGTTTTGCAGTTGAATATCAAAAACGAGATTCTGCGAGGTGGTTTTTTGGCTTCTTGGGACATACAAGACTTACTATCGTCCTTTCACACATCGGAAGACGGGGCGAGGGTAATCTCGCGAAAAGCCGGGACAACGGTTCCTGTTTCCGCTGGAGTACGTGTGACGGGAACCATAGAAACTTGGGCGGTACTTTTATATGGGTGTATTCTATTCACCTTTCTGGGTGTTTTGTTTTTTTTTCGTATCAAACCTCTATCAAGTATTGACATTGAAACAATGTATCGGCAGGTGGTGTGGCAGGGCGAAGAAGCTTTTCAAAGCTCAGAAACGCCAGGTATGGCACCGATGATTGTGATTGGGGCTGCCGAGGAAGATAGTCAAGGAATATTGACCGCAAGATACAACAGTTCCTGAAAGCAGCTGTCACAAATTTTGTCAGCAGCTGGTGGATAGCTGGGATGTCTCCTCTAATTCAAAAGTGCGCGGTTGACATAAATGAAAAGCTCTTTGCCTGATAATATTGATTGCAAAGTTGAGAAGAAGGGCACAGAGCCTCCAAAATGGGCCAAAAAGCTGCCTACAAGCATGCCCACTATACTTCGCTCTCTTTCTGTTCATTTTTTTTCTTTTTCGCCAGGGCTTGCACGGAAAATCTTTTTGTTCTCTTATCTTCAGGGCGCACTGCCATAGCTGGTGAAAAAGCTGCCTCGGCCATACCTATTGGTTTTTATTTCAATCCTAATAAACATTTGTGCTGTGTTCGCGGTTTGCAGCCCAACGCAGCGTAAGGAGGTGAAGATGAAAGAACTGCTTTTCGGGGAATGGGAATCAATGGTTCAACTCAAATATGTTACTTTTCCATGTACACTCGAAATATAGGTGGATGCTGAACTCGGAAGAGTCATTTATTCATAAAATAGCACAGTAAAAGGCTGGTATTCCTAAGTACAGCATTGCCATAAAGCTACAACTGTGTAAGGATGCTTTATAAGGTAATCTACGAATTGGTGGTACTTTACGCATGTACTTCGTACTCAGAGGCTGTTTTGGTATAATTCACATACTAAAGTATACCTGTGGTACAGTGCGTTTCAAAAAGTGTAAGACATCCATAAAGCTCGCCAAGATGCACAATTTTGCTTACAGCAACCGTTCCCTTCCCTAAAACCGTTTAATTTCGCGTTTCAAGAAGATAGGACATTTCGAACTCGAGCGTGATTATTACCACAACACGTTGTTTTCCTTAAAACGACATTTAATCTTCTAAATCAAGGGCCCGATTTTTTATATACTTACAGTAATTCAAACATAACGTTTTATTGATCGCCTAATAATGCAAAGCTATAATAATTAACATAACTACTTGCAAGAATTTTATCCTCGCTATGCATTTTGCACTAAAAAATCCATTAAAAAAACGATACGTTTATAATAAAAAAACAAAATGGTTATTAAAAACGCTTAGAAATTCTATTGTTTTCTAAAATTGAACAAACTTTCCTTTTGGAGACTTGAAGTAAACAAACAAGATTCTGCAGTGTGCTATTAGCACTGACCTAAAGGGATAGCTGGGAAAATAATCTATTTTAAATTGAGGAAAACTTTGATTTAGGTGAAGTGCAGTGTTTTAAATAATGCTATTATAAGCAATAAAAAAGAAAACAAAATTTGAACATATTAAGTATCTATTAGAGCTTCTGTTATGATAGGAGGAGAACTCGCAATAAAAAGAACTACATAAAAAGCCTTCTTAGTATGCATTATAGACCCAAAATGCCTTACAAATGCTTTCACACAACGTTATATAAACTTTTACATATCGTATCAGAAATGTAAAATCCATTTTCGTCTAGATAGAGCCGCAATTTAGAAGTCTAAAATGAAGAAAAACGTGCTTTGCTAACTATAAATTTATGCCATGCGGGTACTTACGCATTTCGTTCATTTAAACCCCTTTGAAAATAAATATGATGTACTCGTGGGAATGATTTATGGGCATCACAGGCCATTCCGAACAGGTTTTGATTAAAAAAGTATTGAAATGGCGCGAAAACAATGAATATTTTAACTATAAGACAATAAAGAACCGCGATGCTAAAGAGTTAAAAATAGTATTGTTCAGTACACAGAAGCGAAAATCAACTACCAAAGAAGGCGAAATAAAGTTTGAAAGTGAAATTTCTTATGATTTTGAAACGGTTATTGAACTTGATTTGCTTTGAAAACTGTTTTTGGTAGCACTACAGGACTGAAAACGATGATTTGCATCACAATGCCATGTGTCGTGTAGTTTTGCATCAGACTTTAGCAGTTCACTCCATACTTAAGTTTGATACGATGTACATCATATCACAAGTTTTGAATATTAACGTCCTTCGAAGTGTGCAAAATATGCAAGTTGTAGAGCAATGCCAGTGATGACGAGTGTTGGGGTCTCCGTCCCTCAGCGTAGGCAAGAATCTAGATATAAGCGGGTGCGAATCGTGCGCGCAAGCGGTAGCAGGGAACGGGCACACCCCTTGGCGTCTGCCCTGTCCCCAACATTGGTCGGTGACGCGCAAGGGGTTTCTTTTATAGGTTGTACCCGGCACTCGCTTTCTCAGGATGTAACGAATAGCAAATCGAATCGAACAAGCCTGTACGCGTTTAGTGAACGGGGGCGTCGGATTAAGAAACCGGCGCGCAAGGTTCAAGCAGTTTCCTCGCTGCATTCTGTGCGTCTCGGTAATTTCCTTAACACAGTACAAAACTCAAAGGCGCAACCATTCGCCAAACCAATAACGCATATTGAGTATGTTACACTAGCGCCCTATGATTACACCACCAAAGGTGAAGGCATCAGTTCAGAGAGAACTTGCGATAGTGCGTTTCCGCTTCTTGCCATTCCTTACGACGTCTAAAAATTATTCGCGTATAAGATCAGAGACATCTTCCTTCAGCGAATCGTATAATACCCAGTCTGTTTCATCTGAGTTGAAATCGTGCCACTTGACTTATAGTTCGATGTCGCCCTCATTACGGCGAATATCAAAGAATTCTTCAACAACAAAAAGCTCGCACGACTGGTGTGCGAGGTGGTTGGGAAGTTCCCCTGGAAAATTGAAGTCCTTGTGGCGGAAAAACTTGAGCCTCCTTCCATGAGCTGCCTCTCGTCTGCCCTCATGGAGGTTTTCGACCAAGAACATGTACTCGCTCCTGCATTAAACAACTCGGAAGGGTCCTTGCCATTTCAACGACGGTTTGCGCTTGTGTTTTCGTTGCTGTATGCCGCGCAGGACGTATTCACCCTCGCTGAAGTTGACGGCGCACGTGCAGCTTCCGGTTGTGCAAATCTATTGCAACCTGCCGTTTCTTTTTGGAACGTTCTGCAACGTCCTCGTGCATTGCTTCTACGGATTTGACAAGCTTTGTCACGTATTTGCGATGAGCACAGTGAATGTCTTCTCTAGAACGCACCTGGATCTCAGGTACGACCTTATATGTATTTGCACGTAACGCTGTGTCTTGCGAATGACCCTTGAAAACGGTGAGAGAGCAATGGTTCCTGTAGTACAGTGGCTCCTAAGGGAAATACGGTGGTGTGGCCTTATGGTATAATATTCTTAAGGAGGGCTCGTATTTTTATTACCTGAGCCATGTGGTGCATCATTCTGCCCGCGTGCGCTAAAGTATCCTTCAGGGACGGTAAAATTATTATTTATTTTTAATAATTTACAAAGGTAATTGCTACAGTAGTAGGATCTTCCGAGGCGCGCTCCCGGCTTGATATTTAATCTGCCGGTTGAGCTCCGTCTCTGGGGAAGTAAAGACAAGCACCCTTGAGTCTTCATCTACTTTTCCGATTGGAGTCTCTCATCGATCAACTCAGGTTTCTAAACCGCCAATCCCCAGGTCGCATCATAGCAGCGCCTGTAGGAGCATTGTCCACCCAGTGAGTGTCCCCCTCCGCTTGGTGTTTGCGGATCCCCTTTAAGAATCCCCCCCGGCTCGCGACAGTGGATACCGGAGACCACCTTTAGGAACACGCACCTTGGGAGCCAACAAAAACTCCTAACGGACGTTGTGCTTTACTACCTCGAGAGGAAGGCTGACAGTACCACAGTTCGCGAGACGGTCGAAGATCGTATCGTTCAGAGCAGACTGCACGACGGGCATGATGCAAGGCCAACACCTTTGTGGTAGCTGATACTCTGAGAGTAGCGTGCGTGTCGTCTTTAATAGCTCCCGATCGACCACTTCGACCGTACCTTTACTCTAGGGACAGTAGCCAAGTGTGCATTGGTGCGCAGTATAGGTTATTTTGCGAAGAAAGCGCTCCAGATCGTTCTTGAAATTAGAGCCCCGGTCTGAAACCCATTCGTAAACGACGCCAAACCTGGCGAATCAGTTGAAAAGGACTACAGCAACGGTCTTAGCAGTTTTATCTTTGGTCGGTTTTAGCCACAGGATAACGCTAGGGTCGTTCTTGAAGACAAGCACATACACGTAGCCGTTCTCTCCGTCGAACGTGAAATAAAAATCGCAATAGAGCAATTTGTTGGGTTCTATAGCGTGCTTGGCGTGAATGAAAGGACGCAGTACGATCTTGCCGGCCTCTGTACAGAAAAAATGCAGGCAGGAGTACACAAATTGCTTGACGTCGTGACTCCTATAAGCCCATTGGAAACGAGCCTGAATAGTAGCAAGGGTGACGCGCCAACTTCGGTGGCCACCGTGTCCTGTATGAGCGGCTATCATGACGCGAAGCTCGAGAAGCTCGCCATCTTTTCGTATCTATACGATGCCCTTGTTGGTCTTAATACTGTTGTCGGTTCTTTTGAGAGACGTCGGAGGCTTCTCTTTCGATGCTGACTGCGAGTTTTTGATGTCCTGTAGATTAGGCCAGTCTTATTTCGAATCCAAACTGGGGTTTATTGGGGCGCACATGAGCATCTTGGCTCATGGGACCCTGGTAGCGTATTTGGCATATGAAACGTATACCATCGATTCTTTAAGATATTTGAAAAGATTGCGGGCTCCCTGAATACAAGATTACGGAAGACCAACCGTAATGTTTTGTCTTCTTGAGTAAGATTTACTTTGCTCGACGTATCACCTGCAGAAATCATTTGTTGAACATCTTGTGGTTATCTGTGCCAAAGCTCCCGGCTCATCGTGGAGGTGACGAGTGCTCTTGTGGAGCAGAATTGTACCAGTATAGAGGTACGTCGCCTTGACGTCTCGGTCAATAAATAAGATACCCAAGAAACAGTCTATTTCCATTTGAGTGATTACAATAGACTGTGTCCTGATTTTCAAAGTCCGCACCACTATCTAAAGGTTAATTGAGCCCATGTTTAAAAAGATATATTCGGCTGGTGTCTATCTAAGGGCTCGATGGGGGCACTTGTTGAAGCTGATGATGCGCTCCAATGGAAGTTGCTTCGGGACCATATGTGATTCGGTGCCAGTATTTCGGTCGGCTATATAAAGTATTATTTTCGTAACAAAGACTTTCGGGGCTGGAGAAATGTTATGTAAGTCATGTTGCATAAAGCAAATCGGGTCCACTTGGTCAATATTCCCTGATTGCTTGACAAACCCTATTTGTCTACCAGTACTAGGCTGCCTGGGATCTGTGTCCTGGGTATTCGGTATTTGGACGGGCGCGGCCTCATCTCCGACCATTTTTTGTGTTTATTCTATATGTTACTCCGGGGCCCTCGAGCCTCAAAATCCGGGGCATTGACCGATTGAATTATTCATGGCTTCTGTTCTGGCTGCCCCCCTTTGTTGGCTTCTATTCCAGAGGGTTGCGGTTTTCATCCTGTTTCTCTCAGTTCCATCTCTTGCTATTTTTGTAGTCGAACCTGCAGGAGAGTTGCGTGCTGTTGCGATTCTACAGTGGGAAGTGCTGTGGTAAGATTGTGTGCTCACAGGAAGAAACAATAAAGGATGTTGTCGGTCGACGGAGCGTTACATGCTGATGATCTAAATGTACCCCATCGAGCTTGCGACTTCTGTATGGTCTGGGACTTTACCATTGAATACAAAGACTCTTGGATTCCTGGAGTATCCATGCGATACGGCAGGATAAACAACGTCTGATTAGAGCGAGTCGGTTCAAGAGGTGGTGTCACCACTTCTGGAATAGAGGGTACCGTACAGGACCTGTTGGAAAAGGCACCAGGCCTCTTGAACTCGTTTTTATTTACCCAGTGAACTACATTTGGAGTCTAATCTAAACCGGTAGGTACTCCTCCTTTCGAGGCAGAGGAGTATTTCATCGCCAGCATCCTTTTGTCTTTCGGTTTCGCCTCAGGCGTACCACCGCTTGGTATCGGAATGTATTGTCCAGCTTGATGCGTATCACCAATCTCTTGGGCGTACCGGGAACGTATATTCAAGTCCAGCTCGCGATGTTTTGCCGGACGGTTCCGTAACTGCCTTCTAATCGCTTTATACACATTCTCGGCGTACAGTAACTTTAAACAAGAGGTATTAATGAGATTTTCACACCGTGAGGCAGTGACAAATAGTTTGTTAGCGAAGTCCAATTAGGTCTGTCCAAAAAGGTTGGTGGCAATCCAATACTTCTGTGTAGGTTTTTGAAAGGATTCTTGGTAGCGGAACTCTGAGAGAGGTGGTTTACCATTTTGCAATAGATGTGCAGTATCTCCGCCGCATCCTCGTCAAGCACCATTGTGCTCCCTTGTATCCTACTTTGTAGCAAGTAAACAGCTGTTCCGTCAATGTAGAATGGAAATCAAACCATAAAATCGCCTTCTAAAAAGTCATTTTGATCACATGAATGCTTGAACCCTTGATATAAATTAAGTCTTTCGATGGGTTCGGCAGCATTAAAGGTCGTATTCTCCATTTGGAAAGCAAGACGGCCATGCTATTTACTTATCTCCTGTGTAATCCTTTCGGCACATGATCCTTTGCGACTGCTTAACCTGTAGATGCGATACTCGACAGTATTTGTTAACAGGTCGTGCAATGGATGCAGTACCTCCAGGGTTTCATTTTTCCAATTTGAATCTTACCATGCTCGCTGAATGACCATATCCTTGCGACAACGTTTTACCTTGCGGCAACATGTTCTCCTTTGGCGGGATTATTTCTCTTTTCTCCGTCTGCAGTCTTCTTCATGGTCTCTCAATAGTTATACTTCGGATTCATGATAAAAAGTCTTCGAGCTCGATCCTGTGCCTCTTTTTTTCTTCCGATTGATTTTCTTCCTTTTCTCTCTTGCCTTCCGTCTGCGCTCGTTCGTCTATTCAGACGATCCGACATGACTTGGGCCACCTACTTTAGCTTCCGTTACCGCTCTAGCAGTTCGTTAGAGAAGGCAACAAGTAACCGGTCCCTCTTCTTCTTGATGGTTTGCCCGTTTTTTCATTGAGCATTGTAATGCACACCATCCGATGTTTTTGGAAGGACAGTTTGGTCACCCATCCGGGTAAAGCTCCTGTCTCACCCACCCATTCGGTCAATTTGAGGTCCCTGTAACAGTAGTTAACCGTTGTTATTGAACGGGTGTCCCTAACTCGTGCCCCTGAAAAGATTTTCGCCCTAGTTGATCGATATACGCCCAGGCGTCCTCCTCCACAATTGGTAGATCACTGCGAAATCTTTTCGTGCAAATACCTTTGTGTGCGGTTAACAAATACGACAGTAATCGGATTGATATGTAAACCGGGAACGGCCATGTGGACACTCTCTGTTTTCATTTCTGTCACCAAGTGATATGTTGGATCTGCACTACGACCCGATAAGGCTTTACTTCTTCTCTCGGTTGTGCCACGGATTCTCTACCTTCTTTGTTGCTGCTTTAGAAGGACCTCTTGGTTCAAGTTTTTGGCAAAGCCTCTGGGTTGTCACAAACGATCGATTTGGAGAAAAAACGCGCGATCCTCCCAACGAGCGAGTTATTACGCATTTATCGGCAGGCATGATTTCAGCCGTTATCGATCTTCGATCCGCGTGATCTGTTTTACAGCAATTGTCACAACCAGACGGTACTCAAAGTTCTCCTTTTTTTCCAATATTTTTCTCTAAACCAACTGGTATGTCTCCCAAAAATTTTAATTCGGGGCAACATGTGGCGGAGTGACCCCTCGCACGCAGAACCGGTTGGTAGGCACAAAGAGGACAAGTAGTATAGGGAGAGCGGAAGTGCCTCAACCAAGAAAAAGAGAAAAAATGTTCCAAGCAATTTTAGCGGCACCCTCGGCATGGCCGTAGGCACAGGACGGTTTTCAGGCTCACGGCAAGTGATTGGTGGTATGAGATTCAGCGCTTGCGGGTCCGTGAGGCCCAGTGGTATAGCTGGCTATACTTTTGGTGGACTGCACAGACCACAGCAGACAAAGTGAGCCAGAACGTGCTTTGACTCACTGATTTATGAGGGTTGAACACTTTAAAAAATTTTGAAAATAATATAAAAGAAAAAGCTGAATATTTTGATAGATCGATAATTGTCTTATCAACGCAGAGCGAACAAAACGATAAGCTTGCCTCTTTGATACTAGTCTATTATTCTCTAAACAGGCTATAGTACTGCTAGGTTACGATGCAATATCATTTCATTGCGATTCAGGCTTAATGAACTCCACGCAAGTAATGTAAAAGTCAACACTTGAATTTTTTTAAGGCAATGATTGTATGCAAAGATATTTCTAGAGTATTTCGCTAATGACGTTGTTGATTTTGATTTTTTTGTGATCCGTGAGGTCAGGTCCGAGTAAAAGTAGGATGTTGGCGTCAATAACGTCAACGACAAGCTCTGAAAGTTTTCTATATGGGGCATGGATACGGATGGGGATACCTTTCAGGGAATGGAAAGTAGAATCACCTAATCAATAAGGTATACAGGCTTTTTGTGGGGAAAAGTGGAGACCTCATGATGTGCAATAGTCTTAGGCCTGTCGAGGGCCGATGACGCTTCTCTGTGCTCCAGCGTCGAGGCAGGTACCGTGAAAGAAATTCGGTGAATCATTAAGGTTTTCGGAGAAATTTTCGCAAATTAAAATGCCCATAACAGGCCGGAGCGGTCGGTAATGTGGCGAAGACTTTTGGTTGTTGCGTAACTGTCGTAAAACAAGGCTCGGAACTCTACTGTTTTTAGACGAATCAGAATTCTTTCTCAAAAATCCAACTTCTTTCTCAAGGTGCGGCCATTAACCGACTCCTAGAATATCTCTGTTCCCTCGCTAGAGATCTAAATGTTCTCATTGTCGGTTTCGTTCTCCTATACAGAATCGCAAGAGAATGTGTTAGAAAACTAATCTATGTCTTTTGCTGAGTCCCTGGAGTACTTGAATTTCTGACATAACTCGTACAGAACACGCTTGGACGTGTGATCAGGATTTCTATTAGATTTATTGTAATAATTTCCATTTTCCTTTCGAGGTGGTAGCGAACAACTCCTATTAGAAGTTTTTGGGGACACCAAAGGCGCGAGTTCCTAAAAAAGGTCTCCGGTAACCACGAACACGAGCTTAGGGAATCCTGAAAGTGGGTCCGCAAGCATCAAGCGGAAAAGGAAGTTTACCGGACGGACAGCAATCCTGCAGGCGTTGCTATGAGGCACCATGGAACTCGGCGGCTTAGAAACCTAAAGGAGCTCGACAAAAGAGTCTCGAACTGGAAACAGTAGTGGAGGACTCAACGGTGCTTGGTTTACTTCCCCCGAAGGTGGAGCTCAACCAACAGATTACTTACCATGCCGGGAGCCCGCCTCGACAGGTTTCACTATTGTAAATTGATCTATACACCCACACTAATTAATTAAAATAAATCTAAATTCTACAAATCCTCAGAAGTACCTTTTTTGGTCAATAAAATAAAAACAATCCTTTGTAATATTTCGTTATAAAATCACAAGACAATATCACCTTCAGATGCGCTGTACTAAAATTTTGCTACTGATAACAGTGTACCGTCTGAACAGTGGTCCTTGAGATATTTCTTTGTTTAGTGCACTTTCCAAGAAAGTGGCTAGATTCATTACAGATAAAATATGTAAATGATTTTTGAGAATGAATCGTGATTCCTTTGCCAGTGCACTGGCCATACAGAGCGGGTTTGGTGTCTTCGAAGGAAGGAGTAGGAAGTATCCAGTTTTGTTCCAGTCGATATTTTGGCTGTTTCTCTTCTGCTTGGAATTGCGTAAAAGAGTCGGGGTAAGTGGAAAACTCTTGATAGTAGATATATTTCATGTCGTAATGGCGAATGGCAATTCGAGCGAATCTATGTCCGACAACAGCTTTCCGCAAGTATGTGATCTTGTACTGATCAAACCTGCTGTAAATAGTACTCTGGTGGGTAAAGCGGAGACTTTTCCGTAGCGAAGTGCAAATAGTTGGGTACAAGACTTAATTAAATGTGAATTCTTCAGGTCGTAATCTGCCGACAATGTTCTTGGCCCTTTTCTGTTCGCTGACAGAGTCATAGGTGATGGCCATGTGGTGACATGCATCTGAAAGGCTATTGGCTTCTGCTTGTCTGTGAGTGATAAAACAGCAGTTTTCGAGACATCATTTTCTTCGGCGATAGTGATGAACAGATATACGAATTCCTGTCATCATTGGCTTAGATAAACTTACAACTTTGAGTCGTCATCCTTGTACCGGATCAAGATTTTCTGGATAGCTTTCCCTCGGTCAAAACGTATGGTGTCACCTTCTTCATATTTGGCCTCCAATTATCTCTGGCTTTTGTATTAATGTCTAGGAAAACTTTACATATCAGGGGATGCTATGCTTTCAGTTGGAGACGTTGAATTCTGCTAAGTGTAATGAACCCAGCCATATACCTTAGCAATTCAAGCGACTCGCGCTTCAAACTGCAAGCCTTGTCCCTGCACGTCGCAACGCAGCGCACAAGAACATTGCAGTTTGTCAGCACGACGCTTGGTTCAAGCCACTGCGCAACATTGCGTCGTGTGCTTCAAGCACTTCATGATCGCATCGCATAGTTTAAGCGCACGACGACACAGCGCCGTGCGTTACAAACGTACAAGTAGATAAAGTAGAAGGAAAGAGGCTAAACGTCTAGTTTTAAGAATCTCTATAAAACACAGCCAGTCCCACCGTGAAGAAGAGCGTGGGCCTAGCCAGACTTCTTCCAACTCTCCTGTGATACATTTGGTAGCATCATTTTACGATCTTTCCGCTGGATCTTCTAGCCGTCCTCCCCTTTCTCCCCTTTTTCCCCTTTCCCCCGTGTTTAATGAGCTCCAATGATCCCCGTTGGCGGACGGTATCTGCCACGTCTAGTTCAAGTCGTCCACCACGTCGTTCAACCCTGCCGGTTGAAAACGAACGAGATGAACCACGCACCAGATGTGTGACAGCTGCGGCGGTTGCTGCTTCAACTGCTGCGGCCGCTGCTGAAATGGAACCGGCAGTGTTCAACTACGCAGAGGCTGGCCAACACCAACGCTCGACCTCTGAGGAGATTGTTCCCTTGTCGCGCTCCCAGCCCCGACTGATGCCTGAGGTCGAGCATGGGCCAGAGTCGAGAGAATCCATTCCACTTGGTACAATCCTTCGCTCTCTGCGCAGCCAAAAAAACCCCATAGAGGCACTGGCTGTGCAGATGCGACACTGATAGACACGGATGTCGGCGCAAGAAGAGACTCTCGAACGTCGTTTCGAAGCTTTCGAGTCCTATGCGGTACCCCAAAGCCGCACAGATCCGCTCCCAAATACCCAAACCACGGTGACCCTCGACGTGCCTCAGCACAGCATTCAGGAAAAGTCTCCCGTCGAAGACCACCCGGATGCCCCGGTCGTATGACCGGACACCCAAATCGGGCAGACAGTCATCGAAACGCATGCTCAGCTAACGGCAACGGCGGCCGAGCTATGTGCCCAAGATAGACAGCCCACCAGCCGTTCGGATATTGTGAACGCTGTCAAAGCCGCGTGCAATATCACACACGCCGCACGACAGGATGTAAGGTCTTCTGTGTGCGTGGAAGACTTCATTTCAGGCATCCACAAAGTCACATTACTCTTTCCTGCAGTAACGGCACCCCAGGAAGTGCACATAGCGGTCTGCCAACTCCGTCAGGCGGCGGACCGCTGGTACAATCGAGCCAGACGCCATAGAAAAACCTTCACGTCTTTGGAGGCTCTCGAAGCCGGATTACTGCAGGCCGTTGTCCCTGCAAACGAGCTGGCGGAGGCACGCTTGAAACGTATCCAGTTTTGTCTCCACGGCCCCATGGAAGACCATCTCAGTCGATTCATGAACCTCGTTGAGACCTGTGAAAACCCCCTTTCCGAGGCCTATAGCTATCTGCAGTTGTCTCTCCCGACGTCCTACAGATGCAAATTATCGGAGCATTACCCAACAGAATCCCCTCCTGATCTGAAACACGCCTTGAACTTTGTTTGTACGCTCCATACAGCTGATAAATGGCTCACGGCGGCTCCCAGCGCTTCTGAGCAGTCTGGCAAATCTCGCCAGAGGAGCAGTCGTAACCACCAAGGGCCTCGCTCCAGCACGAGTTCCACAAACCTCCCCGACCCCGCCCATATCAATAAAGAGGCCAATGCGCAATTTTGGGGAGCAGCGGAGATGTTCAATGAAGAGCAGAACCGCATTTATCGGGCTCATGACCGGTGTATGCGCTGTGAGCAACGCTCATGGAGTGATCCAAATCACCCCTGTCGCAAACGCCTAGTGCATGCCTCGCGTGATAAACAATCACGGGCAAAAAACTAGAGCCGCCGCACATCGCCGCGGCTCCCCCCAAATCTTCTGCTCTCCACCCCCCCTCCCCACAAGACATGGCAAACGTATCCCGAACCACTATTCCCACTCTTTCAGCGGTAGATGTGAACCCCACGGGAGATATGATGTACGAAGCTACTCTGAATGGCCACAGCGTTGCCTTCCATCTCGATTCTGGCGCTTCTCACGCCTTCCTCTCCCCCGCTGCCGCCAAATTGTGTAACCTCTTTTTGGAACCCTTGCGCTTCTGCCAAAAGGAACTCGGAGACAGCTCTACCACCCCGATTTCGGCAGAAGCAGAAGCAACTATCCCTTTGAAAGATTGCTGCTCATCAATAACAACGTATGTAATCAAGATGAAGGAGCACAGCAATAATCTACCCTTGATCACGGTAGGCCGTCAGTGGCTCCGTCAGATATTACCAACCATCGATTGGTCTTCACACTCGCTCTCCATCAAGCGCGCCGATGGATCGAGCTTCACCATACACCCTCGTCGCTCCGTGTACCCTAACACGCGGTCGAACACGGAAACGATACCGACGATATCCTTCAAGCGACTTCGCAGATTGGCCAAGAAGCTATCCTGCAAACTGTACGCTATCCGACTCAGCCCGGCTTCCTCCGTCAACTGCCATCCCGATCTAACGGAAGTTGTTGACGAGTTTCAAGATGTTTTTCGGGAAGAGCTCCCCGACACTCTGCCGCCGTCTCGCGAGTTCGATTTTGAAATCAACCTTAGGAGCGACGAACCGCCCCCTGTGCGACCCGTTATTCGGCTCTCTGCACAGGAACTTCTCGTCCTCTGCAACACATTGGATGCCCCACTCCGAAAAGGCCTCCTTCGTCCCTCAGCCTCCCCTTACGGAGCACCCGTCTTCTTCGTGAAAGAGAAATTCGGCGAGCTCCGTATGGTCTGCGACCATCGTGGCCTCAACCACATAACCATCGCGGACTTCACTCCACTTCCCCTCATCGATGGAGCTTTGGATCAGGTGGCGGGCGCGAAGTTCTTCTCTCAGATCCACTTAGTGGGCGCCTACCACCGAATGTGCATCAAGGAGAGCGAGTGCCATAAGACATCCATAGGGACCCGATTTGGATCTTTCGAGTGGCGCGTCCTGTGCTTTAGACTCACCAGTATGCCAGCCGCCTTCTCACGACTGATCGCCTCCGTCCTACGTCACTTGAATGGCCATTGTCTTGTACTTTATCGGGATGATATCCTCGTCTACAGTCGTTCACTGGAGGAACACAAGTTGCATTTGCGTGCCCTCCTCGAGGCACTTCGCAAGAAGCAGCTGTTCGCAAAATTGAGCAAATGTGCTTTTGGTGTTCGCAAAGTGGACTTCCTTGGCTTTAGAATATCTGCCGAGGGCATCGCCACGCAGGATCATGTTGTCACTGCGGTTCGCGACTGGCCATCATCCCCGAATATCCGTCATGTGCAGCAGTTTCTGTGCCTCGCCAACTTCTATCGGCGTTTTGTCAAAGGCTATACACACATACTCCTCCCTATCTCTGATCTGCTGCACTGACGCGTTTTCAAATGTGGCTCAGAGCAGGCCAATGCTTCCACCATCATTAAGGACTCTTTGACATCAGCGCCAGTTCTGGCTCACATGGACGCCTCCAAGGAGTTTCTTTTGGCTACGAACGCTTCCCAATTCGCAATTCGCCGTCGCTTCCACGCTGTCGCAGGCGGGGCACCCCACCGCATTCTAATCTCACCACCTCTCACTCACTGAGACCCGGTGGGATACCGGCGATCAGGAAATCCTCGACGCAATTATTGCACTCCGCATGTAGAGCCTTTATCTCCGCGGACGGCACTTCACGCTCTTGATGGATGATGATCCGATCACGTATCTGTAGACAAAACCCAAGCTTTCCGGTCGCCATTTTCACTGGTTGGACGAGATCCAGGAATTTTCCGTCGACATTAAGCATGTCGCTGGGACCAAGAATGTCGCCCCCGATGCCCTCAGCCGCCGTCCTGACCACGAACCCCCACGTCTGTGCGCTCTCATGGCACAGTTCGACGACCTCCGGAGCCGTGTACGGGCTGCGTATGCTGCGGATGCTCTTTCCACAAAACTACTCAACTCCGACACTTCTCCCAACCAATCCACGACACGCCTACCAAACAACTTCAAATTCAATGAGGGAGTCATTTTCTGGACTGGCACTCTCCCAGCACACATGTACATCCCCAAAGGGCCATTGCGCACGGGGCTTATGCAGCACTTTCATTGACTCGGGCATCTTGAAGCCAATAGAACGTATTGAACACTTATGCGCCACGCGTATTGGACCCAGATGTACCTGGATATCTTTAATTTAGTGCGCAAATGCCGATCCTGTCAGGTGAACAAAACACCCAACGTGGCTCCGTCAGGACGCCTACAGCCACTCCCGATCCCTCATCGATGTTGGGGCATCATCTCCTTCGATTTCTTCACGGAGCTCCCCCGCAACAGGAACGGTCAGGATGCCATCCTTGTGATCGTGCACAAACTCTCAAAACGAGCCCTTTTTATCCCAACTTCCAAGGCCGCATCTGCGTAGGAGACTTTTGGGCTCTTCGACACCCACTTGTTTTCCAAGTATGGAACACCAACCATGATGATCTCAGACCACAACTCCAAGGTCGCTTCCCACTTTTGGCGTTCCCACACGCGGCTCTTGCGTACCCGAAACAACATCTCGACCGCTGATCACCCTCAGACAGATGGACAGTCCGAAAATCTAATCCGGACACTCTCATCGATGCTAAGTTCTTCCATACAAGCAGCGCCATCCGTTTGGCACCTCGCCCTTCAATCACTGGAGTTTAAAAACAACTCCTCCCGTCATGGCAGCACGTTTCTTTTCCCTTTCGAAGTCAGTCTTCGCTACATCCGGCACTCGCCGCCCACCCGCGCTCTGGACAACACTATAGCGCAGGCTGTAGTTGAAAATGATTCTCGGCGCCAGCCGCTCACAGCCCTGGCTCGCGAGAACTTAGCCATCGCTGTCACCCGACAGAAGAATTACGCCGACCGCCACCACTCCGAACCACACTTGGAACAGGACGACCTCGTCCTTCTGCGCCCCGACCACCTCACGACAGCGCGACGAGCCACAATCCCACGAATGTGGCAGCCCCGCTTCATAGGACCCTTTCGCGTCCTCAAGAAACTGGGTCCAGTCACGTATCGCTTTCACCTCCCGCCAACTATACGCCGCGCTCACGACGTGTATCACACATCAAAGCTGCGCCGCTTTTATGGAGAGCCATTAGGCCCTCTTGATATCTTTATCAAAAATGACGGCGTCCTAGAACAGGAAGTGAAACGCATTCTGGACAAGCGACGCGCCAACCGGCTCGTTTACTACCTCACGCAGCTCTGCGGCGATCGCGAAACCAATACCATTTGGCTACCACGCGCGGCGCTTAGGAACTGTTGCGCGAAAGCCGCAGAATTTAACCAGCAGCAGAAGTCTCACTGAGGACTGCTTCGTCCAAAAGGGAGGCGAGAGTAACGAACCCGTCCATGTACCCTAGCGATTCAAGCGAGTCTCGATTCAAACTGCATGCCTTGTCCCTGCACGTCGCAACGCGGCGCACAAAAAACATTGCAGTTTGTCAGCACGACGCTTGGTTCAAGCCACTGCGCAACATTGCGTCGTGTGCTTCAAGCACTTCATGAACGCATCGCATAGTTAAAGCGCACGACGACATAGCGCCGTGCGCTACGAACGTACAAGTAGATAAAGTAGAAGGTAAGACGCTTAACGTCTAGTTTTAAGAACCTCTATAAAACACAGCCAGACCCACCGTGGAGAAGAGCGTGAGACTGGCCAGACTTCTTTCAACTCTCCTGTGTTACAATAGGTAGTCACTGCCGGTGGGGTGTTGTTGATTGCTGCTCGTAAATCTTTAACTTTTCGAGCGGTGATCTTTTAAAAACTCAGCTTCATAAACTCGAGAGGAGTCGTTGAAAAGCACAAAGTTCATTTCGTCTGTCTTTTTGTCGTCGTTTTTCTATTTTATGAATTTTAAGAATAGTCGAATGAATCCAAATAGCATGCCAGGCTAGAATCGAATAGTATATCAGGCGGATAGTCTTGAAGTAAGAGTTTCCAGAACTCTGATCCTTCCGCTTCTAGTTCAGTAATTTCGTATGCATTGACAGTGTCTACGAAAAATTTCTGATCTCGATTAAGCATTCTGACACTTTGACCAATTTTAAGTTTCCTTTGCTCAGACGTTTTTTTGAATCCATTTTTTTTACTTTTGTCTTGTAAACTTAATTGAATATTGTTTTTATATGTTTGGTGTTTTGAATTTGTTTTTGAATTCAATTTTCTGCGGTTTTAGTGATGGAGCAGAAAAATCGTGGACAGATCAATTAACAACTGCATCTTACAAAATAATTTTTCAGACAACTTTTCGTTGAGCTCAGCTGTTCTCTTGACTTTCCACGCGGTCTTGTGACTAAAATTCACGCGCACTTGCTTTGCATCTCGGCGGAACTCATTTCGTTGCGACACGGCGCTTTTGCGACCGGCGCGCCATGTGGTCGTGCCACGTAAGACTTACAATACACATCGCATATGGCGCAACGTTTGGTGAAGCAGGTACGCCTTTTTTTAGTCTTTTCCGTTTCTTCCCGAAAAAGATTATCCTCTTTATTGGAAATATTTGCGAGGCGCCGCAGCTCGTCACCCACGTGTTCAGGCATTTCGTGGGGCTCTGAATGGCACCGTCTCCGTGGTAGCTCTGGAACTGGATTCTCTGGTCGTTTTGTGTCCCACCTGTCGGGTCGGAGCACTGAACAGAAGGCAATGGGTCTTGGGCGCGGGCGGCTACGAGTAGCCGGGATATTCCTATGGGCGGGTGGAGCTATTTCCGAGATGTTTGAAACGTCTCCTACGATGCTCCCGGAGTATAATCCGTTTTTTTTGTCCCCGTGGCACTCCAACACACGTCGGTAAACTTACTTAAAGGAAAGAAATGTTTTCAATTTAATTTATTTGACCCAGCAAATGGTATCAGGCTACTTTGCAGTATATTACTTATTCGCGCAGGTGGCACAGCCACTGTTTTCAGCAAACAGAAACCAAAGTTCCGGCTCTATTATAGATAACTAAGTACCCCATGGTTCGGCATGCGCTGTAGCTATTGTGGCATAAGTGAAAGATAACTATTAGACCGGGTGTCCCAAAAATGTGTACTTTAAAAAATTATAATTTACACCTAAACCAACTTAATTTTGAATTACTGAGCTCATGATCCACGAATCATAGGGGCTTTAAAAGTAAATCATAGCTAGAAAAATAGAATAGAGTCGGAAAACATCAAATACTTCAAGAGAGAAACGAAGTGGTATCTGGCCCATTGACTTGCAAATGCTGAAAACTCTAAAGATAATGTTTAATATTATTAAATATGAATAGGTGAATGTTTTGATAGATAGAGAATTTTCCTTCTACCTCAGAGCGCACATGGCGATGAGCGAGACTCTCTAAAACTATTTTAAGGTTTTCTAACAAGGCTACACAAATGCTAGGTTAAGTGGGTAAATCAGTTCATTGAGTTTCAGTCTGAATGAATTTTACGCAATTCAGGTAGATGTCAACAGTCTGGAAAGAGCTCATGCACCTCTCCCAATATGTTCAGGAGCTCCGACTTACTGCCGATCATTGAGGTTGCCAGAGTCCCAGCAATGGTAGATCCTTGCACGTTGAGTACTTTGGCGTGCAGGCATCAGTTATAATCTACTGGCTTTACTTAGCTGCTACTAATTAGCCTTGAATCATACTACATCGGCCAAGGCGAATGCCGAAACATGAGGTACTTAGCTCACAGTACTAGAACCAGAACTTTGGTTCCTGTTAACTAAAACTAGCCGCGGTGATGCCGGTGCGCTCAAGTACTACACTGTACAATAGCTTACTGTAGTATAAAGAACAAGATCTATATAAATTAATGAAAAAAAGGCTCTGCCGTCTTGGTCTTACCTCTCGTGTTCAAAGTGTATCATATTTACATTCTGGCCTTTCTCGGGCCACCCATGTGTAGCTTGAGTTTCCGCGGCGGTAACCGGACACTTCTTCATAGACGATGGCAAACCAAAATTCAGGGAAAAACACAAATATCGGCAAATAAAGTTTTTAGAAGACGCGCACTTTACAACACCAAAAATTCTTCAATTATGCTCAGTCATATGCTTTGTGCAAATACTGAATGTTGAAGCAGAGATATATATATATACATATGTATACGTGTCTACTTCAGTCTTATTAATGCTTGTATGACTCTTCTAGACAGCTTCATGTGTACCCTTCCTTAAACAGTGCGTTTCAAATTCATATCACGCGTAGAAAACGCACCGAAGTAGTTCTGTAATGCGATTTTTGCATAACATAAAAGTACAAATTGTTTTCATAATCATAACAAAATATCGATAACATCCATCAATATCGCCCAAAAGTCATATCCTATGCGCTCCAATCAGCTTTCAATCATACATTTGAAAGCTAATGGAAAATAATATGCTGCAATTGGCCAACATTTGAATTTTCGTTCAGTCCCAATTATTCGTTTTCTTAAAACGTCAGTAAACTATAGAATATGAAAGTCTACAGGGCGCCTAAATCTTCTCAGTACTGCAGATAATTACAGTTAAAATACCGGAAAGCTATCGAGAAAACGTTTCGTGTAAGAGACCGGCAAAACGCTTCAACCTAATTGTATTTAAATCAACAATGTGCTCTTAAATCAATAAGAAGACATTTTTCGAGAAGACTAAGTGAAGAAAGTATTCGTTCTAGAAAATCATGATAAACAAAATAGGATATCTTGGTGTGCAAAAATGTCATAGTGGGAAAATAAATGGGAGTTTTTCATTGCTTCTGATGAAAAAAATTCAAATAGGAGCGCCCGGATAGATACAATGTTTACGGATATGGTATTAAAAACGAACGCTTTGACATTTGGACAGAATAATCTGGATAACATTCCGTAACTGCAGTGCAATACATAAAAGGGGAAAGCACCACGAAAGATGTTCGCAACGTTCCTCTCGCGAGATGATTCACTGGCAGAGCTTTCCTCAGGCGAGGGACACGAGCAGGGCGTAACTTCAGGGCAACGCCGTCGAACCGGGTTCAAAATGAAAAACAAATGGAGAAACCGGGTATCCGGCACATCCTATGCTTCGGGCGACTTCCGTGTGTTTGGTAAGGTGTCGATGTAAAATATCAGGCTATCTCGGCGCGGCCAGTGATATCTTGGGCCGCGCGAGTATCGGGAAAGCTGCGTTAAGTGGGTGGGGGACGTAGTCTGAAAAGAGATAAGCGAGAGGTCCGATTGCTCATACCTCGTACAAAGGTTAATCTGAAGGAAGGAAAACGTAATACAGACAGCCGGTTCTAGGCGTCACAGGCGGATGATTTCCGTAATCCACGGTATACTTACCCTTGAGGGAGAGAATCATCCACGTGGGCGGCATGTTCATTTTGGAGATCTTAATTAGTGCGGTTTACTGAGAATGCCGGCCGGATTGCTGTCGCGTTAAGCACTGTAGCCCTAGGGCCGAAGTGGCCAAAGTACCTAAATGAATAAATATAAAAAGCACCAAAATAATCGTGGAAAGCAGATGCCATTCGGCACCCATACTCTAGCCAACGGGCCGCGCGCGAGTGCCGCGTACATGCCGGGAGGCTGTCCAGCGCGCGTTCCACGCGTACAAGATGCGCCGAGTCGGCTGCTTTGGAGTCCACCATGAACTTAGCCTGCGATGTTAACGTTTTTCATATATACGTCCTAAGCGGAACCTGCTGAATGGACAAAGAGCCACGCAAAACCTCCAAAGCGGGCGTTGCACTTCATGTCCATCGTTTCAATACAGAACTCAAAGCTCGACGAAGAAGATCCATGTTCAATAGCCAAAATAAGAGCATACCTGACCCGCCGGCTTACAAAATTCCGTTCTTAAGGCCAACACGTGCTGATTGCGAATCTCTTCCGACATCTTTACCCACCATCTACCACGACCCCGAGATTTCTAGTTGCAACGCAAGCAATCCCACAAGGGGTCCGAATAGCCTCCGCTCGGTTCTAATCCCAAAGCGCAGCCGCTCACCGCCTGAAGAGGAAACACGCGATTTGGGACTTGGAGATGCGACAGCCACTCATGTGGGTTCTTCGACTTCAGCCTCGCCCAACACGAGACATCTGGCTGTCCAGTAGCTAACGATTGGTGCCGCGATCGGCGGGCAGGCGCCGTTTCAGGCATGGCTAACCTATGAAGCCATCCTGGTGGCCATTGCAAAAACTCGGCGAGGAACCCCGATATTTAAGCACGCTCCATGGTCCCATCCTATCGTGGTCCGCGACGAACCCTTTGTTGAAGCGAAAAACGATAACTTGGGGGACCACCTAGAAGAAATTTCCGAATTCGTTGTAGTATCTTGGAACTGGCGCAAGCTCATTGCGGTACCATCTTTTGACATAACCCAGCGTCACAGAGAGTCCTTGGAAGCATCCCACTGTGCATTATTCCACATTGCGGACCTCCAGCAGTTGCCGACTGTCTTCGAAACCTGATGGGGTACCGTGTGTTCTTAGACCTCCTGTTCTACCGCCCGCGCTGCAATGTTGAGCACTGTGGTATGCTTCACAAAACTGGAAGTCTCTGAGTGGCGGTTCCACCTTCGGGTACGCCAGGAGGCATTTTGCTGGACGCAGTGTATCATCCGAGCTGAACTTTGGTAACTGTCTCGTCAGAGCCGATCGAGCTTTTTGCAGAATTTCATGCGCGAAGAGCGGTGTTGGAGAGCCACCTTCTTCGTCCCATACCACAGTACGGAGGTCGAGTGCATCGTGCCGCGTTACCGCATGTTGCGGTATGTCCCGATTCCAGATTGGTTTGCCTCTGCCGAAACATGTTTGGTGTGGTACCATCAGTTATCCTTTCGGGGTAATAGTGCACAAAGTCCATTACAAGTTTTTGGTGACTCTTGAGGTGCGAAATCCTAAAGATGGTGTCATGTAATTTTTAACACGAGTGCGGGGAACTCTGAAAGGGGTTCTACAAACACGAAGTTAGGAAAGAGGTTCATTGGGCGGAATACGCTCAAACAGGCGCCGCTACGAGGTGACCTGGGGATTGGCGGCTTGAAAACGAAAGGATGTTCGCCAAGACTCTCCAACCAGAAAACTAGACGTAGACTCAAAGGTGTTTGGTTAATTTCTACAGAAATGGAGCTCAACAGGCATATTACGTACCACGCTCGGAGCCCGCCCCGGCAGGTCTCACTACAGTAGCATCTGCACCAATTAGCTATATAAATATAAATTCTATCGTTCTTCAAGAGCACTGTATCGCATGTAGGCCGAAGTATGCACCAAGCTGCTCAGTTATCAAAATATGAACCCACCTCAGTAGAATCCCGTCGTAAAGCCACATGAAAATATCACCTTAAAATCCATTGTACTGCAAGAAGTACTGAGAAGTTGGCCTCCAGTTCTACAGCGCGCTGGGGAGTATCGCGCAGTGAGAGGATACCCGACTGAATGGACGTTTTAGTTGCATAGGTACGCAAAAGCTACTGCATGACCTCGTGCCAGCAGGTCGCTTCTTCCTTGCACGCCCGAGGTGAACCTCGAAGTGAGAGGAGTTGGTCTTCCGCGACCACATGTAAAACGTACGGTAATGCCAGAAATGCCAGGGCCTCACTTATATTGAGGATATCCGCTTCCATGACAAAGCGAGCTCTGAAGTCAAGTACCAAAACTAGGTTATCTCCAGTAAAGATCTGGTCCCTCACGAAGAGCTGCCTTCGTTTGATGCAGTCCTTCACCCTAACCGTGTCACTGGGTGTCTAGCCTAGACAGGACTTTTCTGACCCATAATATCGCTATGAAACTAGCTTTATGTTAAAGGAATTAGCAGGCTTTCATGGATGAAGTACGGGGTGTCTCCTACCCTTCCATCGGGATCGAAGTGCGTCATAGGTGGCCAATGACCGTTTGGAACGGGAACCCTGCTCCGGGCCTTCATGGTCGGAATCACTGTGAAGACTCAGATTTTTGAGAAGTCGATTCTGAGTTCGAGAAGGAGTCCCTATTATGACTGCGGGTCTTTCCATCGTTCGGCTTATTGCGGCCCTTCGGCGCCTTTCGGCAATCGTCACATTGAGACAGTGGTTTGTGATGCAGGTGCGGATGCAAGCACAGATTTCTCGACCGACTCCAATCGTACTCGTACTTGACTATATCGATCATTCTCGTCCTTGATGTAGGACGCCGGTGGGCCTAAACCTTTGAGGATCGTATTGAAAGCAGAATGCAGCACGCGGAGCTCCTCGGCGACATTCGCCGACAGAGTCTCCTCGTGCCTTCGGTAGAACTCCTATTTCTTAGCCAGGGCTGCCTGGGCTAGCTACAGGATGTGGATCTGAATTTCTACACAAACCACGTGTGCCTTTTTCACCAATTGTGGAGGCGCGGATACCATTTTACCGGCTGTTGATGGCCCGGGTCGGGGTGGTAAGGTATCCGGCTCAGCCGTCAGCGTTCCGCGGTCCATATGGTCTGCACTAGTGTCTCAGGAGTAATCATGTGGCGCTCCTGGGTTCCTTGGTGAGATTGGCTCCGGGTCGCTACTAGTTGGGCTTTAGGCCGTTTTCGGCCCATCGGAGGTATCCATCACGGTGTTAAAAATCCCTTAACTTGGTGAATTCCAAATTAGACAGTCAACGAAAAGGAAAAAAAACCTCACAGAGGATCTGCAAGTGGGTCTCCATCTCTCTAAGTCGAGAGAACACTTTGTAGTGCAATGCCTCAAAGAGTAAATTACCACGAAGAATGTTCTAACTTTCAACTCGCGAGGTGGTTGAGAGGTAGAGATTTTCTAACACGAGGCACACGACTCGGGGGTAACTTCGGGGCCATGCCGTAGCAAGGGGTGCAAGAGCAAGTAAAAATGGTAAAACAGGGGACCCGGCAAGTCCCGTGATTGAGGCAGTTTCCGTGAACTCGATGAGATATCCCTGTAAGATATGTCGCTATCTCGGTGTGGCCGGGTAATATATTGGGCCGCCAGGGTATCGGGCGAGCCACGTTGAGTGGATGACGGATGTAGTCCAAAACGGGACGGCCCGGATGCTCGGTGGGTCTATCCTTGTACGAGGGCGAAACTGAAGGTAGGAAAGATTGGTCCAGACAATGGCTCTCGGCATCAAGGGCGTTTGACTTCCGTAATCCACGGCGTTTTTCCCCACGATGGAGAGAGTTAGCCGCGTGGGCGACACATTCAGACCGGAGATCCCGCTTAGTGCTGTTCACTGGACACCATAGCTGGAGTGCGGTCGCGTTAAGCGCTGTAGCGCTAAGGCCGAAATTGCCGTAACAACTAATTAATTGAACAGCAAAAATAATAAAATAATAGTGCGAGGCAGATGCCATCCGGCACCCATACTGTAGCCAGCGGGCCACACGGTCGCCACGCGGATGCCGGGCACGTGCTCGAAGGCCGTCCAGCGAGCGTGCCGCGTCGCGCTACACGCTCCGGGTCGGCTTGTCCGCGTTCCACCGTGCAATCGGACGTGAATCGCGCCCGCGACATTAACGTTTTTCGTACAAACGGCCTAACTGGAATGCAGTGAATCGGCGGAGTGCCCAGAATAATCTTCCTGGTGGGCGTTGCATATCAGGTATGATATCAAAAACGGTTTGTGGCCATTGAAGGTAGTTAAGCACAGTTTTATAATGAAGAAAAATCCTTTGAAACTTGTTGAGACATCCTCTCATTTTCGGTAATCGATGGCTGCATCAATCTAATGCCCAATAGCTGGATTAACGTTATTCATCGAAAAAGGTGGAGAAATTCGTTACTGAGCAGCCAAATCAGACTTTAAAGCATATATAGATGTTATGATATTGAAACGGTTTTTGAACTTGGATTTGTTTTAAAACTCGATTCGGTAGTCATAAAGTTTCATAACCACGATTATTTTTCTTTGACACGAACGCAATATGATTTTCAAAAAGACTGTACATTAAAACACTTCGTACAGTTATAGACCACGACGATTCCAATTTTGTTGATATCATAGGTACGTTCTACTACTTTATTCAGGCAAAAATCAAAATCGCGAAACCCGCTTGTATCCAGTAAAATATGGAGAGGCTGCAAACCGTGATGTCCGCTTTTTATTTCTGTTTATGGCCTATTCGTTTCCTTAGTCATGTTGATGACGTCTTAACTTATAAGGATAAGCTTTCAAGATCCAAACACTGGTATCAATAAAATGTCTTCTGTGGACAATGAAAAAAAATGTTGTTCGAAGGATGAACTCAACGGCCTCGAGAAATACAAAAGTCCACAAAGCTAGTTTTAATTTATTTGCAATTGTTGCGAGAGCCTTCATATACATTTACTTTCTAAAAGCTTTAGAATCGTTGTGGTACTTTGTAATAGACTGAGGTGGTCTATATTTTGGAAGCAGGGCCCTCCATACTCTTCGATATGGGACGGATGTATGGCTTTAATTTAATATATACTCATGTTTTAATGAGAAATGAAAACACCGAAACTGCATCAAAAATTTTTCAAACCAGAGTTAACAAAGGATTGAATAATAAAGTCATAGAACGTGCCATAATTTTTGAGGAAAGATCTGGAACTCTTACTGTTTTAAAGTAGGACGGCACCTCGTTTAGACGATATACGTGCCCGTTATGGCATTCAAAGTTTAAAGTACAGACTGTTTCAAAATCATATGACATGTTGTGAAATGTCAAAAATGTACCAAACGTCTACTGTAAGCCTACGAAAAAGGATTTCAAAAAAAAGTAAAGTCAAGAAACCTAATCAACAAAATATGTTTATCAGGACCACATCACTACTAAGAGACGCTCAATAGTTTATTTTGCATCCTTTTAGCTGTGTCACACTAATAAAGCGACCTGGCATCGCCTTCCTGTACGTTTTTATACTGAAAACTGATTTAGATTCCCGGCCATTTCTATAACAGTCATTAAGTTCTAAAATTGTTTAGAATTGCCTTTCATGTGCACAAACCATCCTCGCCAGCGG
This sequence comes from Gracilaria vermiculophylla, assembly GCA_019155205.2. Taxonomy (NCBI): domain Eukaryota; phylum Rhodophyta; class Florideophyceae; order Gracilariales; family Gracilariaceae; genus Gracilaria; species Gracilaria vermiculophylla. Next base: position 486,835 of record JAHNZQ020003150.1, read on the forward strand.
TCTTCAACGTTTTGCGGATGGGTTCGAATCTAATGAGCGGGCACTGTAGTACAGGGGCTCCTAAAGAAATATTATGGCGTAACCGTATGGCGTAATATTCCTTAGAAGGGCTCGTGTTTTATGAACTGAGCCACGTAATGCATAATTCCGCCCGCGTGAGCTATAGTATTCTTAAGAGACGGTAGAATTCATATTTATTTTAGTTAAGTAATGCAGATAATTTCTACAGTACTGAGACCTGCCGAGGCGGGCTCCAGGCGTGATACGTAATCTGAAGGTTGAGCTTCACCTCTCGGAAAGTAAAAACAAGCTCCCTTGAGTCTTCATCTACTTTTCCGTTTGGAGATTTTCGTCAATCATCTTCATATATCTAAGCCTCCGATCCCCTAGTCGAATCAAAGCAGCGCCTGTAGGACCATTTTCCGCCCAGTGAACCTCCCCCTCCGCTTGGGGTTCGCGGATCCCTTTTAAGAGTTCCCCCGGCTCGCGACAGCGGATATCGGAGACGACCTTTAGGAACACGCACCTTTGGAGTCACCAAAAACTCCTAACGGACGTTGTGCTCTACTACTTCGAAAAGAGGGCTGACTGTATTCCTCGCAGGCCACTTTAAAACGGATACATCTGAGTCTTGTAGCTAAGTTTTGATTTAAGACGCAGTGTGTACAGGTGCAGTATCCTGTTTAAAAATGAAGCCTTCTTCATGAAACCAGTAAGCAAGCGGTGGCAAGTACTTTTATAGAAACTCTAGATATATTCCGTGTTTATGGTTGTTTCAATATGTGCAACGGCAGTAACACAGTTTTTAGAAATACCCGCTCCGAAGAGAACAGACCCTCCACCAGAATGTATGGTACAAAATGCAGAACATGTTTTCACGAAGATCATGCCTTTACTATTTGTAGCAATCTTGTCCATCAAAATTAAACTTTTTTTCCCCATTAAACATAACAGTTTCTCATTCATGTTTTCCGAAGGCTTTTCCAGCACACCGGTGAACGCTCTTATGATTTTGATGATCCTGGAAGACAAATAGGTTTTTTAATGTTTTAAATATAAAGAAATGTGTGTTGTTTGTTCGTCTCTATATTGTTCGTTTTGAAACGTTGGGAATGAGTATTACTCAAGGCTTTCTGCGTGATACATTTTCTTTGCAAAACTATATTTTACTTTTTCTTTTGTAGCTTCTAAGAGCGTCCTGGAGTTTTTTTTAATTCTTCAAGAGCCGGAGTATTGAGAAAACAAGCAATTGCGACCTTAGAACGCTTCGCTTTTTGAGCAATAGCACTGTTAGAGTGTTTTTCGGCGATTCGTTTGATGATTAGAAGCTATCCTTGCTTGCAAAGCGGAAGAACTCGAGCCATTTTTACTAGAAAGATGACGGTGTACATATATTTCTAAAATGATTCTGCATAGACTATGTGCAAAACCTGGCCTTCACTACAGTTTTGGCGCACGTTTTAGGAGTAGAATGATTTTGAAACGCACTGTACAAACGGTTCGTTTTACATTCTTCACGGTCGCCACGTGTGGTCTGCTAACATAAAATCTTGCACATTGATCGCTGACCGCGTGTGCGCAGTTCGGAGGAACGCGCAGGCTGACGGTGAGAGTTTTGTGTGTGCTATTGAGTTCGATGCCCTCAAGGTTTACGGAAGGGCGGCGCACCGGCGGCTTAAGTAGACGCCGCTGTGCCCGAATCGGGAAACGCCAATCTGAGCTAACTGCCAGCTA
>JAHNZQ020003150.1:492776-554143 GCA_019155205.2 Gracilaria vermiculophylla
GGTTTACGGAAGGGCGGCGCACCGGCGGCTTAAGTAGACGCCGCTGTGCCCGAATCGGGAAACGCCAATCTGAGCTAACTGCCAGCTAATCAAGCAGCGCTACCTATGTCGTGGGTGCTGCACAATGTTCCACCTAATCGCGGGTAACTATCTATGTTTTTGGAAGTGGATGATTCTCATCCACTACACCGCGTTATTAAAAGTAGAACGGTAAGCAACTTAATCAGTACTCGTATAGTTCAATGAACCATTGATATTTTCTTGAGATTCGAGTTGTAAATCTCCGTAGGTCAAGATAAATCACAAGTTAGTGTCACAAGTCTTTGCGAGAATTGCTTCTAGAACCTTTAACACGAGAGAACATTTGAAAAAGTTGCTTCTTACACCGTTCACATGTACAGCCTATCTCGTCTAAGGTCGTTGTTCAAATAAGCTTTGTATATCTGAACTCTTCGTCTGAGGTTCTTTTCGGCTGCAAATCGTTGTCTGAGAACATATAATCTTCCATCATGACCACTGACCATGGTCATTTTCAAAACCAATATCAATCTATTTTACCCGCGCGCGCCACAAATGCTTCAGCCTCTCAAGAAAAACATAAAGTATTTAGTCCAGGCTTCGTTTCGAGTCTGTCGTCCCGTCGTTGTCAAATAATCCTCGTATTGACTTTATTCTCTGTAGTATTCGGGATCTTTGCAAAAGAAGCCGGTGTTTACGATCATATTTTCAACAGTCGAATATTTCATGGGGTTCTCACGCCGTCTGAAAGCCTAGCTTTCGAATCGCTTCATCACTTTGATCACCAAAATTACAATGCACATTACCGAATCAACAACTCGATCCTTTAGCATTAAATCAACAAAAACAAGCGCCAAAAGAGATATTGTCACCGATGGGGTACAAAATATTCCAAAACCATTATCGAATAGATTTGTCCGCAAAGCCGATTCGTGCTCCTTGGTAGAAGACTTTACCTTGGACAAGATGCTTCCGACTAGACAGTACAGTGTAAACAGATTATACAGGGCCCGAATAATTGTGCAGAAGGAGGAACATCAAGTCGTCATCAAAGCCGGATGTTTCATTTATGCGAAAGATGGTAAAATCCCACCGGTCGATACTGAAACGAAAGAGAGAATTAGAATGACTAGGACTCGAAAGGCTCAAAATTGGGCAGAGTTGCTGCTCGGTAGCACCGGCACCAGACTGGATGATATTCATTGTTCCCTCAGTGTTGAAGTAGTAGCGCATGCTATCTTGGAATCCACAAAGACGGTAATCGCCTGTCCGGAAACAGGCGATGCTCTTTGCGACGCATTGATGCCTGTTAAGCAATGTACCGTTTCTGACATTAGTGGTGCATCAGCGGAGGAAAAGATGTGTCTAGAGTTCATACGATCAAACCCTGGTGACACATGTTTTGCACAGCTACAGAAGCAATGTCCGAGCGCTGCATTTGAATTAAAGAGAGTGTCCCTCTTCCAGTCTGTAAAACAACCTGCGCGTCCAACCCGTGTGCGGAACGTGGAGTTTTTGTGGATTTTTACGTTCAGATACACGGGTTCGGAAGCACTCCAGCAGACTGCATATCGGCTTCTTTGATTCTGGTATACAATTTGGTCTATTCGAATATTCCTGCATGCGAAGAAATGAAAGATACATTCTCAACTGACCATTTTCTGCACATCATTATATACAATGGCCAAGTAGGCCGTGTTCCCGAAGAAGTGTACAAACTTTCAGAAACCAACGGGTGTCAATTTGCATTGGTCTATTTCAAGAAATTGCAAAAATCTTTGAGACAAATGATGAATGAAAGCTGCGAATCAATTCATTAAGGTAGTCTGAAATCGCGCATGCTTTATTCGTCACATCAGACCAGACTCAAGTAGGTCATTTGTAATGCCTTCGTACAGTTTCTGACAAGATAAGGTCGCGTAATGCTCTGTATTCACCATCGTTGATGTTTTCTTTAGTTTGTTAAAACGCATACAGCTTTGTGCAATTATTAAGTGGAACCTGAAGATACAATTAGACAACAAACAAATACATTTCTTTCTTTATATTGAGTAAAGTTTTCCAAATTCCTTTGTTTCGAGATAACAGTATTGTACACTGCAGGGTGCACCCATTATGCGTCTCCTGGAATCACAAATATTTCACTTATTTTGTGCATTTACGAAATTACGATTTGAGTTCTCCTGAAGATCAGAAACCCAGAGAAGCCATTCCGACCATTACAAAATGTCAAAGTTATTTAAAGTGAGCTACTTAACGAAAAAATCCCGCTTTTGCTTGCAAAAGCTGGAAAAGCTGAAAAGAAAAGAAAGCAGCAATTAGTTCTGGAGGTTGCAGTGTACGCTGTGGAATGGAAGATCTAATGCGAAGAGCAATCTGGCTGATTGTCGTAAGAAAACAGCAGACTCTACGTCGTCACTTGTACAAAATGCGCAGCGATCGATGGCCTAGATTGTACGAACACTACTCTATCAACAACACGACTACAAAATTGTCCAGCTTGTTGACTGTCTGAAACAATCTTTGTGATCCAAAAAATATTTTTGTGTTACCTACGGGATACACAGAAGTGCGTTATTGTTAGTGTCATTCTTTTCTCGATGTGGTTGAAACAAAGAGCAAAATTGGATGCACAAACTCAATATTGGTATATTACACACACAATGACGCTTTGTGCTTCTGATATTGGTGCTCTGCGATTTCAGAAGACGCCCTTTTGAATGCATAAAAACCAGATATAATTTCTTCTTGTCTTGAGTACTTTTGGTGCCCTTGGTGGATACCCGTCTTAAAAACAATGCGTCTCCCTCAAAACGCAAGAATTTCGATTTTGTGAAAACCGCTTTGTCAATTATTGTGATTAAAAACACGGAAAGAACCACCATATAATATTTGTGTTCACTTTAGGTTATCCGCAGACTGACTATGATGAAACAAGTTTTAGAATGCAACGCTGCTCGAACAAATTTACGTGAATTCGGCGTCTTTGTGGTCTGCAATTGCTACATTCCTCCTACAAAGGGTCATATTCTCTCGAAAAGCTTTTGAATGAAAGAAGGTTCTTTTTTAATTATTGTTCAGATTTTGGGGAGCAGTACACGTCACTCTTGGCGTTTACGTTTAAATGAATGTACAACAATATTATCATTAAGTTCACGAGTAATATTTTGATTTTAAAACCCGCATTAAATTAAAATAACCTGACATCAATCGAAGAAAAGGGGCATATCAAGCGCATCAAAATGTACAGTTCTCTTTGGTTCTTGCTAAGTGTATATTGTACGCATGATATAATGTCTAACGCTTACAGAATCATGAGCTTTTGTTGTTCATTTTTTGTGGAAGGTAGGTACAACAACAAATGTGTGGGACCGCCATCCCTTGGACACACCGCGCCGCTGCGTTACAAACGCATGGAAGGGGGTTTCAACAAAAATCTCGAGTTTACTTCCTGACTGGGCATCCGTATTCCCGTCTACAATGCTGCCTGTAATGCTTTTACAAGTATGTCAAGTTCCTGTCTCACAAGAAGCACTTGTTACGCCGTTTAAAGGCTGCTTTTATTTTTCCTTCCTTTTGCTTTCAGTTCTGATTGGAGCAAAATGGCGCAGGAGAAGTTGTTCTGTGCATATATGCGAATGAATGCCCCTTCACGATCATGGGATTATTGACAAGTGTTTCAGACTTGTGGTGCACTCTTCTGAGCCGCTTTCGAGTCTTTTGACTGACTTTTATGACGTTTGATGTGCCCAAGGTATGGCAAAAAGTAAGCTAGTTCAAAGATCCTGAAATCATGACGTCAGCAGCGTGAAGTTCGATATTTTTTATACTTTTTTCCAGTTTTTTCTTATGCTGTGAATGAGCTTATTTTTGTGAAAATTTGTGGTTGTCGAATACGGGAGGCAGCGGCGCAATTGATTTCGTACAGCCACGTAGCGATAGCTCAAGCCCACAAAAAGGCTCACCAAATGTGTCCAAAAGTTTTGAGAAAGTCGATGAGAAATGTGAAAAACTTTCCACAGTTCTCGTGTGCGGAACGCACGCTAGCTCACACAAACAAGACTCGGTTGGGCTTCGAACTTCAGAAAGTGCCACCAGGGATGTTGAGAAAACACTTAAGTGGCCAGGCTGTGGCAACAATTTGAAGGGCCAAATTGAGCTCGGGAAAGAGAATAGCGATATGTTTTGAAATAAGGCACAGACGGCATAAGGGTTCTTTCGGAACGGGCAAAAATGTGACACGACTTTGATTAATTTGTGTTGCGGATGTCTTGGACTGCTGTATTACTTTCACTGCTGCACAACGACTGCTTACTATATGCGCTGGGGTTTCTCGTCTCAAATGCTCTTTTTCCAACCCGGTGACCCCAAACACAAAGGACTGTTTCCATTTGATGATCATGCGTACAACCCGAGCATAAGAAACGCTGACGCAGCAAAATTACAAATGAGTTTCAATCGAACTGCAGAGCTGGAATGCCTTCGACAGAGGACAAAGGCTTTGGAGATGGAGACGCAACGAGGTAGTCGCACGCGTTGCGCGCCGACGCGGGGACGGGGGCTACCTCCTGCTTTCAATTCCCGGACGTTGCCAGAATATAGCAAGCTGTTTCAGCGAGCGAACCAGCCGCCGGCGCTGAGCGCAGCGCAAGGGGCACGGACGTCATGTTGGAATGCGGGGTTGTCGCGCCGACTGCTCGCGGCAAGCGCGCCATCCAGACTCGGCAACGTCGCATGTGCGCGGTGCTGGCAGTTCTGCAAGCGCGGCGGCGCGTGGCGCTATTGCGCGCCGCGTATTCGCGCCGTGGCGCGCGTCGCACGCGCCGTTGCACGCAGCGAGTCGCCGCCATGCGCGTGTCGCCAAGAGGCGTCACTGTTGTTGCCGCGCGCCGCTGATTGGCTGCGCATGCCTTGGTGTTCTGCGCCTCACCTTTGTGTCGCCCGGCGCCTACAAAACGCGCTCCCGTCCGCCGCCTGCGCTGCCGCCGCCTCTCCTTCGCACACCCTCCCGCCGCATCCGCTCCTGCTCCGTCTGCTTCCGCTACTCTGCTCGCTCTTTCTCTGATATGACTGCCGTTGCTCTTTCCCCGCACTCTGTGTTGCCCCCGCTGGCTCCAGTGCTCAATGCCAAGAAGAATCAATTGAACGAGACGCTTTCGCCCGAGTTTTTGGCCGAGATTGAGAGGACTTCCGTCGAGTTACAAAAGCTGTTCACGCCCACCCCACTACGGGTCAATGATGTCGCTCCCCTGTTTACCCTGGACGACGCGTTGGGCAACCCGGTCTCGCTCTCAGACCTGCTCGACTCGCACCAGGCTGTCGTCGTCACCTGGTATCGAGGCGTCTGGTGCCCGTACTGCAACGCAACTCTGGACTCGCTCATCCTCGCAAACGACCACATCGAAGCGCTAGGCGCCAAACTGGTCACAATCTCCGCGCAGACCCCCGATGAAAGTCGCGAGATGATCGAGGAAATGGGGCTGCCGTTTCACACGCTGAGCGACGATGGGCTCACCGTCGCCGAAAAATACGGCATCGCGTACTCGGTCACCGATGGAATCAAGTCGTTGTACAACGACTTTGGAGTGGATTTGGACGCTATCAACGGCAACGAGCGCAAACGGAAGCCCAGACTGCCCGTCCCGGCCACGTTTGTTCTGGACAAGACCGGCACTGTGCGCTTTGCGTACGCCGACATCGACTATACCACTCGGGCCGAGCCGCAACAAATTGTGGAAGTAATTCAAAACATCGTCGAATCGTACGAATGATCATAGTAACTGCGCTTTAGAACCGTAGAAACGCCTTGTATGTAATTATTCGAACTGTGCTCTTGCCCCACCTTTTTAACGAAAATACAACCAGTCGTCACAAAGCTGGTCATCGGTTTTTATAATTAGCCTGAGCACCAGTGCCCCCCTCCCCCCCCTCCCCCCCCTTCCCCACGCCTCCCTCGAACGTTGCACCTCCCTCCCCGAGCGCGCTGTTTCGCCCCTTATCCTGCGGAGAAAAGCAACGCATTAGCAACAACAGCCAAGCAGCGCAGCATCACAAATATGGCGTACAGCTCATTAGTCCTCGTATGCTGCATGGATGTCAATCCTACTCCTTTGCCAATCTCTTGCATCGATATCTCCACAGAGGATACGAACTTATCCTCCATCGGTACTTCTACGGCGCCTGACTGCCCTCGGACACACATTCATCAGACCAGAGAAGATGACTGAGTGTGAGCAGAAGCGCGGCAGCATCGCACCGTGATTGTACAACATGGCAGTGCATTGTTACTACGCCTTTGCCAGAGAACGAGCTAAGGGTGCTCTTTAATAATCACGATATTTTTCTTTTCTCCTTTGCACGGTTTATACCATAGCACGAGCTATCAAACCACGAATCCGTGTACACAGAAATCGCATGTAATCTCGACCACAGGCCTTAGTGTTCCCTTTTTTTCTACCTTCTTGATGAACAATCATGTCAACTCTGCGTAGAACACGACAACCAGCTGCAGATATAATCTGTTTTCGAAAATTAGAATTAACAAATCCGGAATTCGTGACGTAATGGTGCCGCGCACAGTTCAAAAAATATTTGACCAAGTCTCTTCAATATTGGACAATAAAGAGCCGACAGCGATGGACAGCTTTAGAACTACTGAACAATTTTGGAGCTTTAAATATTCAAATGGCCATTGCCGGAAACAAAAACTAAACCATGCTTTGTCCAGTTATATGTTAGTAGACGAGGTCGCATGGTGCAACTGTCTGGACAACTGCTTGTGAGAAAAGCCGCATTTCCAAAGATTGACTTTGGTTGCACCCTAAACAAAAAGGACGGTTTAAGAGTTTTACATACTCCCGAATTGAGTCTTCCTCACTTGGAGTTATCAAACCCGTAATATAAAGCTGTATAACGAGTCTCAATGCGAAGAAAACGGCTTTAAAATCTAGAGTTGGAATGATCTGCATCTCTTCATGTTTCATGAGAGGCACTGCGGTTCGCATTAAGACAACAGCTTTGCCCCATTTTCTTCAGATATTTTACTGTTCATTTTTCGATTTTCATGCATTCCTTAACTAATTTCAAGCTAGCAGCCTTTAAGGCGTAGATATTATTATCAGTATTACTCTGCGAAAAGTGCTGTACCTCTTTTTTTTCATTTTGTGGCACCAGAAACTAACAGCCATCAGGACAGTGTTATCAAATCGTGATCGAATGGATAGTTATTTCTATAAAAACTTAAAACTTCTGTCTGCTGGAATACGCACATCCCTCCGCATCGTGGTCGATACTTTTAGGTATGGGCAGATTTCTACGGAGAAATAAAATTACTGGGGGTCTTATTAAGGCCCGAAAGGAGATAACGAGACAGAGGATCGTTTTGATTATTGCCAAACTTACGATGGTAGACATAAAAGAAATTAATTCTGTATAAAAAAAGACTCAAACATAAATGCATTTAAATGGCAATAATTTATCAAACGAAAACTCATCTAGAATGAACCCTGGCAAGCTCCTTTGCTTCTACATATTAATCGTTTGGAGCTTTTAGACCATTACATCAACTATTAGTCCCCTGAAGAACCCTAATCAGTTGCTTTTAGAGATGTGTCATCCGATCGTGAATGGCAAAGATATATATCTCAACATATTAACTTTGTTACTCAAATACTTCTTCGCATTCTCATACATTTTGCATGCCTCTTTTTCAGTTGACTCACTCTACATGACTAAAACTTTCTCGCAGAACCCTGTCATACAAACCACGGCATACGCCCATTTCGAAAATAATGCAGATTCACAAACATTATCCAAAATTTTGAACTTAACATGTTAACCATATTGAGATCATAGACTCAGGAAACGAATCTTCGAACTATATACAAACGGCTTTTCTTACTCCCGAACAAACAATAAAAAAAGACAACAGAATTCTGTTTCAATTCTGCTTTGCATAAAACAATCGTTGTCAACCATTTCTGGTTCTTATTTTCGGTTTTATTAAAAGTGTTGCATAGAACGTTACGGGGTCTTGCATAGGTTAAAAATATTTTTCTCTCTCGATGAAGTCAGAATTACCTGATAAAAACATGCTTTTCTCATAAGATATAAACATTATACTATTTTTCATGTAATACTCACGTACTTCATTTATTTTCGGTAGTTTGCTACAGAAAAACAAATTGCATATAATTAATGAATAAAAAATTCAGTTCATAATCAGTGAGAATGGACTCACATGCAACTACTACACTATTTAGTATTTCAACTACTTTAGTTAGGTTTCCAAACACGCTGTGAGTCATATTGGGCTGCATAAAAATAAGATTTCATGTATATTCCGATATTGTTTTTAAACAGCCTCAAGAAAGTCAAAATGGAGGTTTTATATAACTACAACCTCAAACATTTCATCAATTTGAAAAATAGCTGTGTTCTGTATCTTTGGAATCCCGGTTATATGAAATTTATAATATATGTGAATATTAGAATATCCACAACAATTGAGGTGCGTTCTACGGCTTTTTTTACCTGTAACTGCCCATAGCGGAAAGCGAAAATTGATTTTTCTCTTGATTTTTATCAATGTTCTGCCACTTAAATGGGCTTGTCTCAAGAGCGTTTCCTTCCGATTCCCAAAACTGTCGATTATTTATTAAAAAACGTGATGAATAAAACTCCGCAGATTTTTCTGGAGACAAATATCATGTTATGCCAATGCCTGATATCCACAAATGAAAAACAATACTAAGGTATGCAAGGAATCGATCGACAAGCAGTATGTTTCGGTTTGTAACGATATTTCATCAATCGTGTATTTCATTTGTTTTGAAGTTAGACTTTTTACTACACGTCTGCACATCTCTAATAATACACTCGAAACTTTTTCCCATTTTCCGCCATTTCTTTTAAAACGAATATTTTGGTTGCTGTAAGTGTTTTGCAAGTAGCCTTTCATATACAAATTACGTGTAGTCCAATGTCCTCGCAGCAACATCACGATGAAGAAATTCGGAATTTTTTCTGGCGATATGGCCACTCTATCGGAAGTTGGTTGTACAAACGTTCTGTAAAGCACCCAGGTTCTTGTATAGAATATGTTCTCTGAACGAGGTATTGTCGTAGTGCTTGGCTCAGCTCCTCAGTAGTAGAGCCAGGGGGCTATGCGCTTGAGTACGCTTGCACTGCTACGTACTTTTCGTGCCTCCGGTCACGTACAAAGACATGCAACTCATCGTAGTCTAAGTCTAATTTTCCGCCCTCAGAGCTCTAAACCGGCTGTCAGTAGATCAGCTACAAAGCAACTCACCGTAATCTGAGTCTGATTATCAGCTCACGGCATTCTAAAGCTTTGTTAATCAGATTACATTGCTCTTCAAGCCAATACATTTTGTACTCATCCCTCTAGGAATAGGTGATAGCCCGTACATTTGCTTGAGGAATGAAAAAAACTATTTCCAAAGTCTACCGATATCATTCCGTCAAATAATAACAATTCTAAGCTTTTCCTTATTCGATTGTCGTATTTCGTAAAAAAATCGGGGCAGTTGATCTCGCAAGGACTCTAAATCATTCTGGCTATACAGCGAGTTTCAAACTCATACCTAATCAAAGATACACCTCCACGAATAGACGTATCTGTTGCTTTCCCTCATACAGATAAAGGGGTATATACATCTTTCGAGTCCAAAACGATTCACAGATCTATATGAATACTCAGGAGAGCCTTGAATGCCTTCGACAACATCTTTTGATCGTCAACCTCTTCGCCAGCCTCCAGCTTTTCGGCGAATCCCACCAACCTAACTGATAGACGCGCCTCATGTGAATTTCACTCAGTCACATGGATAACTGACGCTTCCAAACGGTAGCCTTATGATGAATCCCAGTAGTCAATGATCTGAGAAACGGCTCACGTATGAAAAAACTATAAATGGTACATTGTACGACTTTCCTGCGATAGCACGCATGAATCTCAGCGAAGTCTTTTTCTATTGAAGACTTCTCTCCAGGTTTAACTTCCTGGTAATGTCTTTGAATATTAGATTGAGGCCCTTCTGCTGCAATTTGCATGCCGCACGGGCACAGAAACGGGAAGATGCTACTCAGTACCATCCGATACAACTGGTGAGAGAACCGAAGGCTGCGCTTTCGTTACAATGAAGGGCACTACCACGTTTTCAAAGTGCCTCTTGTGCAGTAAAACGCTTCGGGAGACTTCAATAAACGCAATCTTGTTTTATCTTGATCACTCGGCTTGACTGTTGTCTTTTCTCATGTACAGCGCTCGAACTTGGATTATGTAGGTCTCTTTATCATTCCTACTTTATAGCCTATCTCTATATATTTTCTGTAGTAAGCTATAAAAAGGGCATATTGTGTTTTCATTAGAGAGTTCTAGAACCTTCCTGATTTTTCTTTTGCTTATCTTTCTTCAAGAGGCTTCTATTTGCTTGTACAACAACTCCTCTCAATTACAAAGTTCTTGAAGTCTAAGACGTTTTGCAAGCAGTGCGTGATTTGTCCTGGTCATTAAATTTGTAAACAAATCGACGATCATCTCTTCTGCAAGGCCGTTTTTCAAGAAAACGTCACAGTCGAAAACTCTCAGAAAGGAACAAAGGAAAAAGCATAGAAAGCCATACTCAATGGTACTTTACGACTCGGAGCTAATATATACACGTCTAATTAGATCGTTACTAATTGCAGGTATGATGTTCTGTTGGGAATGCCGTGGCATGTGGCCCATAATTCAACAATCGATCATGTACATAGCATTGTGAATTATGGACCCCATTTTATTCCATCTATTCAAAGGAATAATGAAAGGATTCAAATAGCGAATGTAGGTGTGCAAAACTTCCAAAGAATAATGAAAAAGAACAAGATGAAATTTGAATTGTTTTAATTTAAGATCCGAGAGGTTAATCAATCGGAGGGAGATAAGCCGACTAAAAAGAATGCCACATTGGAGTGACGGCTTGCAAAATTTGAGTCTATTTTCAAAACAAAGTTACCGCCTGGATTGCTACAAAATAGATCCGTTGATCATGAGATGCAGGTTGAAGAAGACTCGAAGCCTCCACACCGTCCGTTATTCCAGCTGTCTCCTATCAAGTTCGAAGCAGCAAAAGAATATGTAGAGAAGTTGCCATACTTAAAGAAGATAAGAATGGGCAAATCCCCGTGTACAGCTTTGTTATTTTTCGTGAAATAGAAAGGAAAAATGGAAGGAGTTGTAGACTATCGAGCACTTACTCGACTCACTGAGAAAAATAACGCTCCCATCCCGAGATCCGATGAGATGCTTTATAGGCTTGGGGGAGCAAAATGTTTTCTCCAAGTGAGATCTAAAAACGGGATTCCATCAAATACGGGTGAGGCCAGAAGATATCGAGAAAACTGCGTTCAATACAAAGTATGGGCAGTTTGAGTATTTTTTTTATGCCCATAAGGCTTGATATTGCTCGTGCAACTTTTCCAACGTTGATGAATCGGCTTTCTTATGATTGTATTAATGACGTTCTGGTGGTCGAAATGGATGATCTCCTGATTTTCATCAAAGATGAAACAAGTCACCTAAAGCACTTGGAAACTGTATTGCGTCATTCAAAAGAAAACAATTTATTAGTGTCCCCAGAGGAGTGCGAGTTCATGAAAATAGAGATCGACGTCTTCAAAGTCCTGGTCTATAACCATGGACTGAAAGTGAACACATCAAAGGTCGAAGTACTGAAGAACTGAGCAAAGCCGAAATCCTTGTTTGAAGTTCGAGGCTTCCTGGGACTATTCCAATTCATTCGACATTTTATACCAAAGGTTTCAGAAGTTGCTGCTTCAATGACGAATCTGACGAAGAAATATGAAGGTATCGAGAAAGGGAATGAAAAATGTGATGAAGCCATTCAGAAGTTAAAAGAAGCAATTACAAATGCGCCATTTTCAGTATCGGGGGATTGGAGCAAGCCATTCAAATGTCACATTGATGTTTCACAGATCGCTGTTGGTGGAACTATGACACAACTAAATAAGAATGGAAGAGACCGCGTTATTGCCTTCTATTCAAAGACGTTATCCCTAACAGAATCCCTGTACACAGCTACAGATAGAGAGCTTCTTGGGCTGCTCTCATTCCTTACTAGGTGCAGATGTTATCTGTAAGCGTCGGAGTTCGAAGTCTATACAGACAACCAAGAGCAAAGGAGTTTCTTTACGAAACCAAAACAAATCAGAAAAGAATCAAGATGGCTTGAAACTCTTGAAAGCTTCGGAGTATTCCCTATAACTCCTAAACCTGGTAAGATACACGTCTTAGGGGATGTTCTATCTAGAGCTACTCATGAAATGTAAAATGGACGGCCGTTTATTATGCAATTGCGTTGAAGTGCCATATATAATTTCGTGAAGACATGATAACTCGATCCGATGAAGATCAATTCTTTGTTTCTATCGTAAAAGCCATGAAAGATGAATAGCCAGACCATCAGATTCGAAGACAAAAACTGGAAAAGATACTCCCAATGTTTAAAAAAGATGGTGAAAGACTCTTCTACATTGGAAAGCTTTACATACCGAGAACGTTTGTGTCCGTTGTGTCGAAACTAGCGCATGATTTTAAAATGAGCGGTCATTTTAAGTTTACAAAGACACTGTCGAGACATGGCAACTTCCATTGGAGGCACACGAGTCAAGATGTTTGGAAGTATATCGAAGGATGCATGTGGTGTCAGCAGTTTAACGACTCAAAACAGAGGAATTTAACCCAGCCAGAATCTCTAGAGTTACTGTGGTACTGTCAGCCCTCCTGTCGAGATAGTAAAGCACAACGTCCGTTAGGAGTTTTTGTTGACTCCAAAGGCGCGTATTCCTAAAGTTGGTCTCCGGTATCCGCTGTCGCGAGCCGGGGGAATTCGAAAAGGACATCCGCAAACACCAAGCGGAGGGGGAGGTTCACTGGGCGGACAATGCTCCTACAGGCGCTGCTATGATGCGACCTGGGGATCGGCGGCTTAGAAACCTGCGTTGATCGACAAGAGACTCCAACCGGAAAAGTAGATGAAGACTCAAGGGTGCTTGTCTTTACTTCCACAGAGGTGGAGCTCAACCGGCAGATTAAGTATCAAGCCGGGAGCGCGCCTCGGAAGATCCTACTACTGTAGCAATTACCTTTGTAAATTATTAAAAACAAATAATAATTCTACCGTACCTCAAGGATACTGTAGCGCACGCGGGCGAGATTATGCGCCACGTCGCCCAGCTAATAAATTACGAATCCTCCTTAGGAATATTATACCTTAAGGCCAAACCACCGTATTTCCGTAGAAGCCATTGTACTACATACCCCCTTTCCTAAATGGCACCACGTCCTCGAGGTGCATCTCCTGCTTTCTTGATCCCTGGGGTGGCTCCTATCGGTGCTGCGGCACGTGCGGCCTTCGGCGGTTTGCCCTTTCTCTCCTTCAGGCGTTCCTTCTCTTCTCCATATTCCCGCGCGGCGTGTTGCCACGGGCTTGCGTTTCACTCCTTGCGGCGTTCGTGGGCTCAGCTCCTCCTTCACCCGGCTGCATCCGCTCCTTCTTGGTGTCAACCTTCGTGGCTGCCGCGCTAGTCGGCAGCGCGAGTGTCCGCATCCTCCGGCGCACCGCGCGCGGTGCAAGCGCGCCACTTCCGTGGACGGAGCGTGGGTCAGTCCCGCGAGGATACATACCCCCTTGAGGCATGAGCCACTCTGACTCTTTCGAGGTTACCCTTTTTTGCAACACCCGCTTCTTTCCGTCCGCTCATCCTATCTCCGTGAAGGCGCCGGACTCATAAGTTTCTCGTCCGCACCTCCGTCGTTCTCCGTTGGATATGAGCGCGCGCCCTGCGATGGTGCTCCATAAATCGCCCGATGCCGGTCGCCCGGCTTCGACTCGGATACCACGGTGGCGGCAGGATACGGCTCCCTCCGCGGTGGTGCATATAGCTTCGAATCGATCCCCGAGTGGTGTCAGGTCTCTCTTTTCAGGTGCAACCACGAGTTCGGTCGCCATCCACCCTGCTTTGTACACCTTCGGAATGTCCTCTCCTACTCCCGTGCCGATATCCCCTTCCAATCCTGAGGTGTATCACACCTCGACCGGAGCACCGTTCCGTCCATGAGAACACTTCGATCATCGCGCCACGCGGGTGTTCGTCCCAGGACATGGGCGCGCCCCCTTAGGCGATAACCTGGCGGCCCGCAGCAATTCCGGGTGCTCACGCAGTAGTAACCGCCGTGTCTCCTATGGATGAGGACGAGATTGCTCCCGAACCGGTACCTTCGGCCCCAGTGATGCAACCCCGATTGCGGAACGTCCTTCCGCGGAGTTCTCAGCCTCGCCTACGGAGCGTTCCAGTTCCCTTACCATCGTCATCTCCGGCGTCACCGACTCCGCCCTTTGCATTGCTGTCCTCCACTGCGGAACCCGCGGAATCCCGTCGGAGAGCTCCTGTCTCAGCCGATCCGCCGTCTGCAACTCCCTCCGTGGCGGTTATCGCGCCGTCAATGGAGGTGGCCGCATCAGGTGCACCGTCGGGAGGAGTCTCCTCTGGGGCTCTGGAGGCTGCCTTCCAGGAGTTGGTGTAGGCGTCACTGGTGACAGGCCGTCCTGCTCCGGCTTCTCCTGTGAAGGCTCTGCGCGAGGCGCGTGCTTGGGTCTTAGAGCTCCATAAGGCCCGAACAGAACGAGCCTTTATGGGGGCCCTCAAAGAAAGCCTGTCGGAGTTCTTTGATAGCCAAGCGCTCACAGCGAAAGCGCGCCTCGAAGCAGAGTATTCAACGCGGTTCGGTGACCTGTAGGTGATAGGACCCTGACCGATAAAATATCCTTCGGATGGAGCAGAAGCTCCACGAACGGTAGTTTAAACATGCATAGGCCGTGCCGGTGAGCTCAGCGACACGAAGTGCCGCCGTAGGAGCATGCGAAAAAGCGAGCACAGCATCCTGGATGCGAAAAAGGTACTCCAGTGGCGGGATGGACGGCTAAGACGAAAAACATCTCCGTTTGGGGGCCCCCTCCCCCTTTCCTAAACGGAAGCGCCTATGTGGAGAGGCGGTTCCGCACCAGATTGGCGTGGTATCGCATAAGGAAGTTCTACGGGATATGTTCCGGAGGTTCTTCCGTGTCGTCCTTTGAGGTGTACCCATACCAGCGGACGCGGTACAGTACTCGTGCAGGGGTTTGTCGATGCGAGACAATATGATCCACCGCGTAGAGGATGTCACCTTTAGGGGTCATGATGGCATTGGGAGCCTCCAGGATTGGGTCACCGAGGGCGGTGATGCGGTTCCCAGTATCCCTTGGTGCTGCCATGCCTAAGATGGTGGAATGAGGAATCTCCGCGCGGTGTCCCTGAGGTGGGGTGGCGGGCATTCCAGGAAGGCTGGGCGTTTGGACTTTCGTCACCCTATCACGGGAGACGACATCCCTAAGCCCGTTCATCTCAATGGCGACAGTATCCCTGTAGGTGGCAAGGACTTTGAAGGGCCCTGAGGTGGTCGGCGCTAACTTGCGCGTGACGTCTAGCGGTTCATCGGAGTTCTCCTCGGGTTTATCGCGGAACACCTCGTCGCCTTCCTTCAGGTGCGGACCTTCCATAACCTTTCGGTCGAAGTCCTGTTTGTATCTCCTCTGCGAGGCGTTGAGTCTCCCCTTCGCGAGGGAGGGTGCGTTCTCATATCGTCTCAGGATGGAGCGTTTGGCTTGTGCCGCTGTTGGCGCCTGTGGCCCATCCGCCGGGTGCGCCGTGGCGCGTGCCGCGATGACAGCACTTGGCGGAATGCGCGAGAGCACCAAATTGAAAGGAGCAGTCCCCGAGAAGCGGTGCACCTGTAGGTTTTATGCATACGTGAGGGGTCCCACAAATGCGTCCCAATCCTTCTGGTAGTGCGCGACGTAGTGCTTCAGCCTCAAGGCGATGGTTTTGTTGAATCTTTCCCCCTGACTGTTTGTCTGGGGGTGATAGGCAGTTGTAAACAACTGTGTCATCCCCAGCATTCCGGAAACGGCGCTGAAGAGTTTCGCCGCGAATTGGGGGCCATTGTCCGTAAGGAGGTACAACGGTATCCCGTAGGGATATATCCACTGCTTCAGAAAGACTTCGGCAATCACTGCTGCAGTAGTGCTCTGAAGAGTGGTGGCCCGCGTGATTTTGAAAAATCGATCCGTGACCACGAGGATAAATCGATGCCCTCGCTCCGTCTTGGGGATAGGACCCAAGATGTCCGTGGCCACAAACTCCAACGGTCCTGAAGGTGGGAACAGCGTAAGCGGCGTCCGGTGTTTTCGTATTCTCCCCCTAGCAGCGGGGCAGGAATAGCAGTCCGCCACCGTTTGGAAGGCGTCGTTGGCCATGTTCGGCCAATAGAATTCCCTCCGCATGGTGAAATACATCCGAGATCCACCGGGGTGCCCGGCGAGGCGCGGATAGTGCGAAAGGTACAACACTATCGCCCGTAACTTCGTCGGCACCACCTTTTGGAGTGCTCCATCCAGAAGGGCACGGCGTACAAGCACGCCGTCACGGTCGACATCGAACGGTGATGTCAAACTCCCCACAGTGGCGAGGCACTCCTTGCAGTACGCATCCGTACTCTGCTCCTTCAAGAACTCCGCTACGGTAATGGGGAGAACTTCTTTCTCCTCCTCGACAAGAACCATCACCTCAAGGATTCCACTGTACCTTTCTCCAGGTTCACAGCATTCCAAACATTCTCCGTCGGATCCTTCTTTCTTGTCGGCGTTCTGGATGACCAGACACGGGATGTTGTCCTCCAAAGCTGTTTTATCTTCCCCATCTGTGGAGATTCGCGAGAGCGCATCCGCGGCCTGGTGTTTTATGCCAGGACGATTGAGGATGTCAAACTCGAAGTCCAGAAGGCGTAACCTCCACCTTTCCAGGCGACCAGAAGCATCCGTCAAGGACATTATCCACTTCAGTGGTGCGTGGTCTGTCCTCAAGGTGAAGCGCGCGCCTTCCAGGTATGGGCGTAAAAGCAAAATCGCCCACACGATGGCAAGACACTCGCGCTCCGAAGTGGAATAATTCCCTTCCGTAGGGGAGAGGCTGCGACTCCAATGCCCAATGGGTTGAAGTCCACCTTCAGGTTGTTCCTGTAGGAGGGCACATCCAACCTGATACTTACAGGCGTCAGTGTCCAGCACCATCCGGCCGTGCCGCTTCGGCAATACCAAGATTGGTGGTTCTATTAGTCTCCTCATCAGATTGTCGAAAGCTTCACACTCTTGTCCGTCAAGAGAGCCAATTGCTTCGGTTTGTCCTTCTCCAGGAGGCGATTTAACGGCGCCGCTATACGGGAGAAATTAAGGACAAACCTCCGGAAGACGTTGCACAACCCAAGGAAGGAGAGAAGCTCCATCTGGTTTGTGGGAGGGCGAGCTTCCTTAATGGCTTCCTGAGGTTTCCTAGAAACCTGTAGGCAGTCCGGAAGCACAGCGTGCCCCAGGTACTCCACCGACGACTTGAAAAAGAAACATTTCTCCAGCTTTATGGTGAGGCCAGCATGCTTTAGGAGTTGGAGCACGTGCTTCACATGAATGAAGTGCTCCTCCACGCTACAGGAGTATATGATGACGTCGTCGATATACACCAAGGCGTACTGCCACTTCACCTTCGACAGGATATTGTCCACCGCTCGTTGGAACGTAGCGGGTGCATTCTTCAACCCAAATGGCATCCTTAGGAATCTGAAGATCCCACAGTGCGAAGTGAACGTTGTCTTATCCTTATCGGAGTCGTCCATCTCAATCTGCCAGTAGCCGCTATTGGCATCCAGCGTGGATAACACGGACGCATCGCCTAAGGAGTCGATACATTCATCCATCCGGGGTATCGGGTACAAATCGCAAACCGTCACCTCGTTAAGGCGCCTGTAGTCAATACAGAACCGCAGGGAGCCATCTTTCTTTTTGACAAACACCACCGGGGAGGCCTATTCGGGATTGAAAGGCTCTATGACGCCCTTCTCCAGCATCCCGTGGACCTCATCGTGTTCAAAGTCACGCGCGTGGGGTCCGGCCCTCCTCGGGAGTTGATGTACCGGCTTAGCACCCGGTGTGAGCTTGATCCTGTGCTTGGCCAGGCTGACCTGACCCAGGCGACTAGACCACATGTCCTCGAAGGCGGATAGCATCTCCACTATCCTGTGGCGATACCCTTCGAAATCCTCGCCAATTTGGAGCTTCTCCTGCCAGGTGGCAGGATTCTCTTCCTCTGGAGCCGAGGAAGTCGCGTCCGTTTCCACGGTAGCGATATCATCGCGGGCCGCGAGGTCTTCCGGTCGAGGAAGGTGAGGCAGTCCTACAGGGGCGGGTAGTCCCAGCCCGACGACAGTTCCTTTCTGGAGCCGTAACGGCGAGTCCTTGAGGTTAGCGAGCACAACCCTAAAGGGGATGTTCGGTATTACTTCCATGATACCGTTTGCCATCATGGAGTGCTGCTTTGGCGTCAGGTGTGGACTCTCCTGTAGGAATCAAAGGCCAGATGCAGAGGTCTGCACCTAGACTTCGGCCTGACTCCTCGCTGGTATTTCGATGCTCTTCACTACTCGGAGCTTATTTGACTGCGTCTCCTTCGGAAGGTTACCCACTTGACGCGCGTTCGCGTCCGGTCCTGGAAATGCGGACACGATACCTACAGGGGCGGCGTTATGAAACGTCACCTTCCGCAGGCGTGGGTAGATTGCACGTACATATCGATCCACAAAGGAGGTACCCAATATGCACTGTGCGGCCAAATTGGTCACCACGAGGAACCACACTTTCACCTGTAAAGAGCCCAACCGGAGGTACAAGGGGATACCGCCGAGGATGGTCAATGCTCGTCGCGACGCATCGCGTACCGTCGGGAGCTTGCAAGTCCTCAAAAAGCCGAAAGCAGACCGCGGGAGCACGTCGTCATGCACCAGATTGGAGCCAGCTCCGGTATCGAGGATAGCGCGCACCGTGGTGGAGGCAAGCGGGGAACATCCTATAGAGGCGAAT
The DNA here is from genome assembly GCA_019155205.2 of Gracilaria vermiculophylla. Taxonomy (NCBI): domain Eukaryota; phylum Rhodophyta; class Florideophyceae; order Gracilariales; family Gracilariaceae; genus Gracilaria; species Gracilaria vermiculophylla. The sequence continues at coordinate 511,820 of JAHNZQ020003150.1, forward strand.
TATACCTTGTAATTCTCACGGCGGAGCGTGCAAACAGAATCCTCAAATGTGTCGAATAGGTCCAGCGGGATTGCGGGGCCCGCCGATTCTGCATCGATGGAGCAGACGGCCTCTCCCCCTTTCCTAAAAGAGACTTCAGTGGAGCTGAGATTCGATGTTGGAGAGCCACGCGGAGCCTCTACGCGTGGCTCTGAGGGTTTTCCTGGTTGGAGAGGGGCTGGTTTCCAGGCGGGGACGGCTGCTGCGGTTGTGCATTGTGATGCGCCGTGTTCCCTGGAGGTGCAACCGGCTGGGACACCGGCACTTGCGTTGCGGGTGCCAGTGACAGCGGGACAGGCTGCACTCCTGGTGGAGCACGGTAACCGTAGTTTCCTTGAGGGGAGCGGATGTCGCGATACGCGGTTCGATAACTTCCGCTCTCCGTTGGTGTGTCCTTCAGGTCCTGGAAGTTTTTCTCTCTTTCCTGTAGGATGGCGGCCCTCATTGATGGGGTGAGAGTCGTACAGTATCCAGGCTCTCGTGACAAGCAAATCCTGCAAGGCGGTGGGTAGCCTCGAGGGTTCACAAATCTGACGCTCCTGTACCATCCTGCTGAAGCATACGAAGTGGGAGACAAGGGTGTCCTCGTCACGGACGGTGCTCCCTGAGAGGAGGCGTATGTGAGGGCAAGGGTCTCTTGCTCTCCTACGAACGTGAGTTCGTCGACTTCCTCCGAGGTGCTGGAGTCCAACGTCAGGGCGGATGCCCGACGGGTCCTTAAGGCCGCCGGTTTGCCCGAAAGTGGGGCGTGACTGCGGCGAGCGGCTCGATGGGTATCCCCATAGGATTCCGCAAAACGTGCTAACTCCGTATAGGTGGTCTTTGGGTGCGTGGTCAGGTGATTACGCACCCTCGCGCGTATCGAGGGAAGGAGTCCCTCGACAAACATCGACTTCAACCGCCGTTCGGAGTACACATTCCCACACCGCAGAGCCTTCGTCCACAGTTTCTGTGAGAACTCTGTCTCGGTCATTCCAGTGTTCTGCCTATAGGAGGTGACTTCAGCATCGGCACCGGCTATCACCTCGTCCGTGGCGTACCTTTTAAGGAGGAAATTGACTACCTCCGGGTACATGGTCAAGATCTCCGTTCCAGGACCATCCACGATGGTGCTCTCCTTCGTGAGGCGCGGCTGCACCAGCAAGTGCGCTTGGCCTGTGAGGTTAAACTGAAAGCACCATACGGCGGCACCTTTATGGACACCATTTGTGTTACACGCCGAACGGAAGCGCGTACGAAAATTCAACACCGAGATGGGGTCTTCGGCTGAGCAGGGGTGCTTCTTCATTTAAGTATCTATACGGCGCTGCATCTTCGTGAGTCGTTTGGCGACCGACGCGTTGCTAAGTGTGGAGCGATCACTCAACCTGTAGGTGTCATAATCCACCACTTTGGCGAAGAGATCGTTAAGCGGGACAATCTTCCTGACCCTTCTGCTCTACTCCTTAGGAGGTGTACTGTCCTCCGAGCTGGAGCTGTTTACGGATTCAGAGTCGGAGCTTTCCTCCAAATCGGTATCTTGCTTTCTTCTTTTCTCCCTCCGTTTCACTCTTCTTATTTCCTTGAGGTGGTCTGGGTTGCTGACGATACCCCCGTTATCCCGATCCACCCGAGGAGTATCCTGTCCTTCTCTTCTTAGGTAGACTTCGTCGCGATCGGGATCCTGTCCTCCTCCACGGGGCCTCAGGTCCATACGGTGCATAGCAAGATTTTTGAGATGGTCACGTTTCCCCACGGCAGTATCCTTTCTTCTTCTGGCGTAGGGGGTGGCAGTATCCTTTCCTCCTCTGACGTAGGGGGTGGCAGTACCCTTTCCTTCTCTGCCCGCGGTCACCTTCGGTGTTGCTAGAGGGAACCTCTCCTGTACGGATAAATAACTTTGAAACGCCGCTGCGGATAGCAGCTTCGCGGTTTGTGAGCGAATTTCCGCACGGGTGACATCTGAGATCACCACAAGGAAGGGGTCGGGATCCAGCAAAGCATCCACAGCACGGTGAGCGCTCTCTGTTGCGATGTCCTCCACAAGGGCGTGGCGGTGCGCTCCGAAGTGGGCTTCAACACCTGCAGGAATTCTTTCAACCAGCTTCTGTGAGAGCGAATCCGTAAGGCGCGGGGTCAATGACTTCAAGAAGGTGTTAGCCTCCGGTTGTTCCCGTCCCTGCAGCTCCTGAGGTGGCGGCTGCGATGCCGTGTGCGGTTCTTCAACCTCCACATCGGCGTTCTCCAGAGGTGCTGCGGGGTATTCCGCTTGCCTCCGATCTTGCATTCTCCTAAGGCGACTCCTGAAATGCTCCACTGAGGAGCCAGGATTCCAAAGGGGACTTCTAGGGTCCTCCAGTGTGGCGGCCATCTCCTGGGGAGCGCTTCGCGTACTGCGCTCACCAACGGAGCTGGTTGTTTGAGGATCCTGTCGGGGTTTTTCGATGGGATGTTCTAAGGGGTACATAAAGCAGTAGGTCGGGAATGATTTGCTTCCACTTCCGGATCACCTTTAGGAAAAATTCCACTGTTGGGGGTTGGTCGTTGCAAACTAGAAACATGGTTATGCTGCGACTTGTGCAAATCCTTTAGGAAATGCGACCTTCTAAGTCGGGAGACCAGTTGTGGTACTGTCAGCCCTCTTGTCGAGGTAGTAAAGCACAATGTCCATTAGGAGTTTTTCTTGACTCCAAAGGCGCGTATTCCTAAAGGTGGTCTCCGGTATCTGCTGTCGCGAGCCGGGAGAATTCTGAAAGGGATCCGCAAACACCAAGCGGAGGGGGACGTTCACTGGGCGGACAATGCTCCTATAGGCGCTGCTATGATGCGACCTGGGGATAGGTGGCTTAGAAACCTGCGTAGATACTCAAGAGACTCCAACCGGAAAAGTAGAAGAGGACTCAAGGGTGCATGTCTTTACTTCCTCAGAGGTGGAGCTCAACCGGTAGGTTAAATATCAAGCCGGGAGCCCGCCTCGGCAGGTCTCGCTACTGTGCTAATTACCTGCATGAACTATCTAAAATAAATAATAATTGTACCGTACCTCAAGGATACTGCAGCGCACGCGGGCGAGGTTTTGCACCACGTGGCCCAGCTAATAAATTACGAACCCTCCTTATGAATATTATACCTTAAGTCCAAACCACCTTATTTCCGTAGGAGCCACTGTACTACAGTCTTAATTGCCATAAAACTACGAGAAGCAAACGAATCAACAACCAATCGAACAGAATGTCCGTCAAATCTTGCGTCGGACATCCAGTTATTCTCTTTTGCCACGTTTAAGACAGAGAGGCGAGGCATCATACTGGTGTTTTGGGGAGCCACACCACTGTGCGGCGATACTAAATTTTTTTGGTTCGTCTTGATTTGACCTTTTCTATCTCCACGACAATGATGGTAAAGATCATTCTAATCCTTTCGACCACAAGTCAACCATCTGTCGTTCTTTCTGTGAAGGGTTCATACTCCATTTTTGGCTGGACCCTAACACACATGGGTATTGCCCTTCCAAGCAGGTTTACAATCTTTCTTCTATTTTTAACTCTTGTTTCCATTCTTACAGTTCTTATTCTCGTACCCCGTGGTCTCTTCTTTTCAATTATTTTAGAATTCTTTACAGACCTTCATTGAGAGCTTCGACTTTCTAGCGTGGTCGTAATCAATATGAATGCTGGGACGACCTGTGCGATGGATGGGTTGTAATTCCGGAAAACGTTTGGCAAACGTTCTCTTGTAAGGTATGGGTAAACTGTTGAAGAAGTAGATGTATGCTTCATTTACTGGACTACCACACAACAAAAGCAAGTCTTCAAAAGTGGCTACATGCTCACTGAGGTCGTTGAATTCTTTCCACTGGATATCCACAAATTGTACACGAACCGCTGCTTTCTCGTTTGTCGGTACAAATTCGTGAACCATCTCGTGCTTCATCTCTTCTAGTATCTAAAGTTTTTGATTTTCGCATTCCAAGCGAAGCATACACCACGCCGCATAATCTTGCAAATGATGTTCAGCCAAAGCTATCATTTTAGCTTCAGCAGAGTCGCACAACGTTCCCTACTTCTCCATTGAGTAGAAACAGTTTTCCACTCGGTCTGCGGTAGTTACTTTGAAAATCGAAACCATTGTCCACTTGAAAGCACTTGCGCCAACACTATCTTGGCCTCCAACTATATTTTGCCCGTTTTTTAGCTGTGTCTGAGGATTCTGAATGAGATTTGCCTGCTCCTGAACTGTATTTTGCTCTACAGTTAGGTGCTGCTGAAACTATGAAGCATAAGCTGGTTCCACATTTTGTTCAATGTTTGCAACCCTGCGATTGCGTGAGACTGAGCCCATGTCTAAATAACGATTCTGAGATCGCTAGATGCTACCAAATGTAAGATAGGAGAAAGGACAGCAATTGAAGTTCATGCTTTACTCACTACAACCATGAAGTTTGCTGCTTCTGTCGGTTGCTATGAGATTCTTACCTTTTGTAGGCATGTCTTCGTTCATTCATATCTTTAAATTACATTTAAACATATGGATTGAAATAAGCGGTCGACATTAACAGTAGTCTAAAAAGAGTAGGTTAATACTATATTTCATTAGTTGCTTGTGAAGCATTGGCGAAAAACTCTCTGCCACTGCTCTTGCAATGGCTATAGACATAGTGCCCGTTCTCTGCGACCGGCATTTAGACGTTTACTACCACGGCGCTGATCTCAAAAATGAAAACAATAAGCTTCTGTTTGCTGTATAGAAGCTCCAAATTATATCCTTAAACGATAAAGAAGTCATGTTGCAGTTATATCTCATTAGATCTTTCTCGAAAGTAAAAGACATTACCTCAAAGCTTTGATGGTAAGCCAAATGACATACGTGTATATCATAATGTACTCAGAATTATAGAAATGCATCAAAGAAGTCACATGGATTTCAAATTCGTACACGGATCTAAATCTTCACAAAAACTACAAAACAGTGAAAAAATAATGTAGATACACAAGTGTGTACTTTATTACCTTAAAGAAACATGGGGTGATTACGCACATATTTCTTGGATCTGCAAACAACTGATTTTTTCTTTTTTTTTTCAATAACAAAATTTACATACCTTCTGCAATACAGATTTGGTTTCCCGAGAATACACCGCAAAACTTTTAGACCTTTTGAAAATCAACAACTGTTTAGAACAAAATGAGAGGCAGTAATACTGTACAGAAAACCCTTGTAGAGACTTTGGCGACAATATTGGCTCCAACAAACCCGTACGTGATTCATTCTATTTTAAGAATGGTTGCGAGACAATTTTTGCCTATGAATACCTTTCTCAACGAAATTATTTCAATACTTTATGGAAATAGAAAGAGACAATTGTACATCTAAAGTAAATCAATGGGAAAAAAAGATGATTTGCATATATGGAAAAAACTTTTATGACAAAAGTAACAGTAAAACATTGTGGTAGTTTGGAAGTTTTAACTAAAATGATCAAAATCAAGGAAACAATCGTTGGAATGTTAGTCCTAAAATTTTTATGTGCTGTATCCTTAGAGCTACACAACAAAGTTGTGGAAAGCATTGATGAAAAACGAAATATGAAAATCTTTTTAAAGCAGGAGCTGGGCTTTAAAAATCATCTGTACTATTGTTATGAAACAGAATGTTGATTCTGCCAAGGAACGATTCTTTCTGGAGAAAACATTCCGAAAAGAAACAAGTATTCTCACAGGACATCTAAACTAAAAGGATCTAAAAACGGAAGTTTCCGGTTTATCAAACGGATTAGCAGTAGTAATTTCTTTAAGTGCTCCAAAATCCTACGCGAACGTTTATATATTTTTTGAAATTCAGGAAGTCATAAACCTTCTACGGTGAAACGTTCAGAAAAGAGTAAAAGTTTGTTTAGGATGCTGAAAAGCTTTATAATAAATATGAGAAGTACCGGGATAGTTTAATGTAAAAAAGGTACCAAGGTGCTGCCGGAAGTTCAATGGAATACACTCCGCCACAATAAGCAACATTTAGGTATTTGAAACCCAAAGAGTTGAAAGACAAATAGGTTTGTTCAGACTGCTAGACAATAGAGACGCTTTCTGAACGGCTGACACAATTTTTCATTGTAGTAGGAGTAAAATACAGTTCGAACGAAGATATTTATGACGATAGTTTCCTGTTTTTTGTGTCTCTTTAAAATGCTCATACTATGAGGCATCCGTTAAGTGCAGAATATGATGGATAAGACAGTCAAAACGTTTATCGTTTATTTTATTATTGTGGCGGAAATAATGGAAATACACACACGTTTTTATCAAAGATAAGAAAAAAAGAACCAAATGCGTTTAATGGTGCAGTTCAAGGACATTGGGGTTGATACTAAGGAACAAAACATTTAGGAATAATTACGTTATAAACTGAAAATGTTTTACAATAATTTGCGCATTGCACAAATTGGTAGTTAATCCTTCATATTTCGATAATGGGTCTACTACTCGCGAATGTGGATCTGGACGTTTTTCTACGGACCTGTCTAATCGATTAAAACTCACTCCCTCGCTGGCGATAATGGGTATTGTTTCCGGTGATCTTTCGATATATGTATTCCCCAATCACTCTGTTGAGATTTTTAGGGCCGCACAGATGGATAATACACTTCCCATTTTCCTCTCCCGAGAGAAAACACAGAAGTCCGGAGCCAAGTGCTGTGCCTAAAAAAATCAAGTCTTTACAATCTATTGCTAATACGCTCGACTATTACAGAATTTCTGTGCTGCCAAAAGTCGCTTTTAGTGCTATGGAAATGCAATGCTTCTGTCGGGTGACAGCGATAGCTTAGTTGTCGCGAGCCAGGGCTGTGAGCGCTTGCCGCCGAGAATCGTAGTCGACTGCAGCCTGCGCTATAGCGTTGTCCAGAGCGCGGGTTGCCGGCGAGTGCGGAATGAAGCCAAGACTGACTTCGAAAGGTGAAAGACGGGTGCTGCCATGACGGGAGGCGTTGTATTCAAACTCCAGTCTTGGAAGGGAGAGGTGCCAATTGGCTGGCGCTGCTTGTATGGAGGAAAGCAGCATTGATGAGAGCGTCCGTATTAGATTTTCGGACTGTCTTTCTGTCTGAGGGTGGTCAGCGGTCGAGGTATTGTTCCGGATACGCAACAGCCGCGTGAGGGATCGCCATAAGTGGGAGGTGACAGTCGCACCGACTAGGTTGCATCAGAAATTACACTACAAAAGCGAGACACTCAATACTACCAATCATATTGTAACATGAAATAAATGTACTAGCCACAATTCAATAATGCTTACAACAGCAAGGCACAACAAGGCATGACAGTTCCGTACACTCACGAGACCATGACAATGCACAAATTCACTCAACCACCTTACACTCTCTGTATTCCACCATCACTCGTGTCCATACAGCAATGTGTGTGTATAGTTACCATGACGAGGCACATTACACTAAAATATATCCGGTGTACATTAAGCTGAGTTTGCAATGTGTACACCTGGAAACCATGTGGTAGTGAACAACGTGCCGAGTAGCACATCTGCACACGTGTACCAGACAGATTCAACATTCAACGCAGCCAATGGTCCCCGGAACATTTAGTTTTCAGTGACAGCACAGACACTTCATCCAACACCTTGGAGGTTGGGATAGAAAGGGCTCGCATTTAGAGTTTGTCCACGATCACCATAATGGCATCCGGAGCGTTCCTGATGCGGGGGAACTCCGTGGGGAAATCGAAGGAGATGATGTCCCAACATCGTTGAGGGATCGGAAGTGGCTGTAGGCGTCCTGGCGGAGCCACGTTGGGTGTCTTGGTCACCTGACATGATTGGCATTTGCGCACGAAATTAAAGATATCCCGGTACATCTGGGGCCAAGACGCATGGAGCATAACTGTGCAATACGTCTTATCAGCTCGAAGATGCCCAAGTCCATGAAAGTGCTGCATTAGCTCCGTGCGTAATGGTCCTTTGGGGATGTACATGCGTGCTGGGAGAGTGCCGGTCCCGTAGATGACTTTGTCATTGAAATGGAAGTTGTTCCGTAAGCGTGTGGTGGACTGGTTGGGAGAAGTGTCAGAGTTGAGTAGTTTTGTAGCAAGAGCATCCGCAGCATAAGCGGCCCGGACCCGTTTCCGGAGGTCGTCGAACTGTGCCAGGAGAGCGCACAGACGCGGGGGTTCGTAGTCAGGACGGTGGCTGAGGGCATCGAAGGCGGCATTCTCGGTCCCAGCAACATGCTTAAAGTCAAAGGAAAATTCCTGGATCTCGTCCAACCAGCGACATTGTCGACCGGACAGCTTGGGTTTTGTCTGGAGGTGCGTGATCGGATCGTGATCCGTCAAGAGCGTGAAGTGCCTTCCGCAGAGATAAGGGGTCCCCGTGCGGAGTGCAATCATTGAAGCAAGGAGTTCCTGATCGCCAATTATCCCAGCGGGTCTCAGTGGGCGAGAGGCGGTGGGACAAGAATGCGATGGCGTGCCCTGCCTGCGACAACGTGGCACCGATGGCAAATTGGGAAGCGCCGGTAGCCAAAACAAACTCTTTGGAGGCGTGTGCGTGTGCCAGAGCTGGCGCTGATGTTAAAAATTCCTTAATGATGGTGAAGGCCATGGCCTGCTCTGAGCCCCATTGGAAAACGCGAGAGCGCAGTAGATCCGAAATTGGGCGGCGTTTGTGTGCATAGTCTTTGACAAAACGCCGATAGAAGTTGGCGAGGCCCAGAATCTGCTGCCAATGTCAAATATTCCGGGGTTTTGGCCAGTCGTGAGCCGCAGTGACAAGATGGTTTTGCGTTGCGATATTTTAAAGCCAATGAAGTCCACTCCACGAACACCAAAAGCACATTTGCTCAATTTGGCGAACAGCTGATTTTTGCGAAGTGTCTCGAGGACGGCACGCAAGTGCAACTTGTGCTCCTCCAGTGAGCGACTGTAGACGGGGATCTCATCTAGATACAAGACAAGACAATGGCAATTCAGGAGACGTAGGGCGGAGGCGATCGGTCGTGAGAAGGCGGCTGGTGCGTTGGTGAGTCCAAAGCACAGGACGCGCCACTCGAAAGATCCAAATCGGGTCCTTATGGCTGTATTATGGGAGTCACTCTCCTTCATGCGCATTTGGTGGTAGATTCCCACGAAGTCGATCTGAGAGAAGAAGTTCGCGCCCGCCACCTGATCCAAAGCCTCATCGATGAGGGGAAGTGGAGTGGAGTCCGCGATGGTTATGCGGTTGAAGCCGCGATAGTTGCAGACCATACGGAGCTCGCCGGATTTCTTTTTCACGAAGAAAACGGGAGCTCTGTAAGGGGAGGCTTAAAGACGAAGGAGGCCTTTTCGGAGTAGGGCATCCAATGTGTTGCGGAGGACGATAGGTTCCTGTGCAGAGAGCCCGATGACGTGTCGCACAGGGGGCGGTTCGTCGCTCCTAAGGTTGACTTCAAAATAGAACTCGCGAGATGGTGGCAGAGTATCGGAGAGTTCTTCCAGAGAAACATCTTGAAACTCGTCAACAACTTCCGTTAGATCGGTATGGCAGTTGACGGAGGAAGCCAGGCTGAATCGAAATGCGTACAGTTCGCAGGGTCGCTTCTTGGCCAATCTGCGAAGTCGCTTGAAGGATATCGTCGGTATCGTTTCCGTGTTGGACCGCATGTAAGGGGATACGGAGCGACGAGGGTGTATGTTGAAGCTCGATCCATCGGCGCGCTCGATGGAGAGCGAGTGTGACGACCAATCGATGGTTGGTAATGTCTGACGGAGCCACTGACGGTCTACCGTGATCAAGGGTAGGTTATTGCTGTGCTCCTTCATCTTGATTACATACGCTGTTATTGATGCGCAGCAACCTTTCATAGAGATAGTTGCTTCTGCTTCTGCCAGAATCGGTGTGGTGGAGCTGTCTCCGAGTTCCGTTTGGCAGAAGCGCGAGGGTTTCAAAGGGAGATTACACAATTTGGCGGCAGCAAGGGAGAGAAAGGCGTAAGAAGCGCCAGGGTCGAGATTAAAGGTAGCGCTGTGGCCATTCAGAGTAGCTTCGTACATCATCTCTCCCGTGGGGTTCACACCCACCGCTGAAAGGGTGGAAATAGTGGTGTGGGATGCATTTGCCATGTCTTGCGGGGAGGGGGGGTGGAGAGCAGAAGAATTGGGGGGAGCCGCACCGATGTGCGGCAGCACTAGTTTTTTGCCCGCGATTGCTTATCACGCGAGGCATGCACTAGGCGTTTGCGACAAGGGTTTTTCGGATCACTCTATGAGCGCTAATCACAGCGCATACAGCGGTCATGAGTCAGATAAATGCGGTTGTGGTCTTCATTGAACATCTCCGCTGCTCCCCACGATTGCGCGATGGCGTCTTTATTGATATCGGCGGGGTCAAGGAGGTTTGTCAAGCTCGTGCCGGAGCGACGCCCTCGGTGGTTACGACTGCTCTCTGGCGAGATCTGCCAGACTGCGCAGAAGCGCTGGGAGCCGTCGTGCGCCATTTATCAGCTATATGGAGCGTACGAACAAAGTTCAAGGCGTGTTCTAGATCGGGAGGGGATCCCGTGGGGTAATGCTCGGATAATTTGCATGTGTAGGACGTCGGGAGTGACAGCTGCAAATAGCTTTAGGCCTCGGAAAGGGGGGTTTCACAGGTCTCAACGAGGTGTATGAATCGATTGAGATGGTCTTCCATAGGGCCGTGGAGACGAAACTGGATACGTTTCGAGCGTTTCTCAGCCAGCTCGTTTGCGGGGACAAAGGCCTTCAGTATTCCGGTTTCGAGAGCCTCCAAAGACGTGAAGATTTTTCCTTGACGTCTTGCTCAATTGCACCAGTGGTCCGCTGTTTTTCGGAGTTGGCAGATCACTATGTGCACATCCTGGGGTACCGATTCTGCAGGAAATAGCAATGTGACTTTGCGGATGCCTGAAATGAAATCTTACACGCACATAGAAGAACTTTCATCCTGTCGTGCGGCGTATGTGATATTGCACGCGTCTTTGACAGCGTTTGCAATATCCAAACGGCTGGTAGGCGGTCTACTTCGGGCACATAGCTCGGCCGCCATTGCTGTTGGCTGACCATTCGTTCTGGCGACTGTCTGCCATATTTTGGTGTCCGGGCTAGCGACCGGGGCATCCGGATATGTTTCGACGGGAGACTCTTCCTTATTCCTGTGCTGAGGCACATCGAGGGCTACCGCGGCTGGGGTGTTGGGGAGCCGATATGTGCGGTTTTGGGGTACCGCGTAGGACTCGAAAGCTTCGAAACGACGTTCGGGAGTCTCTACGTGCCCCGACATCCGTGTCTCTCAGATTCGCATCTGTACAGCCAGTGCCTCTATGGCATTTTGTTGGCTGGGCAGAGAGCGAAGGATCGTTCTGAAGGGGATGGAGTCCCTCGACCCTGACCCATGCTCGACATCATGCACCAGTCGGGGCTGGGAGCACGGTTCAGGAGCACTCTCCTGAGAGGGCGAGCATTGGTGTTGGCCAGCCTCTGCGTCGTCGAACACTGCCGGTTCAATTTCAGCAGCGGCTGCAGCAGTTGAAGCAACAACAGTCGTGGCTGTCACAGATCGGGTGCGTGGTCCATCTCGTTCGTTTCCGCCCGGCGGGGTTGGACGACGTGGTGCACGACTTGAACTAGACGTGGCGGATATCGTCCGCATACGGGGATCATTAGAGCTCATGAAACACGGGGGAAAAGGGGGAAAAATGGGAAAAAAGGGGAGGAGAGAGGGAAAATCAAGCGAGAGGATCGTAAAAAGATGCTACCAAATGTAACACAGGAGAGTGGGAAGAAGTCTGGCTAGGCACACGCTCTTCTCCAGGGTGAGTCCGGCTATTTTTTATAGAGATTATTAAAACTAGACGTTAAGCGTCGGATCTTCTACTTTTTATACTTGTACGTTCGTAGCGCACGGCGCTATGTCGTCGTGCGCTTGAACTATGCGATGTGCGCTTGAAGTGCTTGAAGCACACGACGCAATGTTGCGAAATGGCATGAACCAAGCGTCGTGCTGACAAACTGCAATGTTCTTGTGCGCCGCGTTGCGACGCACAGGGACAAGGCTTGCAGTTTGAAGCGCGACTCGCTTGAATCGCTAGGGTATTTGGCTGGGTTCGCTACACTGTGCCTATAAAACTCAAGTCTTTACAATCTATTGCCAATACGCTCAACTATTACAGAATTTTTGTGCTGCAAAAAGTCGCTTTTAGTGCAATGGAAATGCAAAATATTGTGCCAGATATGCAAGTCAAGCATCTATTGGAGGTATATCGGATTTCGACGTATCCTACGAATCTCACACCAACGAGCAGGTAAATTGCTCTGCTACGGCTTAGTTAACTATGTGTTTTTTAAAAATTTAGCTGTTCTCTTACTGTTTCATCAACAGAAGCAAAACAATTTATTGTCGAATACGATTTTTGTGGGATACCTTTTTTAGTTTGGAGTATAACACAGTGTTCTATATTATAGACTAGTAAATCTCTAAAGAACGAAGCATCTCGGTCACCAGCATTGGCGTGAAAATTATAGCTGCAGATGAATCACTCAAACGATATTTCTAGTTTTGCAAATAAGTTTTGGTTTCTCCTCCTTCATTTGGGTTACTTGTGATGCTTTCTGATTCGTTTTGGACGAACAAAATCATTTCCACGCTGCATGAATTCCGTATTAACCGGTTGTATCATACCATCTTGCTGCCTTGCTACTCATTCTAGTTTAGAGATAATCCTGACAGTTTATGGGTCTCTGGTACACCCAATCTTGTAAATCCTTTCACCTGTGAAAATGTTTTAGATTTATAACACATTTATAAACTCAGAATATTTGAGTGATCAATAAATCGACATTGCAGTCTATTGGACACAAAACTTGGGTCTTGGTCTTTTTTTTCTGTTGAAATAATTGTCTTCTTGCTTGTATGCTCCAGAACTGTTTGGATTTCCGGCTTTGTCTTAGTATGGTATAGCGTCAATTTGTCTCCCAGAGAGCGCGTAATACCTCTCGGTTAGGCATGCGCCGTGACCATTTGGATGAGAGATCTAGACATCAGTGGTATTTTAAATAGCAAGGGTGAAGGGTTTCTAATGCCGGCCCGCTACAGTCCGCACCGTGCTTTGTGTCTCGACGATAGTAATATATCTACATGGATGGAGGAAATGCAGCCCAAATATCTGCATCATGCTTATGACGAGGAGTACGCTCCTCCCTCCTTATTCAGTAAAGCCAAGAACCTTCCGGCTAAACGTTTCATCTCTGCTGTTTTAATAGTACACAAACAGATTTGATAATTCTGTTTTAGACCTCGCTGACTTTCAGTTGCCATATTCCGAATACAAATGTACTACCGTTAGACTGTTTGTAATCCTGTACGTACACGTTTTTCTATCTGTCATTAACATCCATAGTACCAATTGGTTTTGTTCTTATAGGTCGAGCTTCTCTTGCGCTCCGTAGACCAGTCTGATGTCATCGAACCTACCAAATAGACGAGCGTGCGACGCTTTTTATATCACACGTTCGTTTACCGATTCCGAACTTGGGGTTACATACACATTGGCCAAAAAACCAGAAGATCCCAGCAGAAGAAGAACACTTCGTACCGTTTGGTTCCGGTGACTGCTGTAAATCAATTGCGCAAAGTTTCTAACCGTAAAACCTTAAATAGTACCTACTGGCAAGGGTTCAGGTACTCGTTTGTAGGCAGCCTATAGCGCCTTGGCCACAGAAAAAGCAATAACGGACTTTCCAGAAGTTTTTTTACGAAACAACACCAACAAGTCATCCTTCAAAGATCCGTACGATGCCTAAAAGCAATGCTTTAACCATTACAAGATATCGTAGTCCAACTGGCTCGAAGAGCCAATATGACCGACCAATTAATGATAGAAGGAGAAAAAGAGAGAGTACATGTGGCAATTCTTCGCTCGGACACAAACGTGGTTACCGCCAAATTTTTTGACCGTGCGCGGAGGATTTTGACCCAAAAAATCATGGCTACAGTACATCAGCTTTTTTAGCAAACTACCCAAACGTACAAAGACCAAATGGTAAGATAATATCTAAAAAAGCACTACTAGACCACATCGTTTAAAAACAGGAATCTACAAAGCCTTCTTTACCTGCTGGGGCAATCAATAACCCGTTTTGCGGTCGAGACGTGTCATGTGATTGTTGAACAGATGATCCTTTTCACTATGTCATCTTTTGTGCAGCTACAAGGTCCGGTGGGAAGTCGAGCAGACCCTCAGACCGGGGCCCGGGAGTTAGCATCACCTTCAACAAACTGCTAAAGCCGCAAAAGGAGCCAAAGAAGATGACCTTCACGGGCGTCATCCGTCGAGGGAGCTAATTAAGAAGAAATAAACGCAATGAGAAGAAAACACGATTCGAAAGCTCTGGATCGGAGACTTCAACTGCCGAATCAGAGACGGACTTCTTGAAACACAAGATGGAACACCGCAGATGGAAAATGCGGCCGGGGTCCTGACGTGAGGGAGACCGTTCAGGCAAGAGAAAAATCATTTGGAGCGCATTATCCTATCCAAATGCTGATTATGAGAGCATGGTGGTACTCCAGACATTGAACTACCAATTCACAAAGTCTTCAGATTATCACACTTACGTTATGGTATTGTCAGTTCTCATTTCGAAGTAGTAGTGCACAATGTCCGTTTCGAAGTTGTTGATGCCTCCATTGGAGCAAGCTCCTAAAGGTGGTCTCCGGTAATCGCTTTCACGAGCCAGGGCAGATATGAAAGGCTATCTGCAAACACCAAGCGCAGAGGGAGGCTCACTGGGCAGACAATGCTCCTACAGGCGCTGCTACGAGGCGACCTGGGGATCTGAGGCTTTGAAATCTAAGGATGTTCGACGAGAGTCTCCTACCGGAAAGATAGACGTAGACGCAAGGGTGCTTTGTTTAGTTCGGCAGAGGTGGAGCTCGACTTGGAGATTAAGTAACTCGTCGAAAGCTCGCCTTGGCAGGTCTCACTACTTTAGTAACTACGTGCACCAATTAACTAAACTAAATCTCAATCCTACCGTTCCTCAAGAGTAGTGTAGCGCACGTCGGCCGAATAATGCACCACGCGGCTCAGTTTATAAAATACGAACCCTCCCTAGAAATATCCGGACGTAAAGCTACATGAGATTATCGCCTTCGGGCACACTATCCTACATACATGTTGACTTATCGCAACGATACAAACACCAAAAAGTTGGCAAATCAGGTGGCTAAGCAGCATCGTCTCCTTAGTCTCCAAATAAAAGTGAGTACATTTAGTACTGATGAATTTATCGCAAGAACTGATTTGCTCCGAAAGTGTTAAGCTTGCACGTGGGCAGACTGGCTTTTCGAATGACGCCGCGATGGGTCTGTTTCAAGTTTTGTCCAAATGGACTAGCAGAAACGTTTTTCTACAGCGGAATGCGAAAAAACTTCAAGGTGGTAAATGAAAATGCGACCAAAATGCTAAGCACACAGCCTCAAGTAGTCAACTATCTATTGAAGAAGTATGCTGATGACGACTTACGATAGGCCTATGAGGAAGTAATGCATTGTCTCTGACTCTCGTGGAACACTGGATTACATTATGGAAAGAAACAATTTGACACGGCCTTACGAAAAGCTTTTTGGAGTGGTGATGTGTTTTTAATCCCTATCCGTCAACCTCTTTGTCAATTTAGAGAAGGGTTAGGGTGATCAAAGCGCACGTTGGTAACAATTTCATTTACCAGTTCAGTACATCGAACGTGTCCAATATGCCCAAGTCATTTCTGAAAGTCTTCTAGCTAAAAAACGCGTTCAGAAACCGTCCGTTACAACCTTAAGAGAGAAATCTAAAACCCAGACGTTTTTAAGGATGGATCACTCTTTTACTTTGAAAAACGAAGTAAGAGTCAGTTCAGATTTTAAATCATAAGCGGTATATTGGATAGTCGCAATTTATTCATGAGATAAATGCAAACAGCCCACGGTTTTCTGCTCTACCATCCACTTGGTGGTCTACTATACTCTCTAATCTAGGAATGGCCACGGCTCCACTCGGACCAAAACATTCTACGCCGACAATGTATGCTATGCAATATGACAAGAATAAGTTAGGAGTCAGAAGGCTCGGTACGACACGGCAATAGCATAAACTATACAGAAGCCGCAAGTCCGACGGAGGAACCCTAGGTCATCGGGTTTCAGGTGACCGTCGTGGGTAACCTCCTGTGTGGGTTCTGCCTATTACCACAGCATTTAGCTGCTGCATGTCTTAGCGTGAGACTGAAGCATTGCAAAAACTTTCTACGGATTCGCCAACAAAACCATTAAGAACTGTTTAGAGGCAAAACGGGGCGCAAAACACCACCATCTGGGGTGGGTACTGATCAACACGTACCTCTGCAGAAACAAAATACGAATGTAAAACGGATCTTATCACCTTAACAGAGAGAGCATAAGCCAGAGTCAAGTGAGCAATAGGGAAACGAGTAACGGTGGGACCTCAGGTTGCCACCGACCTGAAAAATCTAGTAACTGCCACATAGACGCTGGGAAACCCAGGATGGATTAGTCTCAGATGCTTGCGAGCATGAATGTGACGGAGATCGAAAGGATTCGATTTGCTTCTTACAGCATGACAACTGTAACGTCCTCATTACCCTTGACGTTTCAGATTATCAAAACCTACTCTTTGTATCCATTCCAAGCAAAGGCGTGCGACATAATCTGGTCGTCAAAAGGCTGTCACGGATTCAAATTCTGCAATGGCATTCACTCTTGCGATTGTCCGATTCTTCACTACATGCATACCAACGGCCAATTTCTACTCTAGACAGCATCTACCTTCTGGTAAGCTTACGTAAATTGACCACCGGCATGCAGATCATCGTCTTCGGAAAAATTTCCCAAGATTTGATCTTAAGTGTCTCGTTTATTGACAGGCACGTTGAGGTTATCTACCCCGTATGGATACGAATGCCCACTTTATAGGCATTAGTATCACCATTACGAGACGATTTCTACAACACGATCACGCAAAAAGTACAGATCAATTGAAAACTGCAAGTAATAGGTCTAACAAAGTACGCCCTTCATTGATAATATGCTTCAATCACCATAATAAGTGGTTGTAAGGAATGCATGTGACCAACATGGAATCATATCGCTTTTAGTCGACTCCGGCTCATTAGAATGTGACCACAATTTCATGGCCAATGAGATCGTGTGTGACACCCCGAACGAATCGTTCAAAATTTTTTTCACCAACGTCAGAGCCAAGGTGGTAAAACTTGCGAAAGTGGTCGTTATCGAAAGACCACTCCCAGACGAAAGCATGGCATTTGCCAATTAACCCTAAGCCGTCAAGAAAGATGACGTTTTTAATAAGGGGCAGACAGACATCAATTCCGCACACCAGAAATAGCATATCACCAATTAGAAGAAAAAGGTAAATATTGAACTTAAAAGAATTATTCTGAGACGCAATATATTCGACTTATTGGAACCATTCAGCTACATTCAAGCACCCCAGATGGGCTCAGTCAAGGTCTGTTTCGCTGTCACGTTTTCTTGCTTTCATCTTTGGCGTTGCGATGTCTTTATTTTCCCTTCCCATTCTCTTTCGTTTCTGCTGTTTTTTGGTATGTTTCTTACTTGAATTCATCCGTTCTAATACGACTATCCAAAACCCTCCTAGGTGTCGCCAGCCGCTTTCAGCAGAGATACATTTCCTGCAACAGCGATTGACATGCTCATACCCAAAGACTACGTCCCTGAGGGTGCTAGACCTCGGATGCACTTTGCGCAAGTTCCCATGCTCTCGATTTACCCTAGTAGATCTTGAATGTACTCAATACAATGGCAAGAGTGCTATTGCTAATTTTGAGATCATGATGTGTGTATTTTTCTGGTCAATTGGTCTTCTTGCGTGACAACCAGAGTTGGAGTTCAGAAGTACTGAAAGTACCTGAAGTTACTTCTTGCGGCAGCCGCATTAGAAAGTCTTGCTATTGCCCTACCGAGCCTACTGATGGAAACTCCAGAGAGGCACAAGCATGCAGTAGTCATTTTGCAAAAGATTATTGAAGCCATTGTGAGCTTTATCTTTGAGGAACAAAATCTAATTCGCCCAAGCGGAAGCGTTTTTCAACAGTTGAATTCGTCAATATGGTCAAAATGTATTCCTTCTCATGGATAAAGGCTCCTATATGAAGCACTACTTCCTTGTACCTTATTTCTTTTGCATCATATTGCATTTCAAGCGTTAGTTAACGAGTGCGTATCTTTCCCGTACACTTAAACAAGTAGAACGAATGAACGCAATCATAAGAAGGAGGCTACAATAATAGGCCGTTAAACATCAAAGCAGTTGAGCAGACTTCGTACAGCCTCTCAAGTCGAAATACATCCTATAGATGCATCATTTGAAGGTGTTAACACTGTCTGACCTTGTTCATCACTTCTATAGTCCTGCTATGATCGTCACTTATGATACAGGGAACCAACAAGCTGCTGGATTTCAGAATTCCTCACAATTGAAGAGTTCCATTCTTTTCAGCCTCTCAGAGAGTCTTAAAACCGCCAGCGCATGAATGACGAAGGAACCCAGCAGCTTTATCAGAATTAATATGCACAAAAGATCAAGCATGTGAACCTGTATGAGCGTGAAAACTAGCTTCGTCTTTGGTAAAATTCGTACGGGCAAGGTCATACTGGCCATGGTAGAATATTGCTAAGCCCAACTGGTGGACAAGTGCAATAAATTAAAAATGTTACCAACGTCGACTAAACGTTTTGGGATGATTCAGTGTGATTAGGCAAAGCTTTCCATTCGCAGAAGAGATTTGGAGAGTAAGGTATTCTTTGAGCGAGGATCTGAGTCTCCAATCCGCCACCGTTCACTTTCTGCACTAAGTAGCTGCCGCCGGGCGAAATGGACACCACGTACAAAATCATGAACTAATGCTCTCTTTTCCAAGTAACCAACCGGAACTGGAACGCATCTCTGCGGTGGTAGAAGTTCTTGTACGTTTTCAGTACACTATCAGTAGGATACATTATCGGGTAAAATGGTATGAAAGTGATGCCTCATAAAATAGGTACTAGGGGATAGAACCCCTAGACCCCTAACACCTGCGGCATATCCCGCACCGCTTCCTCCCCAGATACTGGTGCCGTCGTGACTGGCTTACACTGGTTGGTGCGTTACGCTTCACTGTGAATCGCCCACGCTGAAGAGATGGGGAAAACCATTCCTGCGGAACGGGGCTGCTAAAAACCATAAAAATAGAGAGAATAAAAAGGCAAAGAAGATAACAAATCGAACGGAAACAGAAATATGGAATATAGACGAGTCAATAAGAAGACAAAATAACTTTACTCATAGGAACGCAAAAACATGAAAAGCCTACTCAGGAGCAAAGTTACTACTCTTAGAGAGGAGTGTTGGACTAAGTGCTTGTCCTGTCACTAAATACCAAATGTTCCAGGGGACCACGGGCTGTGTTGGAAGTTGACTCTATGTAGTACACGTGTGAAGGTGCGCTACTCGGCACGTTGTTCACTACCATATGGTTTCCAGGTGTACACATTGCAAACTTAGCTTAATGTACACCAGATATGGTTTGGTGTAATGTGTCTCGTCATGGTAACTATACACACACATTGCTGTATGGACACGAGTGGTGGCGGAACACAGAGAGTGTAAGGTGGTTGAGTGACTTTGTGCACTATCATGGTCTCAAGAGTGTACGGAACTGTCATTCCTTGTTGTGCCTTGCTGTTGTAAGCATTATTGAATTGTGGCTAGTACATGTATGTCATGTTACAATATGATTGGTAGTATTAGGTGTCTCTCCTTTGTAGTGTAATTTCTGATGCAACCTAGTCGGTGCGACTAAACCATTATATAAGTCGTGGTCGAAGCACCTCCAAGTAAATCCAAGCCAGAGCTGGCTAACATTCTTAATATCCCTCAACCCTTCCCTTGCCCTTCTGACCTCAAATAGGTTATGGGCCCAGCCCCGCTGACCTCTGGCGCTATCCCTTGTGTATCGCCGCTCTCCCTCACCGCCGTTCACCCGCGTTTCTTTTTCGTTCTCTCCGTCGTTCCGTTGCGTCGAGTGTGTTGACCGTATCGTTGGTCGGTGTTGTTATTTTTCTTTCGGTCTCGCGTTCCTTCCTGAGGGCGTTGTGTTGGTAGTGGTTCGACGTTGGTTCTGCCGTTTAATCGTGTTCAGGATATCGTTGTCGCCCGTGTTTGTCGATCGCTACTTTTTTCGTTTGGTCTCCCTCTGTTCTTCTTGTTGGAATCTCCGCGTCGTGTTTGCGGGTTCTGATCCGAGAGGTTGAGGACCGTATTTTTGTTGAAGTCCGGGCACTATCGTGTTGTGTCTCAGCAGTTTGTGTGAAATCTGGGATTCGTGATTCCCAGTTTGTATGTTTTTGTGTCATCACTTGGTGACCAGGGCGACGAGCGGTTGATCTGTGGTACTTTGGGTGATTCCTGGTACTGCGGGAACGTTACCCTGGCGACGTGATCCAAAGCAGTTGTTTCTTTCAAGCGGGCTTCCCACCGGTTCTACTTTTGTAGGGCGGATAACGGTGTTGGTCGGAAGACCTGGCGAGTACCGCGGGATCACCTGTGAACGGGGTGTCGTGGCGTACTGCACTTGGGTGGTGTTGATCTGTGTGAGAACCTGACTTTGGGTCGGGTGCTTGGACTGTTGCGAACGATACCCATAACGAGCTTTTGATCCGGGGACCCAGGTCTTGCGGGGAGGCGACGTGGCACAGGCTTACCTTCGGTGAAGCTGCGAGTTACATTTATTGGTGCTCGTCTGTAGCGTACCTTGGGGTCAAAGTAACTTCAGTTTGAGGTTGTGCAAGTTCTTGCTAGATACCAGAGAGGGCTAACTTGGTGAAGACATATCTTTGGTCATTGACCATCCTCTGGAAGTCTCGTAAAGAGCTACGCACCTTCTCCTTGAGCGTAGGAAGAGGCAAACACAAGAAAGCGCTTTCTACCCGGAAGAGCTCCGGGGGTCAGACGTCCGACCTCTAGGGTGCGCGGATTGCTGCTGGTGATCCTGCCTGTGCCATCCGTCTATTGATTTTTATTTGTTGTTTGTTGTTTATTGTTTGTTGTTGTTTGCTGTCTTCATGCCATCTGTTTCCTCTAAGCAGTAGATCTCGCAAAACATGGACTCATTCAGTGGGGTCAAAATTGAAAAGTTGGGTGAGGATAACTTCCATGTATGGAAGCAAAAGATTGAACTACTACTTGCGCTCAAAGACCTCGATGATCACCTCGACTCTGTACGATCCACCGACGAAAGTGAGCTGTCCACTTGGGAGAAGAAAGATGCCAAAGCCAGAGCAATCATCGGCCTAACTCTCAGTGATGAGCATTTGGACCATTTAATGGACGCCGACAACGCCGCCGACATGTTGGAAGCCATCTGTGATGTGTTCCAACGCAAAACTTTGCTCAACAAAATCAACGCCCGAAGGTCCTTCTACTCTGCCAAGATGCGTGATAATGAGAAACTGTTACAGTTCATCAACCGTGTACGTCATCTGGCATCGGACCTCAAGTGTATGGCCGTTGCTGTTGAGGAGGAGGACATCGCTATGGCCATCCTGTGTGGACTTCCGGATAGATTTGAGCACCTCATTGTGGCAATTGATACCACACTTGGCGATCGCCAACTCACTTTAGTGTTTGTGAAGAGTCGTCTGCTGCAAGAAGAGCAGCTAATGAACGATCGTGCCAAGGAGGAGTCCGGAAGTGAAGCAGCGTTGGTCGGCCGACAGTCGCGAAAGAAGGGCGTTGTGTGCTACTACTGTGGCACCAAGGGTCATATCCAGAGAAACTGTTTCAAAAAACAACGTGATGAGGCTAAAAAAGGTCAGGATGCTGCTGCCCACGCAAGCGTACACGATGCTCAATGCGAAGAGCAAGGTATGGGTGACGGTGATTCTGACTACGTTTGCCTCATTGCTCGTGGAGCCGCCAAGGCCACTAACGGTGACTGGATTGTTGACTCCGGTGCTACCGCACAAATGACCTATGACGACTCCATGTTCCAATCATTCGAGAGCAAGCCATCTTCTGGTGTGAGTATCGGCAATGATTCCAAATTAGAGTGGCATGGCGAAGGCTGTGTTGAGCTGGATGTGAGTATTGACTGGTCAAGGCGCAAGTGCAAGTTGAGCAAAGTAGTGCACGTGCCTAGTCTGCGTTACCAGCTGATATCGTTATCTGCAATTTGTGACTTGGATGCTACAGTTCTGTTCGACAAGCACAAGGTGTGTGTGTACAAGGGCTCTGCTCTGCTTGCACAAGGACGCCGAGTCAAAGCCCTTTACTACCTCTGTACTGCAGTTTCACAACTTGTTGATCCGGACAGCGCACTTGTATCCGACCTGTCAATCTGGCATGCTCGGATGGCTCACGTGAATGTTGATGGCATCAAGCAAATGGCTCGCGATGGCGTTGTGTCAGGACTTAATGTGGATGTGGCACATAATCTGGATGTATGTGACTCTTGTGTTGTAGGCGTGTCTACCCACGCGGCGACTCCCAAGCAAGGGGAGGAGCGCGCAACCAAGCTGTTGGACCTTGTTCACTCGGACATTCGTGGTCCAGTGGAGGTGGGTTCCTTGGGAGGCTCGCGCTACCTTGTCACATTCATCGACGATTACAGCCGGTTCTGCTTCGTGTACATGCTCAAGACCAAGAGCGAGGCGTTCCAGATGTTCGTGAAATGGCTCAAGTTTGTTCAAAACCAAATAGGTACTCAAGTTAAAACCATCACTGAGGATAGTGACACGGGCACACCTCCAGATGAGATCCCAGAAAGCGGTCCCAATCACTCCACCGACGTTCCAGAAGATGTTCCAGATGTCCAACAGCTAGCGTCATTGCGTAGGTCTACTCGTGTGCGAAAACCGACTTCGTCCTGGTGGCGTGCAACTGCTCTACTCACAGCCAGTGATGACATTCCTGTGTCGTATCAAGATGTAGTTTCACGCCCTGATTGCAAGGCGTGGACAAAGGCAATGTAAAGCGAGTATGAGTAGTTGATGGAGCATGACACATGGGAGCTAGTGCCGAGGCCAGCAGACAGCAACCTGATATCGTGCAAGTAGGTGTTTGTGCAAAAGAATGAGGCAGGTGCCAACGGTGAACCGACAGTTAGTTACAAGGCTCGCGTTGTTGCTCGAGGTTTCCTGCAGATCGAAGGTGTGGACTTCTCTGAGACTGTGCACCAGTGGTCAAATTCACGTCTGTGAGAATGATTTTGTCCATAGCTGCAGTCAAGGATTACCAATTACACTAAATGGACGTCAAAACTGCGTTCCTGAATGGTGACCTCGAGGAAACTGTGTACATGGAGCAGCCGGAAAGATTTATTCAGACAGGGAACGAGTAGCTTGTATGTCGCTTGAAAAAGACCATCTATGGGTTGCGTCAAGCACCCAGACAATTGCATGCCAAGATATACTCGTTCCTTGTGCAAGAAATGAATCTGACGCCCAACAACGCCGACGAATGTGTGTACACCGGAACGGTACTGGGAGTGGTTATGATCATTGATCTGTATGTGGAAGACTTGCTTTTTGCGAGTCCGAGTATGGAGACCATAAGCTACGTCAAGGCAGAACTGTCTGAATGTTTCCGCATGAAGGAGCTCAATGATGCGCGCATTGTACTTGGATTCGAGATCCGACGTGCTCGACCCAAGAGACTGTTATGTTTGACACAGTCTGCATACACGCGCAAGGTTCTGGAACGGTTTGAAATGCTACAGTCAAAGCCAGTTGACACTGCCATGGACTCCGGTGTAAACCTCAGCGTTGTTGACGAGCCTCTGATGCACATCGCATATCGTCAAGTGATTGGCTGCCTCATGTATCTCTCTGTGGGAACTCGACCAGACATATCGTTTGCTGTTGCTAGGCTTGCAAAGTATGTCGAAAAGCACTCAGAGATTCACTGGAAGGCACTTAAGCGCGTCATTTGGTACCTCAACGGCACTCTCTCCTTTGGACTTACATATGGCTCTATTGCAGGTACTCAGCTCCATGGGTACGTGGAATCTAATTGGGCAGGTGACAGCACTAGTTGCAAGTCCACCAGTGGATACGTGTTCATGATGTGCGGTGCTCCGGTGTATTGGAGCTCGCGCCAGCAGGACGTAGATGCACTTTCCAGTGCTGCAGCTGAGTATGTGAGTCTGTGCTCTGTGTTATCACGCCTCGTGGCCACGTGCGACGCACCCAATAAAAAGGTCGACGGTTGGCGCCTCCAGCCAACGAGTCGACCATCGATTCTCCTTGTCTCACTCTGGGACCAAGGAGGCGATCTGGCTTAGGCGACTGTGGAATGGAATCGGCAACGCAAGCGGTATGCATGTGGGCAAGTCCGTGCAGATCTTGGTTGAACCCATTACTGTGTATGTGGACAACCAAGGTTGCATTGACCTCGCTCGGGATGTGGTTGTGAACAAGCGAACTAAACATATTGATAATCGCTTTCACTTCACCAGAGAGGCTTTGCAGGACAAGTCCATTGAGGTGCAGTACTGCCCGACTGAGAGTATGGTTGCTGACATGCTGACAAAACCACTTGGTCGCCTGAAGCTGGAGAAGTTCCGAGGTGAGATTGGCCTCATGCCCCTAGACGTTTAAAGTCATTTACAGAGGGGGGGTGTTGGATTAAGTGCCAGTCCTGTCACTAAATACCAAATGTTCCAGGGGACCATGGGCTGTGTTGGAAGTTGACTCTGTGTAATACACGTGTGCAGGTGCGCTACTCGGCACGTTGTTCACTACCATATGGTTTCCAGGTGTACACATTGCAAACTCAGCTTAATTTACACCAGATATGGTTTGGTGTAATGTGCCTCGTCATGGTAACTATACACACACATTGCTGTATGGACACACAAGTGGTGGCGGAATACAGAGAGTGTAAGGTGGTTGAGTGACTTTGTGCACTGTCATGGCCTCGTGAGTGTACGGAACTGTCATTCCTTGTTGTGCCTTGCTGTTGTAAGCATTATTGAATTGTGGCTAGTACATTTATGTCATGTTACAATATGCTTGGTAGTATTTAGTGTCTCTACTTTGTAGTGTAATTTCTGATGCAACCTAGTCGGTGCGACTGAACCACTATATAAGTCGTGGTCGAAGCACCTCCAAGTAAATCCAAGCCAGAGCTGGCTAACATTCTTAATATCCCTCCAACCTTCCCTTGCCCCTCTGACCTCCAATGAGAAGTTCCTTTCGATGGCCATGGAGTCATCAAGCAGTTATGGCAAGCACATTCAAATGAAGAGGTTGAAGAGAGAACCCCCTGGAGGTCAAAGAGAAAGGTTGCGCGGAACCTACAAGGGTATGAGAAGCGTACATGACCGGGTGCTTGTCGAGCGGAACAGAGAGTATTGGAGTTGACGGGTGATGCGCAGAGGGAGCACAAGGTGGAACAGTCGCTTTCCCAAAAAAGAGATCGGTAAGAGTACGAGCGCCGAATGGAGTAGTAGTATATTATCAATGGATTTTATGGAGCCCACGAACACATATGTTAATAGCTCTGCACTAGAGGCGTGAGAACATTTGAATGTGTTGTAATTATATGTTGAGCCCGTCGCATAAGCGAGTCCCCGGTATCTCAAATGACTGCGTTCGTACCAGCGAAAATAGGCAACATGGGAAACAGTACTAGATAATATGAATAGTGGGTTGAAAGATAAGAGACAGTCTTCTCCTTTCACCCAAAATATTTCCTCTCCTCTCCGATTATTTGCATTAGTATTTCCTCTCCTCCTCTCCAACTAGGTATTTATGCCTCTTTTGGAATTTACTCTCATTTACTTTCCTACATCTATGGAATAATTGCGCTGCGGAAGTGCATATAAACTCTGGGCTCACTCATTACAATAACGAGGCATCCACATAAACAACTACCGCGTACACAAGGTGTACTGCCTACGTGACTTCTGTCCAAGGCGAATTGTGTCGTTCTATTTCATCTTTGTCGACCAATTCATAGTTATGGGCCCAGATGGCTCTGCTCCACGAGGTGCTGATTTGCCAATGAGACCCAAGTTTTCATGGGACCTGAGGAGTGCTCCGTGGACGGATGGGAAGGGTTCTCAAGAGCAATAGGCCGAGGCTGTGTCTCTGTGGAAACTGTATCATGACACATTACCTGATAACACGTTGGGCAAAATTCTGAAGACGTTGCAAGGAATTGTGTTGAAATCCCAGTTGTATGGCAGAGCAAGAGATCTAGCTCGTTCGGTACCACATGATGTGTTGGTGTCTGAAAATGGACCACGTGCTATTGTTGATGCCGTGCACAAACGTGATGGTATTTCCGTGGTTAACGACATTTACACTCTTTTTAACGGGTTAGTATCTACCCGTAGACATGATCATGAGTCGTTTGAGAATTACGAATCTCGTTTTGCTGCGAAACTGTCGAATTTCAATTCGTATGCTGATTCAACTCGCCTGTGCGAAGCCTTGTCAGCGTTTCTGTTGTTGAGTAATGCTTCTGTTGACAATTCTCAAATGGTTTCCATCCTTGCCGCATGCAATGGCAGTGCAAAAGCCAAACAAGAAGTTCCAGAAAGCAGTGCTGACTCTGCCTTATCTTCTGTAGCGACTCCAAAAACCAATGATGAGTTTAAAATTGGTGTGTTCTATGAAGACATTGCTGGACTGTTGAGTTAATGCAAATCTAAGCAAACCTCAAAATCATTCTCAGTTACTTTGAGTGCTGTGTCATCCCAGCCGAATCTGACACCTGAGCAGTTGGCTAAGAAGAAGTTTATTTCAAAATGTCGCAAATGTCACAAGTGGGGTCACTGGGACTCCGACCATCTCGATAACAGCAAACGCAAGCCAAATACGCCATGTAGAGATGCCAAAAAAGATTCTTCTGATAAGGGAGCTGAAACTTTCAATATGGCTTAGGTCACTGCATGCTCAAGTAGATCATTTGACATGGAATTTTCTCTTGAAACCGGACCTCTTCTCGATGATGGTGCTCCGTATTCCGGTGTTGGGGAAAATGAATTTCACACTCTACGTTCTAAGCTCAAGACGAACTACTGTGGTACTTTTG
Organism: Gracilaria vermiculophylla; assembly: GCA_019155205.2. Classification (NCBI taxonomy): domain Eukaryota; phylum Rhodophyta; class Florideophyceae; order Gracilariales; family Gracilariaceae; genus Gracilaria; species Gracilaria vermiculophylla. The sequence continues at coordinate 538,962 of JAHNZQ020003150.1, forward strand.
ATGAGCTGCCGACGGAAATTGCTCACAGTGCTTACTGCCAATATGGTAATGGAAATCATGCGAGCAAGCCTAGACGAATTGTTGGTTCTGTATTGATCAATGTCAGGTCCGATCAAGGCACAACTGTCCAAATAACACATTTGGTGATCAAAGGGTCCAGTCAATGGGTTGTTGGTCGGAATATCACAAGGCATTGTAATATTCAACAAATTAATGCCAACAGACTGGAACTACCAGCCTTTGAAAATTCTGGTGCTCAGTTAACCATTTCTTTGGTTGACCATGACCTGCTTTCCTATGTTCCACTTTCGGCGTTCGGCATTGTCTCGGAATGTGCTCAGGCAAATTGTGCAGTTGCCTTCTTCTCTGCAAAAGCCTCTCAACGTTCTTGGATAGAAATCAAGGCCATTGTTTATAAGGTACATAAGCACGTCTGTGGCCATGCTTCTGTAAGAGATATGCAGAACCTGCTGGAGCGAAATGATATATGGTCTGATGAGATGAAGGCCTACTTACACCAAACCGTTAATGTTTGCCATCAATATAAGGTGACCGATGAGCCGAAGGAAATGCTTAGCCGGGGTGGATTGTACGCACGGGTGTGGGTCCGCGCGGAGTTCTACCAGCGCCCTGATATTCAAGGCAGACTCGCGCTGGGCCTCGGTGACGATCACTGGTGTGGCCGTGGCGGAGCGGATGAACGTGAGGACCGGTTGGGTCGGGTCTTGACCCATGAAGGCCAAGATCGGACAGAAGTTGCCGCGGTGCGGGGAGGCATAATTGTTGAAAACCGACTGGACAATGGGGATGAGATCCGTCCATTCGTTTTGATCCATCGGCAACTCCGAGATGAGTGCTTGTAAGACAAGAATTGGTTCACGGCCTAGGCGTCTCACAGCACTGTTGCTCCACAGACAGTAGGGTAGGGTGATTTGGTGCGGTTTCTTCCGACCTTTGGACACGAGACGAACTGTCTCGTTCTTAAAATTTGAAGGACCATCGGATATCAGTCCATTGGGCACGCCATTTGCTGCACACCAGTGGATGATGGCATGAGTGGCGTTCTCCGCGTTCATGTTCCGAAAGCAGAAGAACCACTCGTAGTCCGAATGGTCGTCGCGCAGCATCGGGATGTACTTGTCACTGCTGTTGCTGGGCCCAAGGTCAATGTAGTCGAACTGCACAAGATCGTTGTGCTTCGTTCCGTGGACTGCCGAACCAAATGGGCGTGGTATCCTCTCCCCTTCAGGCATTGATATACAGTAAATGCATGCAAGCACAAAGGTCTGGACGTCATCCGTCATCGTCGACCAGCTGTACTTGGACCGAAGGGCACGCTCCGTTGCATCGCTACTGCGATGACTGGCAGGGCCAGTGTGTGCGATGATGCATAGTCGCAGTTGCAAGTCGGAGGCGCCCTCGGGGACCCAAATCTTGCCGTCTGGGTAGGTCCAGAGGTCGTCGTTGTGAACCAGGCCATCCGGTAGGGTAGATGAGTTGTCCACTTGGATGGCGGCGATCGCCGTCGGTGTAGGCCAATCGAAATCGACGCTGCACGACGAGGGCAGCTCCGAAATGTGGACGAGGCGTCGCAAACGGGCCGGCACAGAGGAACAACTGGTCAGGAGGTCTCGCGAGGCTGTCGTTGCGGCTGTCGTCGTAGCGCCCGACCACGTCGAGGGTCGTGCGCACGTCCTTGATGGTAATGCGGCATGACGAAGTTTTGATGTCGTCTTTAGGGTTCTCGTTCGCGGGCTGTTGGAGACGCTCGACCAACTTTGACGAGATCTGTGACCGTATGGACTTCGACGGACCGTCGCGGGACTTCAGGGCGGCGAGTTCCTCTTTATACTGCTGTTTCTCGTCGTCCGTGTGGTTCAGGCAGTCGGCGGTCCAGTGGGTTTTGTGTTTGCCCTTGCACATGGGCAGCGTACATGGTCTCATCGCGCTTTGGCCGGCTTTGTGGTCCTTTTTGGTGCCGGCCTTGCTGGACAACGCGCCAACGCGGCTGCTGCCAGCGGTGTTCTTTTTGGTATTTTTGCCCTCGCGGTCGGACATGCGGGACCGTGCGGGGCCGTTTTCGATTTTATCGAAGACCTCTGATACCGTGATGGATTGTGTCATGAAGACCGAAAAGTCGGCCTTGAGGTCGATGTTTGAGAGGCCGAGGGCCTACTCTAGACGCGTCCGCCATTGCGCGGAACGGATGGCCGAGAGGACGTGACGGGTAGCGGCCTTCGGAGCTTTTCCAGTAACCCACTTGAGACCGTTCGTTCGGAGGAGAGACTTGTACCCAATATACAGGAGCTGCATCTGGCCCTTTGCGGACTTGACAGTCATGTCCATCCCCAGTACAGATTCGACCGAAATGGCCGGATCGCTCTCTGTGACGGTGGTCTGTGACTCTTGGGCTTCGTAGTCCAGGAACGATCATAGGGACTTGTCCGTGAGGGCCTCGACTGACGTGCAGATCGGGATCAAACCACAGTCCACTGCAGACTCAAGATGGTCGGTGTCGATGCAGAAGACGAGACCAACAGGGCGGCCGGGCTCCTCAGTGGAGGAGTTCTCGCCTGCTAGCTGTGCGGCGCGAGCCTTGATCTCACGGAAGTACGCTTCGTAGCGACGGAGGAAGACTCAGATCGGCTCAGGCTCGAGCCGCGCCAGGAAAGGGAATTCCACTGACGTGGACATCCGCTTGGTCGTAAGTCCTTCGGGCCCACTTGACGACAAGGGAGTTGCGTCGTCTCCCACGGTAGATCTTTGTTAGACAAGATAAGCTTGCTAAACGATGGTTTCGGACGGGTGTTGTACTTTGACGGCGATACAACGCTGGGTCCGAGCGATGGGCCGTGCTGGGCGTCGCGGTTGAGTGCAAGTTTGTTCCGGTCAAAGGGCCGTACTAGGATGTCAAGGTTGACTGCCACTCTGTTCGCCGTAGGCGACAGTCAGTGATCACTGTGACGAGCTTCGGGATGAGAAAGTCAAAGAGACGAAGATTGAACGAAAGGCCAGAGGGTTGATCGGCAGAGGATAATCGATGCCCCGGAGCTTATTGGGGCGAGAGACCAGATGGACTATTTATACTACTCTAGCGGTGGGCTGTTGCCGTGCCGGCTGCTGCCAGAGCCTCGCCGGCTGCTGCCAGAGCCTCGCTGGCTGCAGCGGCCGTCGTGAGTCGCGCGCTGTCTGGGAGTACACATCTGCGGAGTAGGTTCCATAGTGATTGACCTATTGTAGTCTGCTTCGCGGGTCGCACTTAAGGCACATATGATTAATGTCCATTGGTCATATCTTGCGCAATTAGCGCAGCGCGCCACACCGAGATCCTAACGTTTACGCTGCGCCCACTGCTAGAAGTACGCGACAAGCAGGACCCCGGTATTTAATACTCCCTTTACGGAACACTATCGTCCCCAGAACCAGGAAGATAAAGGTAGTAAAAAGTAAATAATTCGAGATCATGAGTTTACGTACTCTTACATTTTTATTTCTTTTTGCGGTATTGTTTTAAAAAAAACAGTTAAAAGTACAAAGAAATAGTTATTTATTTTTCATGTTAAATCGCATGCAGTTCTTGTAGATATGCTTATTCTTTGTGAGCCGTGGCTAGAAAAACGGTTCGGTGCAATGATATAGTATACTCCAAAAACTACATGTTTTAGAAAATGGTCAGGTCGCTACGATTGTCCAGTATAGAAGAAGTTATTTCTATTTATTATACTGAGCTACTCTTCTAGGTTACAAAATCCATACGTAACTCACAATTTATCGATTTTAACATGGTGATGTGCTGCATATTGATTCAAAAGTGACGTACAACATACTTTATGAGGAAAAGCAAAGAAATAGAATATGATCAAGAACTTGGAGTACAATTTTAAAGTTCTCAACTAAGAACGTCATTAAAGTAAGCATATAAAATTTTAACGTTTGATTTTGATTATGAGACAGAGTTTGTAAATGAATTTTTTTGCAGGAGCAAAGTAGGAAGGTATTACGATTTAATTATTTATTTTTCCCATCGTATCTTCTCAAGTTTTTGATTTATTGTATCTAAATAAGTAAGATTTCGTTTTTCAGCCTTATAGATCACAGAACGTTTTCGACTCTCGCTTCAGTAGTTTAGATTTCTATTTAACCAGCACTAAGGGCTGTCTGTCATCTCTGAAGACGTCTGTAGAGAGCGCAATCCACTTGCAATCTCTGTATTTAGACGATAAACGCCGAACGCTCCGTCAACCTCTTGTAGTTATTTCTCAAGCTTGAAAGCGATCGCAAATTTTACGTTCATGTCATTGATATTGACTTCAGAGTATCCTATAGTGAGTGAAGAAGAGTGTACTTGAATCCTGAGATTAAAGACTTAAATTACAGCTTTCGTCAACGATGTCCTGAAAAGAATCAAAGCCTTTTTCTTCAAAGAAAACAAAAGTTAATGCACACCCGTGGTTTTTTGCAATTTGGACTGCCTTTTCGGGAATATTGCCTTCGTATGAACCAGCAACCAAGTAGAGAAATGATGGTCCATACATTACTTCACCCTGAATGTCATCGCATGAAGGAATACTTGAGTACAAAGTGTTGTAAGCGGGAATGAGAGCAGCCGAAATACAGTCTTCCACATGTTCTACTCGTGTATCTGACTGAACCCAGAACTCCATGAAAACTCTGTGTTTTATCATCGGGTTGGATGCGCACGTTGTTTCGCAGATTGGAAGAGATACATTCACTCTCTGATATATGAATACAGCATTGTGACACCCTTCGTGCAGATCAGCCAAGCTTTGAATGTCCGGGTTCGATCGAATGAACTCCAGACACGCGTTTTCTTCCTCTGTTCCACCTGTAAAACTAGAGCAAGTACATTTCTTGACAGGTAATAATGCCTCGCAGAGTGGGTCCCCTGTTCTTGGACAAGCGACTACCGACTTCATGGAGTCTGTTATGGACTGCACTATCATTTCCACAGTAACGGGGCAATTTACATCATCCAATTTAGTGCCGAGGCCAGCAATTAGCGATTTTGCCCAGCTCAGGACCTTTTTGCTTGACGTATTTCCGATTTTGCTTATCGTTTCAGAGTCTACCGTACGATGTTTTCCGTCCACTGTGTAAATATAGTACCCGGCTTTAATTACAACTTGACCCTTCTCCTTGTGAACAAGTATCCGAGCTCTGCATAAACTTCTCTGGCTACACTGTCCGGTCAAAACCCTTTCATCTAAGACAAAATCTGGTACCTTTGAGCATGATCTCTCTTTTCGAACAAACATGTCTGGAAATGGCTTTAAATTGCCTTGTGAACCAAGAGTGGTAATATCTACTGGCGGCTGATTTGAGCGAACCCGTAAACCAGAGATCGAGTTCAGCACCCGAAATGGTTTCATGTATTGTCGATTGTCAAAATGGCGATGGGAATCAAAGTTAAAGCTCTCTGAGAGTTTGGAAGCCATTCGAAATTTTCGAAAGTGATTGCTGTGGAGAGAAACACTTAATTTCCTGGTAACAATCATAGATATTGCAACTACGAGAGCCGTCACAGCAAAAGTTTTGAGACCACGAAACAATCCAACTAAGTTGAAATTGTGATACATTTTCTTGTTTTCTTCATGATTGAACGAGAAACCTGAGTCCTGGGCAGCAGGGATGGATTGATAGTGAGCGTTGACAAAGTTAATGTCAGTATTCATTGTAAATGACGCCGTCGAGATGTGCTCCGGGATCGAAGCCAATGCTGCGAAGAAAAGACGGGCTATGTATGCTGGCAGATTCGATTCATGCGATGTGGTGGCGGAAGCAGCCGCTCACAAGACCATGCTCACTGTAAGACTTTTGTTTTGTTTTTAACCAATGAAATGTGTCAATCTTTACTCTGAACCATCCCGAGAGTATCTGCTCGTGAGTGAGTCGGACGGGAGATCTCATCAATGGCCAACAAAAGAACTTCATGTCTCTAGTTTGACATCCTGTTACTGAGAGTTGGAGGCTTCTTTATTATAACAGTTGCTTTTACTTCCATGAGTAACTGTTCGAAACAATTAGAAAGAGCTGTTGAGCATAGCAGCTTTGCAACCTTTTAAAAGAGGATAACTTGCTCAAATTTAATTGGCTGTCCATAAAAAGTTTCTGTGGAATTAGAAAGGTCTCAGCTTTCATTTCTTATGGTTTGAAACGCATATGACTCATTTGAATGAAATATAATTTCAACGGCGTTTCTGACGCACGCACTCCTCAAAATCATTCATAACTTTCTTCGAAATGAATGAGCAAGATGGTCATAGCAAAGATTACTATAGCTCTCAAGACTTTTTCTCTCAGACAAACGGAATTGCCATGAACGCTTTTGCTTTTACATCCAAGTGATAGCGGCGATTTTCGTAAGAGCACGCACGCAAAGCGAAATTGCAAAAAGCACCCAAATGTCATTAAAGACTCTGTTCATTCATGAAAGCTTTACTTATGGTCTGCCTCAATTCTTTTCTTTGGTTAAGGTTGCAAAGAAAAGAGATGAACTACGAACTGGTGTTGTGCGTTTTTTGAGCAAAACGTATGAGAAACCTCAACGCAGGAAGGTGCGGCAGCGGATCTTCCCATGATGAGAGAAAGATGTGAAAACGCAGGCACAGTGGGTTGTTTATGTCATGGCGATTTCGATTTCTTTACTCAAATTAGGTGTTATACAGTTGCGTTGGGCGTTCAGAGCCAATGGAATACAATGAATGATTTGAGTATATCCTTACACCTGATTTGCGCAACCTTTACTTTTTATATCTGCCAGCCATTGAAATATTGATGAACCTTCCTTGCCTCTGACATGGACCAATCGATTCAGAACAGTATCTCCAGCTAAAAGTACACCCCTCTTTGAACCGCATCTTTCGCTCCGCTATGTTACACAGTCCCTGAACCTTTTTTGTTGGGCCAACACATGAAAACCAGCATAATATATAACTATGTGTCGTGGTGCTTACCGTACTCAAGGTCACTGTGAGTGAAGCAAATTTTCTTCATATGAGATGGCATGAGATAAACGCAGTTATGAAGTGGATAGGCCAAGATTCAAAAGAAAAGCTCAAAACTCAAAGATCAACGGTCATTTGAGTTTAGAAAGCACAGCCTCGACGGATTCATGACAGAGTCTGCTTTACGCAAGAGTCAAAAGATCACGCTGAGAATTGGATATCATGGTGGAGTGAGAAAGTTTTCGTATGCCAGATCTGTCAGTACGATTAAGATGAAATCTGGGTACATCTTGAGATTTTAATTCGGAACTGCTGCGAATGAACTTGAGAAAGGTAGCATTTCTTTTTATTTGCAAATAATTGGCCCATGACTCTCCCTCATTGAGATTTGAGGCCTCACGTTTTCGTATTTTTGTCTCGTGTCTGAGTATCGCACTTTTTCACTTCTTCACATTCGAAATGGGGAATTTCCATTTGGAAGTAAGTTAAAAAAAGATTTTCATTACAACAGTTTGCTTCATCAAGTATTTTTTGTATTTAGACTCACATAAGGTTTCTCACGTCGTTTTACCGACCGCAAACAGCTGCCCCAAACCATCCCATCTTTCACCGTGATCGCCAATGAGGGTGGTGGGTACGCCCAATATAAATGTATTCCAGCCTCTCGGGACATACATTACTCCTTTGTTCATGCAGATCACAAAAGACCTGGTCGATGTTTCAATTTGACTCGGTTTTTCCATTCCCGACGACCGCTTGCTGCAGTGACAGTAACAATGGCAGTATTTAGTTTTTTGGATTGAAAAGTCGATGTTGTTCATCGCAATAGCCACTCTTGTACCTATCGTGCTATTCCAAAGCTGTTCGAAAGCCTGGACTCTGACTCGATTCGTCGATTTGAAAAACGAATTCATGATGTACCGCCCCGTGCCCTGAGCCCACTGTACTCTTTACCTCTCTGCAAAACGAACTCCATGTTGATGTTCCCGATACCGGATTTCTGGATATTTCCAAGCCGTTCCCGCACGGTTTGGGTCCCAGGGACAGTTCATCCCCGGCTACGTGACTCTCTGTCTTTGATGAAGGGGTTGCGACTTTCCAATGCAGGTTGAAGAGAAGTTGCAAAGCTCGATTAAATATAAAGAAAACGGATTATCAAATTGTAATCAAAACTGGATATCTCATTCGTAGCGATGATGGCAAAGTTTATTCGGTGGACAGCAGAACAATAATCCAAAATTAGGAGAACTACGATCACGCAGGCACCATAATGGGAGGGTGAGCTGCTTGATGGTATTGGAAGCAGATTGAAGACCACTAAATGTCTCTTATACGTTGAAATGATAGCTTCAGCTATCATACAATCCACGATGACTGTAGCCACTTGTCTAAAAACAGGGAAACCACTCTGCGATGCTCTAGTGTCTGTCGCAGAATATTTGTTCTACAGTTCTTCCCGGTGAAACAGAAGAGCAAAAAAGAGGTCTAGAATTTGTTCTATCAAACCCGGATGAGTCAACACTGGAGCAACTGCAGGTGGGATGTCCTAGCGCTTCATATATCTAGAACAGAGTTGGTGTAACACAGGAGAGTTGGAAGAAGTCTGGCCAGGCCCACGCTCTTCTCCAGGGTGGGTCTGGCTGTGTTTTAAAGTGATTCTTAAAAATAGACGTTAAGCGTCTGACCTTCCACTTTATCTACTTGTACGTTCGTAGCGCACGGCGCTATGTCGTCGTGCGCTTGAACTATGCGATGCGCGCTTGAAGTGCTTGAAGCACACGACGCAATGTTGCGAAGTGGCTTGAACCAAGCGTCGTGCTGACAAACTGCAATGTTCTTGTGCGCCGCGTTGCGACGTGCAGGGACAAGGCTTGCAGTTTGAAGCGCGACTCGCTTGAATCGCTAGGGTATATGGCTGGGTTCGTTACAGTAAAAGTACCTCTCTTATTGTGCACCACAATCTTAATATCCAACCACTGCGTGAAACAAAGAGTTTTCATGGACTTCATCATTCAATCGAATACGGGGGATCATACTAGTCCGTATTGCACTTTGGTTTCTATAATTTCGACACAAAATTTGCTTTGTTCAAGTATTTCCTCATGTGGTGATATCCGTGAAAGCTTTGCTGAAACGGTACCTCTCTTTCTCTTCGCAATGCCAGGCAATGCGACAGAGAATCTGATCCAACTTGCGAAAGCACAGAATGTGAATTTTCTTTTGCATACTTTCTAGACTTGCACCCTTCATTTATCGAGAACTTCGTCGCTGAAAGTTGCGATTCAATTCACCCAGCTGTGTTTGAACGCAAGCTCCCTTAATTACATCATATATGACTGTGAGAAGTTTAATGTTGTCTAACAATATTTAATACACGAAGCATGATAAAATCCGGGAAACCTTACAAAACCGTAAAAATAATGAATAAAGCAATGGTTGGTACTGCAATTATTACAATTCGCATTAGAAATGTAGAATTTTGAAAGAAAGTGTTGCAAAACTTTTGAGATTTTGAAACATCAAGAGAATATGGCAGAACCATACAAAGTATAGAACCTAAGAATTGGAAGAATTGAATATACGTACATATTCACTTCTGTACTTCACCTTAAAAAACTGGAAAATTGTTTGTCATAGATGAAATATAATAATTACTACTGAAGTGCATATAGATGCTATTTTCCAGAGTGTCTAAAATTCTAAATCGTTTTTGTTCATATGCAAATAGTTTTTAGAAAGTACTTTTTTGAATGGATACTAAATCTGTCAAATATCTTAACAGGCAACAATGACGGTAATCTCAGCGATAACGCCGATATTATGAGGTCGTCGCAACCGTCTTTTTTCTTGATCTCTCTTTCATATGCAAAAACTCACCATATTGGCTGGCGAAAACTTAAGCTATCTAAGCAACAGGAGAAGTGGACTTCTTCCATCATTCTTTTTCCGGGTCGTACAAAATTTCGATGTGTAATAATAAGGCACACATTTTTTATGGAATGAAGGAAATTGCCGGTATCAATCTTTTTTACGATTCAAAATCCATCTACTTCAATCCCCAATTACTAATCTAAAGAAAGATAACTAGCCTCGAGATGATTTCACCTTCGATAAAACAAGCACAGTGAACAAGAATTCTAGTAAGCCGCGCTGATAATCCAAAATATGAGCTACTTGCGGCCAACTCGCACTCGTGAACAGTTTGCGTGTTTTGCGAAGAACAAATTCTCTTCTTTGGGGATGAAGTATTCAATAACACCCATATTGTTTTGAAAATGAAGGCTTCTAAAGTGAAGTCTATTAATCAATAAAAGATAATTTCTCATTATGAAAAATAAGTGGGAAATTCAGGCCCATTTTCTTTGGTTTCAACTTTCGAAAAGGAGCGCAAACTACTTGCCATTTTTCCACCACATACACAAATTTTGAGCCGTGCAGATCTTTGGGAGAAAACAAAGTAGCGAAAAGATTTTGAAAAGAAGATGACAACATTAAAAAGTGGAAAAAAGTTAGAAAGCAACTCCTTTTTTATGAGGCAAGGCTTCATGGGTTTACGTTGCAGCTAATCAAGATCATAATATCCAATTTTATGTTGTCCAATGGGAAAAATTCGGCCCCTCCCAACTTATATTACTACATGCCCGTTCAACCATGACAGAGTTTCCAGTACTTTGAGTGCCAAGTAAGAATTCAGCGGCAAAGATGAGAAGTTCTTTCATATTTTAGTCCTGTAGAACGGTTGAGGTTACAATGGTTTTGGGCTTTCAGAACTTTCATGTTGGGAATATATCTGACCTGTTCAGGAACAGAGTCTGGAAGACCAGCGAGGTTGGAAGAATTGTTGGCATTCAAAAGCGAAATGCAATTGGTAATTTCTCGTTGCTGAAGAATATGAAACAATGAGCACGAAATCATCCAAATAAATAGGAGCTATGCTCTCATACTTTACATGAAATAGCCTGATAGCATTTGCAATGGCTTAATGAAGCATGATGAGGCTCAAAAAGATTCAATATAAAATGATGGTGTATGTATGCAAGTAGGATGTGGAAGATAAGGAGGTTATTCAAGGTTTTCCAGAGGACAATCTCAAATCATTCTAAACTGCATTGTGATGAGGCAAATGATGGCCAAATGGAAGAATCACGACATGGCTGCTTCGCTGTGTGAACATTGTTTGACAGATAGATCACTCATGACTTATTTAATCGATTACAAAAATAAAATTAATTAATAGACTTTGGAGTTCTCATGAGCCCGTAAAAGCTTCTCGGGGACAATGATTCAATAAGCAAGTATTCCATTTAACATAGAAAATGAAACAAATAGAGAACGACTGACGAGATTACGGTGTTCTTCAGAATCTGTGCTCATCGTTTTTTTCTGGAACCATAAAAAAGGACACCTCGACATTTAAAGTGTACCGCCGATGCACTTTTCTGGAGATGCGCAGCCCCAATGAAAAGGATCAGATTCGGTTCTTGCCAGGTATGATACGTGGTATTCCAAGGGAGAAAGTAGTGTCACACACAACAAGATTTCGCAGAATCAGCCGTTTTCACAAACTTTGTGCCGTAGTTGCCCTGTTCAATCCATTGCTTACGTACGCGTACAGTATACTTTACGTATTATGTGCATGACTTTTAGCTGCAGAAAAACAATCTCTAATACGTATTCTCCTTTTTGGAAAGACAATGCTCGGAAGTTGCTCCCCTTTCAATTCCTTATGTGTATAAAATTGCATGCAAAGAAATAACGAGTGATCGATGTCGAAGTGGAATTGGCTTGCAAGAATATCGTTCAAGTTCTTGCTGTGCTACCAAGGCAAATAGACCAAATGTCGGAAACTACGAAATGTCTCAGCTCGCAAGCTGTATAAAAACAGTTTTGAAGCTCCCTCGACTCCTTCCGATGTTCTTTTGAACTTGCATGTATCCTCCTGGAAATGAATTTGTCTCTTATACTCCGTACTTTTTTCGTTGTCTTTCTGGCTGCCCCCATTGTTTCCGCAAATTTTCTTCATGAAGGCGGAACGTATGGTCCCAGGTGTCGTGATATGAGAACTTATCCATTTGTTTCATGTCAGCCGCAATGTGCTCCGTACTCTCTTGGCGTGCACCAAAAATGTCAGACGAAGCAACAATTTGGATGTTTGTATCGAAAATGCTCAGCACACAACTTCGAATGTAGACTTGAATCACAATCTTCTTGTCCCAATGGAGAAGCTCAAGTCCGAACAGTTTCACTTAAACCAAATTTTCCCGTAGAGTTTGATCTTGCTGTGAACTTGAGGGGGTTTGACATTGATATTGTCCTACTACTCGATGCAAGCGAATCAACTAGGCCTCGGTTAAATGCCGTAAAAAATGAATTGAGTTCATTTGTCAGACAGCTAAATGGAGTTGCTCACGTTGGTGTGGCTATCTATGGAGGAGAAGAATCATTTGACGAAAAAGGAATGCAAATATTGTCTCCAGCTCAGGAAAACGTACAAGCAGCTCTCAACGCTCTAGACAACCTTCCCGTTTTCCCCGATGGACCTCGTACCACCTTATCGGCTCTCTTTTCTGTTCAAACCGCAGGACAAGCGATCTCGCTCCGTGGTGCAAGAACTATAATTGCTTTGATTGGAGATACACCAGGACGGGAACCAGATTGCTCTCCGTTCCAGTTTGACCGTGATATCCTCTCGAGGTCGCTATATGACCACACCAGTGGCACTTCGGTTATGCCCGTGACAATAGGCGGTCCGGGACTCGATGCAGCCCTTTCACCGATTGCTATTTGTGAGAATGGGTATGGTCCTCCCCAGCCCCAGGGTGTTCCTGCCGGACAAGCCAGTAAGCTGGCCGAGCAGACTCAGGGCGCAGTTGTGTCTTCAATTACCGCCTCTGCTCTTCTTCAGACTGTGGATCAAATTCGCAGAAAGCCGAACCGCGTTCACCAAAGTGCGGCTGGGGCACAAATATCTATTTCTACCGCAAGCGTCGTCCCCGTTACTGGTCCCTATTATCCAACACTTGAGCCTATTAACGGATGTGGAGACAAGGTAATTGTTACTACAACTGGAATCCCAAACTTTGTTAGCGAACCTGCTCAAATAGTTGGAAGGGTGAAGCTTGATCTCAAGGCAGGAATATGTCAGAGTGGACCTTTTACTTGCACAATTCGAGTATTAGACCATGTTCGTGGGAATGAATCAATGAGCCACTGGACGAGACCTATCACATATTACAAGAAAATCTCTGTTCATGGTTGCTGAGCTGAGACACTCCTTTAAATTTGAGGCACTTCAAGAGCGGAATTCAAAGTTGTTAATTATTTCACTTATAGATAGACACGAAAAAGTTTCAAACTTAATCAGTAGCTTGGTTAGAAATGTATATCTAAAGTTGTAAGTCATAAATTCTTTTCCAACAGAGTTGTTAACGATACTTTTGCATGAAGTATGCATAAAATATTCAGAAGAGTCCCAAGGATTAATTTTCTGCTAGATTAGTTGCATATCATGTACAAAGCCTTTATAATTTAAATCTCGTGCATTCACTTGCATGAAAAGAAATTAGCTGAAACAGAGCTCGTAATCGATAAAAGCATGGAACTTATATGAAAACGATGCAAGCCCTTCCCCGGTTTTAAGAGGCCATACAAACCTTAATTCCTGATCATTCAATTCTTAGAGGAAGAATTATGTGGCTCAAAGAGAGGCAAGCAAAAACTTGCAAGGAAACACAAGAAAAGCGCTTCATTTACAAAAACTAATCTAGTGCCTATTTGCCATGATTTAATGGAGGCGAATGATTAAAAGGTTATATATTAAAAAAATGTTTTTTGAAGCACTTTTGTGAATTAGACACATTCTACAGCATATCTCAAAAGAACCATCTGGTTGTCTTGTGATTTTGCTTTACATTCATTATAAAAAAAAAAGCTAAATCTTTTTGTTGTACAATAATATGTTGCATACCTTGTACACCCTTCAAAACACATAAAGTTCCGATCAAAATTATTATCGTTCAAGGATAAGTTGATAGTATTCATCCTACAAGAGGTCAGTGTTTTAACGGAAACGAAAGTTCTCGAGTTCTACAAAAAAATTTATTACGAATCGTTGTCTTTAAAGCGTCAGAAAGATGGTCTACAGCGTTTAAATACCCGATTTGTTAGCTATTGCGGAAATCCATCGATTTGTCATTATCCTCTTCGTAAGTTTTTTTACTCAAGGCTTTCTATGGGTACACGGGAACTTCAGAACAGACAGGCTTTTCATTGGCAGAAGAAGGGAGTGCTGATTGGCGCGTAGGCTTTGCAGCGGAAAAGGTAGCATCAACATGGGAGTGTGACATTATTGAAAGCGTGTCTGAAAATCTCTGAGGCCAGTCATTTTGAATATGTGTTCTACGTTTGCTGTAATACCCGATGTGGCAGCTAGTTATTTCTTAGTGCAAGATCTATAGGTTTTTATTTAGAAGTTATGATATGTCATTCTTTATGTGATTCAGCCAACGAATATTTTGAGGCAGCGTTTAACACAAGCTTACAGCCATTTTCAAGTTCAGTCCATCTGACGCGCATCGCCCACAAGACGAGTTCTACCGTTCAATAAATAATCTACTTCACCAACTCCTACCTGTGACTTGGCCTCAGTCATTTCCGGCCAACCAGAATCAAGCGAACCAAGTCTACCTCTCTTCGTCCCATCGACCTACTTGCGTCGTAATCCAACACACAACAGTGTAAACTGAGTGCTGCGCGCCGTCAGTTGGTTGAAGGGTAAGCATGGGTGATGCGGAAAATCAAGATGGAGCTACTGCGAACCTGCTCGCTCCTATTCAATCACCAAAATTTTCGCCCATATCAAGGAAAGCAGCTCAACACATCTTTGCTATACGCGAGGCCTACGAAGATGCAAGTTGTGGTATAACCAAAGCGGCTAAAAACCAAAGGGGTGTTCGTGTGGACGCGTGGCTAGGGAGCGCGCGGTGGGCTCAACCAAGAAGGTGGGAAAAGGAAACCTGAGAGGTACGCGGTAGCACAACCACTGGGGGTGCGAGATAGCGGGCGCGCGGAATGCACCTATATTGGTAGTAATAGAATGCAACGCACGAGCGCTAGTAGAACCGCAAGGTAATGGACGAGCCGTAATGGTCGACTGTAGAAACCAAAACGGGGTTAGAGTTGTCCAAGAGGTGCTTACCTTTACTCTGGTGACGGGGA
>JAHNZQ020003150.1:554243-593395 GCA_019155205.2 Gracilaria vermiculophylla
CGCGTGGCTAGGGAGCGCGCGGTGGGCTCAACCTAGAAGGTGGGAAAAGGAAACCTGAGAGGTACGCGGTAGCACAACCACTGGGGGTGCGAGATAGCGGGCGCGCGGAATGCACCTATATTGGTAGGGATAGAATGCAACGCACGGGCGCTAGTAGAACCGCAAGGTAATGGACGAGCCGTAGTGGTCGACTGTAGAAACCAAAACGGGGTTAGAGTTGTCCAAGAGGTGCTTACCTTTACTCTGGTGACGGGGATGGTTCGCACAGTGAGTATATCAACTATGCGAGGCCCCCGGGCCGACGCGGCCGGACGGGCCACGTGGCCAGGGGGAGGTGCACCCGAGGTGCGCCCCCGGCACTCTACAGTAAATTCTAAAATTGATCTAGCAATTAAGATTACCTCCAGGTCGTCCACATGGCTGTTCTCCATGCGAACCGTACACACCACCCTTGGCGCCAAATACTAGAATTACCTGACGGTCACTATACTACACAAGTAATGCTCAACCTGGTCTGGTTGCGGTTTCCTACCGTTCCTGTTTCGCGACTATGTTTCTCAAGTCGCTGAAAATGGCTCGTGTGTTTGGAATTTAGATAACACAATCGATCAGTGCACGGATGCGATCGTCAAATAGAAATTGGAAGAAATTACAGGTCTATGTCGATCTATATCAATTGAAGCTGCTCTTGCATATTTCAAGCGTAATTTTAAGCTTTATGCTTGCAAAGCAAGTGTTAGGGTTCGAATAATGATGCTCTCTGTATCCTACCTCGAGCTTTGCGAAAAGCGGGGCTATAATGTCTTGAAAACATTGCCTAAGGCTGCCATTAAGCACATAGTACCTGTGTGATAGCCAGTTTGTTTGAAAATACGAATGAATTATGCCCCCCAACTTGAAAGGGCCGACTTGAAAGCTGACTATTTTGTCTTCATAGATTTCTTGGCAGCCAATGCGGAGATTTGTGAAGAGTTTCAGCCGCTGCATGAGTACTTGCAGAATCGCAAAGAGTCAGAAAAACGAATACTAAGATGTCTAAGAAGGACTTCGGGGGCCCAACATCGAACTATCGGAAGAAGGGATCTTATTAAAAAATCAACCAAACTATGGCTGGGCAATGTCGTCTTCGAAACATCAATGTGAAAATTGTTTTTGACAGTAATAATCATGTCGTTGAAGGTAATACATGTTCCGGAGAAATTGTACTTGGAAACCCTCAGAGACTTTGAGTCTTGGCATCTTGTTCAAATTTGTATATGTATGTATAACGAGAACTGGTTTTGATAATTTGTATTTGTCTTGTTTACGAGAGTAGATATCGTAGTTCCCTATGCTCTCGTAAATCTCCTATGCCTATAAAGACAGGGCATTGAGTTAATCACTGATATCTCAAGGCCCTCAGCTTCCATTATCTTGCTTCCACCTGTTCATCCTCTCAAGAGATTATGGGCCCAGCCCACGTTAGCCTGCAGTATACCCGTTTTACTCTCTCACCTTTGTTTCAATTCCCCGCATAGACATATCCTTCTCGACAAGACACACCTGTCTATACGGAAGTATACGTCATGGCGTCTGATGGATGGAAAACTCGAATTCAACCTCTTGACGAGAAGAATGACTACAAGTTATGGAGGATTCTAATTGACGCTGCCTGTAATGCTAAGGGCTTTGGAGAGGCTTTGCATCAGAATAGGAATCCCTTCAGCAACGATGAAGAGAAGAAAGCCGAATGGGAGCTCAATAAGAAGAAAGCAAGTGGAATAATTATTTCTGCTCTTTCAGATGAAGCTCTGCGCATCGTTCAGAGCTATATCGGAAACCCGTGTAAGATGTTGAAGAAACTAGACGAAGGATTTGCATCCACATCAACTGCATCAAGAATTGTGAAGATGTGCGAGCTGATCAATATGAGATATTCTGACGTCTCTCAGAACATGGATCGCCATATAGACCAAATGGCTGGTGTTATTGAGCAACTTGCAACCATGGAAACCCGTCTCCCTCATGAGTTAACAGTGGCATTCTTAGTGTCGTCGGTTACTGCATCTGATCTTAACCCCGTTTGTGCTGCAATCAAATCACTTTCGACTGAACAAACTACGTGGGACATGGTCTCTGCCCGCCTTCTTGATGAAGTGCGAACATTAGGAACACATAAGGCTGAGCGCGTTGCAGCAGTCAGGCCAAAAAGTGCGATATGTGGCAAGGATAATCACAGTACAATTCGTTGCTATTTGAACCCATTGAACCCGAAGAATAAGTTGAAGTTGAATCCCACAGTATCACAAGACCTCGGGTGCACTTTATCCAATGAAGCAGTCAGTAATCAGACTGAACGAACGGGAAGTGATCCCAGTTCGAGGAAACCGAACAACCGCGCAGCTATTACCAGAACACAAGCGATGACAGCTCGTACCGAAGATAACCTTTTGATGTTAGACTCCGGATCTACCACTCACTTGACATCCTCTGTGATTCACTTATCAGGAAGCTTCACATGCAGTGCACCTATCGCTTTTGGAGACAACTCGGAGATCGCTGCTACTGAAAGAGGAGTGCGACCTGTAACTTGGTGTGATGAAGAAAACAGCACTACTGTAACACTGAGTAACACCCTTGTGTCGAATAAGATTGCAATGAGCTTGCTCTCGATACCAGCGTTGACAGCGAAGAATCTCGCTGTTCTCTTCCTTCCTGACGTAGCTCTCATCATTGATCTCGAGGATAACCAGCGTATTATTGGGAGTGCTTCAAAACATTCTGATGGCCTTCTCTACATCCCCGCGAACTCATCAAGCTCACCACACCCTAATACCAATGCAAATTCTCAAACAGCAGCCATGCTGGCCAGAACCTCTGAATTAGTCGGCAATATGAGCAGCGCGTCGCCATCCTGCACTGGAAGAAGTCAAGGCCCTGCCAAAGAACCAACGGAAGTAGATACCTTCCATAAAACTGTCTCTCTATGGCACAATCGTCTTGGACATACTGCAACGGCTGCGGAGGTCAAAAAGTTAATTCTCCAACAAGCTCTCCCTAAATGCAGAAGCTAAGCTATCAATTGCCTACCGTGTGCTCGTGGAAAATACCGTCGACGTTTTCAAGGTTCTTTAACATCTTCAACAACCCCTAGGCATCTCCATACTGATATTACCTTTGTGGGAACTGAATCCGAAGCCGGTGATACGTACTATATTGTAATCATAGATGAACACACGAGGTTCTTGTTCGCCGCAGCACTTACGCGCAAATCGGAAGCATCAGATGTGATTTTGCAGTACTTTAATTGGTTTGAACATCAATCGCGCAAAGCTGTCCTCTCGCTCCACTCGGATGGTGGTTCGGAGTTCTTCAAGGCAAAGAAAGCATTGCAGCGCAAGGGTGTCAACATCCGTACTACTTCTGCATATACACCGTCATCCGATGGCCTAGCTGAACGTCATATTGGTGTCCTCATGGGACCAATACGCGCCTTTTTGGAGCAATCAAATCTGTCACTTTCTTATTGGAGCGATGCCCTTCTTCACGTAGTCTTCTTTCGCAACGTGATTGTACATCGTGGTACTGATTGCATTCTTTTCACCCATCTGCTGCACGAACCTCCTCATGATGTAAAACCTGTTCGCCCATTTTGATGCCGCGCCCTTGTCGAACTTGATCCAAATAACAAGAAGAAAGTGCAACCTTGTCTGGTTGAGGGGATCAATCTTGGACACGTCCAAGGTGGGATGTACAAGACATTATCAAACCAAGGATAAATAATCACAAAACACGTACGCTTCCTTTAAGATGAGTTTCCTGGCTTGTCTTTGGTTGGAATGTCGCCTTCATCTGTTCATTACTTGCCTGACCACACAAACGGCTTTGAATCTAGTGATGATGAAACACCAGCCCGTTCTGGTTTTCGTTCCACTACAAAATCCCAGACACTTCCATCAAACACTTCCGGTAATGACGGTAACGCCTCAACAGCACCAGTTACATGTACCATTGGACTTACTCAATATCCAGAGAACTCTTCACCCTACCACGCAGACCGTGGTGGACACTCTTCGGACTGTGACGATGCCAGCAGCAGTGGATTGACTCATTAACCCGACAAGTCTTCGACATATGACCCTGGCCTTGGCGGCTATGCCTCTGATTACGAAGCTGAGTCAGCCAACACTGCTCGGACCCTTCCAGATGCAATAACAACGTCTGACGAGCCCACCTTGCGTCAAGCTCTCTCATCAGCTGAATCTGACTATTGGATGGATGCAATCCGAACAGAGCTGGATACCATTCGTCAGCTTGGCACCTTCGAAGAAGCAACTCCTGATCATGGGTCCCCTATACCGTCCGGGTTTATCTTCCGTCTCAAAAGAGATCATGAAGGGTGACCCCTACGGTTTAAGGCCAGCCTTGTTGCAAGAGGAAACTTTCAACCGGTTACTGACAGAGATAGTCTTTATGCTCCGGTGTTGAACTTTGAAATATTTCGAGTAATGATGGTCCTTGCTACCGCTTTGCAATGGGATCGTCAACATATTGATATCAAAGGCGCTTTCCTTCATGCGTCAATGCAGGTGGACAAACCAGTCTGGATCAAACTCCCCAAAATCCCAAACGTAGCTGACGCCGATGGTCGACTCGTCAAACTTGTGAAATCTCTTTATGGAACGAGAGAGCCCCCGAGACTTTGGTATGAAGATATATCCACATATCTTTGCTCTCTTGGTTTTCGTAAACTTCAATCGGCTCCGTGTGTCTTTTTACGTGGAAGTGCTTCAGACATTGTCGTAGTTTTGGCTTATGTCGACGATATCAGCATCTTTGGATCTTCCAATCGCACATCTTGGGTGATATCGGAACTACGTGCTCACTATGACGTCTCGGACTTAGGTCCAACTGATCTCTATTTGGGTGTTTCCATTGCGGAAGATTATGATGGTATTGTCCTTCATCAGCGGCCACTCATCGAGAATATAATCAGGGTATCTCGGATGGAGCCCGCTACGTCTTTGGCAACTCCTCTGCCACAGTCACACTGTCTCTATGACTCCATGGCAGCTTTATCCAAGGAGGAGGCTTCTGCGATGGCCAATGTTCCATACAAAAAGGTGCTTGGCTCGCTGTTGCTTCTAAGCACACGGACCCGTCCGGACGTAGCTACTGCTGTTTCAATGTTGGGCAAGTACGCATCGCAGCCTCTCCAATAGCACTGGAAATGTATGAAAAAGGTTGTGAGGTACCTAATTGGGACGAAGGATTATGGCTTGAACATAGCTCGAAAGGTCACATCCAAAGTTACATCATGGTCCGATGCAGACTGGGGTCGCGATTTAAAGAAACGACAGTCCAGGGGGGGTTTTGTCATCACAGTATGAAATGTACCTGCTACTTGGAGCTCAAAGCTTCAGAAGTCTACTGCTTTATCCACTACTGAGGCACAGTTCTACGCCATTTCGGAATGCATCAAACAAGGCAGTTGGTTAAAGAATACTTTGCAAGAATTTGGATTCTCGTTAGATTATGCTGTTGAGCATTTTCAAGACAATCTTGGTGCTATCTCTTGGACTCAAACTGATTTTGAAATGCGGAAAGTGAAACACATCGAGCTTCGCCATTATCACGTCATTGACGCGGTGAACAACAACATTATTGATATCAAACATGTGTCGTCAGAACACAACCGTGCGGACATGTTTACAAAGTCTCTTATTGGTAACCTGTTTGTTTCTCATTGCACGGCTCTCCACGTTTCTCCCGTATCGGTCGAGGGGGCGTCTCAGAGACTTTGAGTCTTGGCATCTTGTTCAAATTTGTATTTCTATATATAACGAGAACTGGTTTTGATAATTTGTATTTGTCTTGTTCACGAGAGCATATATCGTAGTTCTTTATGCTCTCCTAAATCTTCTATACCTATAAAGACAGGGCATTGAGTTAATCACTGATACCTCAAGGCTCTCAGCTTCCATTATCTTGATTGCACCTGTTCATGCTCTCAAGAGAAATACATTCCTTGTTGCATCTGGTTTGAATGTGAAAGGTTTTCTCGCTGATAACATCGAACGGCTGGCTGCCATCGACTATGACAATATCGAAGTTCAAAACGATGAAGCCTAGGTTGGAAAACTGGGACCAAAGTTGTTTTCCTAGGCTATCGATGTAAACGAACCAGAGACCGAACCTTCTCGCATCTATAGTATGATGTGTAATAACGAATTCCCGTTGAAGGGCGAGGATGAAATCGATTACAAAGACGTTGATAGGGGTCTTCAAGACGAAGGCGAGCTACAAAGTGCTATCGATGCTATGATCAGTTGTGGTTCGAAACATTCGGACAATTATTCAAAGCCTGTTCTTAAGAACTTGGTTTTAAAGACTTGAGACATTTTCCGTGTCAAGCTTGGAAAAGATCCTCCAGTCGTTGTTGAGCCAATAAAGATTGAGTTTGAAGCCGATGAGTGACCAATCAAGGTCTGACAGCGTACATACTCCTCTGAAAAACTTTCGTTTCCGCAAACCAAGTTGTAGAGCTGGTTGGAGCTGGTTATCTTCCAAATAATAATGAGTGATAGTGGGTTGGTGCGACTCGGCTTTCTCAAAAGCCAGGTAAGGAAGGGTTTCAATTTACTGTCGATCTTTGTCCAATCATTTCCGAGACCAAGAAAGCGGTCTGGCCAATGCCAAATGCTGATCCTATGTTCCCATTGCTGACCAGATCGAAAAACGTGTTCAATCTGGACTTCCGTCATGACTACTAGCTACTTCCATTGGCCGATGCATCACATGAATGAAATTCGTTTCACAAGCCATTCTGTGTGTGTTGGATGAAGTGCGTGTGCTGTCACTGACAACTAAATGTTCCGGGGACCATGGGCTGCGTTGAATGTTGACTCTGTCTGTTACACGTGTGCAGGTGTGCTATTCGGCACGTTTTTCACTACCATATCGTTTCCAGGTGTACACATTGCAAACTCAGCTTAATGTACACTGGATATGGTTTAGTGTAATGTGCCTCGGCATGGTAACTATACACACACATTGCTGTATGAACACGAGTGGTGGCGGAATACAGAGAGTGTAAGGTAATTGAGTGAATTTGTGCATTGTCATGGTCTCGTGAGTGTACGGAACTGTCATGCCTTGTTGTGCCTTGCTGTTGTAAGCATTATTTAATTGTGGCTAGTACATTTATGTCATGTCACAATATGATTGGTAATATTGAGTGTCTCGCCTTTGTAGTGTAATTTCTGATGCAACCTAGTCGGTGCGACTGAACAACTATATAAGTCGTGGTCGAGGCATCTCCAAGTAAATCCAAGCCAGAGCTGGCAAACTTCCTTTGCATCCCCTCAACTTTCCCTTGCCCCTCTGACTTCCAATAGTGTGTACACTCCTAACATAGTGATATACGGTGCTATAAATTCTGTATCTTACATCCATTCCTCTATGGAAGCTTTGTTTGGACATCTGGAGATTTTAATATATCTCGATGACATAATAGGGTTCGCTACCGATTCTGCGACTATTTTAGGGAAACAACATTCAGTGTTTGAAGTCTGTTGTGAACGAGGACTGAATCTGAACCCTTTGAAATTCCACCCTGTTACAGATTAAGTCCATTTTTATGGACGAATAATCAACAAGGAAGACCTTAACTTTCCCCCGCGATCGTACGAAACTCTGACTAATATGTCAGCGACTACGACTATTGGTGCTTTGATGGATTTCGTACATAGTGCTAATTGGTTGAGAACTACGATACTACATTTGGCGCAACTCGTTTTCCACTATACACAATGTACTGGAGGCCAGCTATGTACAGCACTAAACTGGCAAGAAGACTCGTCTTATTAACTGCCCTATCTCGGCTTGGGGGGGTAAGCATGAATGTGCATTCCAAAGCCTCGTTACAGCGATTAAAGAATAGGCTCTCTTAACAACTGTCGATCCTAGTTAACTACTTTTGTCATTCAAGAATGCGTCGGAACCTAACTGGTCAGGAGTTCCTACCCAAGCGACCCAGAGCGAATTCAGATCCTGCAGGGCAACTCAAAACTGCGAACGTTTTCCAATGGGTTTGGTCTCTGGATGATTTTGAGGTTCATCTAGCCGTTCCGTTTTGCCGGAGAAAGAGTCCGATGTCCTTGCTTCATCGAGTATAAGAATATTTCATAGTCTGGTCGGTTTTTTTGAATTCCTTTTGTTCATCGACAACAATAATGTTCTCCACATGCTGTGTCCAAGCCGGCTTAATGCGAATATAGCCCGATACATCGTTTACAAAGTTCCCCCTTGGACACTACTACTCGCTCAATTTAACGTCACGATAGAACATATAATTGGGGAAAGCATTGTATGGACTCATATTCTCAGCGAGTAGGCAGCTCTCGGTTATGAAACTTCTCTTACTCGTCGCTTGAATGCGATCAAAGTACGTCTTCTGACAAAAGACATGCCGGAGTTACTTTCTTTGAAAGTCATCTACGTGTCCCAGAAGAGACATCCTCCTTCTTATAGTTCCGACTTCAAAAAAGGTCCTTTCTGGCCGAAATCTACAAATTTGTCGTCCAGTAACCTCCCATCGCGGAAAGATCAAAATGGCATTCTGTATATACCTTAAAGTGATCTAGAGTTGCAGTTATGAATTGCTATTTCTGCAGACTGTGGAAGTGGCGGTCATCGTAGATATATGACTACCTATTCTGTGAAAAAAGATAAAATTACCTGGAACACTATGGAAGAAGACATCAAGGCATGCGTCGACGGTTGCCTTGGTAGCTTACGGTCGGCGACTGGTGATGAAAGTTTCCAAGCGGAGGAATAGACGTAGACTCAAGGGTCCTTGATTTACTTTCCCAGAGGTGGGGCTCGACCGGCTGGTTATGTACCACGCCTGGAACCCGCCTTGGCAGGTCCCACTACTGTAGTAATTACCTGCACCAAATAAACAAACAAAAAGAAATTCTACGGTTCCCTAAGTGTACTGTAGCGCACGTGAGCCGAGCTGTGCACAGCTTGGCTCAGTGAATATAATATGGGCCCTCTTTAGAAATATCCCGTCGTAAAGCCACACCACAATATGACCTTAGGATAAACTCTACTACATGTAGGAGCATTGCCTGCCCAAAGAACCCCCTCCTCCACATGGCGCTTGCGGATCCCCTTTCAGGACTACATCGGCTCGTGACTGCGACTACTGGAGACCACCTTTAGGATCTCGCGCCCTTGAAGTTATCAAAAACTCCCAATGGACGTTGTGCGCAACCACCTCGGACGAAGAACTGAAAGTACCAAAATCTCCTCGAAAGGAGAACTGACGATACTGCAAGAAGTATCGACAATGGTTTATGACGTCAGTGGATTCTAAGGACATACTGTGGTGCATTACCACCTTAGAAGGACACCTGACGGTTAAAAAGTTTATAAATTAGTACTAAATTTCAAAAACAGTTTGCTGTTTAATAGAACCAGTATGATACTGCGTAACTGGGGTATAGCCGGAAAGGCTACAACCCAAAGGGTGTTCATGTGGACGCGTGGCTAGTGAGCGTGAGGTGGGCTCAACCTAAAAAGGTTCAAGAATGAAATTTGAGAGGTACGCAGTAGCACAACTACTGGGGGTGCGAGATAGCGGGCGCGCAAAATGCACGTATATTGCCAACGATAGAATGCAAAATATGGGCGCTAGTTGAACCGCAGGATAATGATAGAACGGTAATGCTCGACTGTAGAAACGAATAGGAGGGTAGAGTTGTCCAAGAGATGCCTGCCTTTACTTTTTGTGACGGAGATGGCTTGCACGGAGAGTGTACGCACCGTGCGAGGCCCACGGGCCACTGGGTCCGGTCAAGGTACGGGATCATCGATAGGTGGACACAAAATGCACCTCCAGCGCCTTCCAGTAAAATCTAAAGTCCGTCTAGCAACTGACACACTTCTTAGGGTGAACATGTAGCTATGCGCTGTGTGTCCAGTGCATAACATCCTTGGCACATAGGCGTGGGATTATTACCACACTCACCGTATCACATACCCCCCTCCCACCGACAGTCACGCCGTGTGGCAAATTAGATTGCATGCGGCGGTCACACAGCCATGGAGCATTGACAAGCAGGTGACCGTTCATCCATCGAACGGCGGGGGGTGCCGTTCTTTAACCACAAAGAGACGGAGGCGTTGGTCGTCGTCGTTCACTACCATGTGGGTCTGTCATTTCCTTCACGGTGTTAGTGCGTCTACCGTCTTGGTGCTTACCTCCTTGCCCCGCCCAATTGCGGCGCACCCCGAACGGTTTTGTTTGTCGTTGCTGATTATAAGCTACCGGGTTTTGGAAAGCACGAACCTGGTGGTCGGCGAAGTGGTGGCTCCAGCGAGGCCCGCGCCAGTGGTAATTGTGTGGGACTATCGCTCTGGTTCGGGTGCGGTGTTCAGCCGCTGAACGCGCTCATCCGTATGGAGGAGAAACCAGCTCGTTGGGTTCATCGACCGCCCCCATCCGTTTATTTTCACGAGTTGTGGGTCACACGCTCGATGAGACATGGCCTCCAAAGGAGCAGGGATGTAACCCCCGCCGCGCAGGATGCTCGCTCCGTGGAGCGGCGCCCGCATACAAGATGGATCTGTGGAGAGGGCACGCGACTGCCACGGTGTGAGCACGGCCTCACGCTGGCTGGACATTTTCGAAATACCCGTTGGCGATGACGCCCCCGTGGTGGTGGATACTGTTTTCACCGACCTTTTACGTGATGCAAACAAGCCCGGGGGAGGGTACGTAATGCTGGATCCTGAATCAATCATCGGCTTTATCCGTCACACCACTACCCTCGCTATGTCTGGTTGCGGCTCGCAAGCTCTCGCGGTTTTTCAACGCCGTACCCCCGTGGCGGGGCGGGTTCACTGGTTTCTTCGATAACGATCCCGCTGCCGTCTTCGTACACCGCGCCCGACGCCTTGGCTCGTTATCCTCCTGACTATGGTACCGAGGACCCTTACCCGTTGGTGACGGAGCAGACCATACGGTGTCCCTCCGGCGAATATGCAAGCGTGGGTATTGGAGACAACGTCATGGTCGATATCGGTGAACTCGACCGCACTCGGGTCGCTCGTAAAGCAACCTGAGTTTGTGGTGTACACCTCATGCGCCAGATAGGATAGCCATCGTATGGAAGCAGTGCCGAGTAAGCCACTGTTGCCGGCCAAGGAGAGCTAGGGGCGTCCTGGGCGCCACGTCTGCTTCCATCATTGGCGCCTGAATTCATCGTTCCGGTTTTTCGTCTCAACCGATATCCCGAGCGACTTGCCTTACCTCCGGTGCTAACCCGAGTTCCATTATTTCCGGAAACTCGTAGGTATCATGCACCAGCGTGTCAAATGGAACTCGTGGTTACCCTTCAACGCGGGCCGAGGGGCTCTGGATGCTCCGTATGATTGGATTCATTGGACAGACCAAAATCGATGGGGGACCGATTGTTGGAAAACAGATGAGCTATTTGCGCTATACTCTCTTGTGACACAGGGCGCACAGTTCACCATTTGAACTATCAACAAGCCCCCTCGCCCTGTAATTACTTACAGAACGAGACCTTGAGCTTACAGTAGCCAATCTTCACTACTGCTGTACACCTGTACAATTTCTCAGGCTCAGGTCACTTCTGGGAATTGAACCCAGGGTCCTAGCGTTTAGCTGGGCCCATAACCTGTTGGAAAACAGATGAGCTATTTGCGCTATACTCTCTTGTGACACAAGGCGCACAGTTCACCATTTGAACTATCAACACCGATGGCGCTACTGAGGCGCGTAACCGCTCGCGGAACAGTGCGGTCCAGCCCATGCATGGTTTCCATAGAACTTAGTTCTTTTCACAGTCTACCGCGGAGCGTCGTCGTTGGCACACCGTACGACCCAGTTGGTGGCAAAGGTTTAGAGTACCCCGTTGCTTATTTGTTCCGACGCCACCGGTCTTGGTGTATTTCGTAAGCTTCGTAACCCGTAACCCCGAAGGCTTCTACCATGCGGTATAGAGCATCGCCTTGTCAGAATGGGAAGTTCTGGTAGCCATTTTGTCTCGATTTGCTGTCCGTGACAGTATTTCCTGGAACAGTCGCTGCCCGGACCAGGATATCAACATATTTGGGTACTTTCCACCTGATTGGCTGTTTCGGCACACCCCCGGTACCATCGGCGTGATATACCGCATCGGTTTGGATCTGATTGTCGACGACACTGAATTCACGGTTCACCAGTTGGAGGTCTATCGTACCGCATAGGCAGGTTTCAGGTGGAATTCCAACCAGTGATTTAAAGTGTTGGATATTGAGAAGTCAGTTGTCACCAGGCAACGTAATTTGCCTGGAGATGTGCTCCGTCGTAAGGGCGCGCCATCATTTGCCCGTGAGGTGCATATTCTTGAGGGAGCTACTCCATTTGTGGTGACCACGGCTACATCCCAAGCCGGTGCGAGCGTACCGATGATCCAGGTACAGCACTCGGTTCCGCCTCCTCTTTGGGCCTTACTTTTGCAGCCACTGTCGGTGAGCCCCTCACCCGTCGGTGGAGGGGAGCTGTTGACTGAAACGGCCATTCCTGGTGCGCTGATGCATATTCAGTGGAAATGCACTACGCGTCTGAGCTTCACCCGTCTACAGAATTTGCACGAGGCGCTCACATCCTTGGAGCACCTGATTCCTCGACAAGCCGATTATGTTATTACGCTAAACCTTTTGGTGAAGTTTCGGAACGAGTTCCAGGCGGTGGTATGTCGCGCGGTGACCGAGCAGGTATCAACCCCAAGTTAGATAGTGGATCACACCGATACGGCGAGCGATCCAGTGCTTGAGACCACGATGGGACCCTGTTTGGCATCCAACGTTGGGTACCCCGTGGATGATGTCGTTATGCCATCAACGTTGCTGCTCATGCATGAGGCTTCGTCTGGATCGTCCGAGGGTCTTCCTCCGTAGCCGCCCGGCTCACAGAGATCGGCTCCACATTAGTCCTCTGCTGGGAACTTTGCGGCGCAGACATCTTCCGGTCATCTTGATACTAAGGCAGGCCCTGACGGAGTGGTATCCATTCCAGGTTCCAGTCCCATGGCTTAAGACCTTCTTGATTAGAGTTCTTAACCTGTTTCGGTAGCGAGTGGCTCCCAATGAATCTTGTGTTCGCCCGATGTACTCGTCGTGTTTTTCTATATGGCACCCCTAAGGTGTTTTGGATAGCTGAGTTGGTTAATGTGGGCTAGTTCCAGATGGCGTCCACTACCTTCTCCTTAGCATACATGTCTCACATGCGGCCTTAACCATCAATCGGTATCGTTTCCCTGCCTTTGCGCCAGTAGCGTATGTGGAAGCGGCGCGGGATATGGCTGAAAGGCTCCATCGCATCGTGCTCGCGGTACTACCCATACCACCGAATAAGGTAACGCAGGCCGATAGGGCTGCGTTCGTGGCTAAAGATGGTATCGTTGGCGTGTTTCGTCAGCTCTGGGACGTGTAGGCGCGTAGGGGCATCTGCCTGGGGTGGAGAGCTCCATCACGTAGTTCCAGCTGGAACCAAAGATGATAATGTCCACCTGCGTGTGCGGTGGAGGGGAGCGGGGTTCAATGCGAAGCGAAGTGGCAGGGGCCGCATCGATTGCAGTCGCCTTGCTCGTGCCCGAAAGGCCGGGCGCGTGTCGGGATGGGTCTAACGAGATGCGGTCGATAGAAATGGCAGACTCCAGACCATCGATGAGCACCGTTATGGTTTGGTCCTTCACGGCCAGGACCTGATACGGTCCGAAGGAGCGTGGAAGGAGTTTTGAGCAAATATCGTTGAAGACATCGATATCGTCCTTCTGTTCCGACAGTGTCGGTCGACGAACACCGGGTGGTACATCCATAAAGACGTAGTTATCTTTAGTCACCGTCGTGGTGCGATGAATCGATCGGTCATTTTGGGCCTTGTATCGTCGTTGTGCTTCAATCAAGTGACTCGTGGACATCTAAAGGGCAGAGGGCACCTTTTGGAGGATATTGCGCTTTGCCTGGGCCGGCGTAAACGCACTCGGGGGTGCGATGGTGCCCGTTCCTGGTTCAAGGACAAGAACATGGGGTGGTTGTGATAGGTTGAGGTCGAATGGTGTGGTCTGGGTGGAGTGGTGAACCAGAACGTTGTACGCATAAGTCAGGGGCTGCAAGTACTTGGCCTAACTCGTTTCGTGGTCTTCGACATACTCTCGTAGGCGAGCCATTAGGTTTTGTTTGACTCGTTCCCCCTGTTCATTGGTTCGGAGGTTGTAGGCAGTACTTTTTCACGCCAAACATGGCGCATACCGCTTCGGAAAACTTTGATCGGAGTTTGGAGCCTTTATTGGTCAGAAGCTACACCAGGGTGCCATATGAGTACACCCAGTGAGATAAGAAAACTTCACCCAGTACCGCGGAGGTTGTTCGCTTCAGTGGGATAGCCCGCATGAGCTTCGTAAGTGGATCAGTGATATCCATGAAAAACTGATATCCACTCGTGGTTTTTGGCAGGGGCCCTTGGATTTTGATAGCGACGAGCTCTAGGGGTCCCGTCGCTGGGAAGATTTTGAGATACTTTCGGTGCTTTCGGAGACCGCTCGGATTTTGACCAATGAAGCGCACTGAGCGACGTAGGTATAGACGTCGTGGGCTCTGTGGGGCCAGTAGAATGACCTTCGTAAAGTGTAGTACATCCTCGTGGCTCCCAGGTGGCTAGCTAATCATGGGTAGTGGGACAGATACATCATCTTGTGGCGTAGGGATGCCGGCACAACCTTCTACAGGCAGCCATCCAAAACAATGCGGCGAACGATATAACCCTGGTGGCCAAGGTCGAACGACGATCCTCTCATTCCCAATTGGTCAGCTAGGGACTTGCAGTGTGCATCAGTGCTTTGAGCCTGCAAAATCTCCTCATGGGTGATCGACGCAGTATTCTGTGCTTCAGTAGAGTTAATTACAGATGGTCGCTGACTTTCTTCGGTGGTTTCTGGGTTCCGCCGTCTTTATAGCTCCTCGACACTGCCTTGTTGCTTCCCTGAAATGGTGAAGCAAAGAACATCGTCCTTAATGGGTTTGTTTTTAAGCCCCTCTGCATTCAAGGGAGACAGTGCGTCTGCGACATTGTCCTTGAGGCTCGAGCAGTATTGGACCTCGTAGTCGAACTCCATCAGCCGTAACCCTCAGCGGGCTTACCATCCTGAGGCCGCAGAAAGCCCAAGTATCCACCTCAGGGTGTCATGATCCGTTCGAAGCGTGCAGTGTGTACCGTAATGGTAAAGTCGCCACATTTTCATACTCCGTACCACCGCTAGGAATTCCTTCTCGGTACTGTAGTAGTTCGGCTCGGCGCTGTTGAGCGCTTCGCTCCAATAACCCACGGGCAATTGTGTTCCGTCATCCTGCCCCTGCATCAGTCAGCGACTGAATTGGGCATCTGATGCATCTGTGTCAAGTATATACGGTCGACCGCCTTTCGGTAGTGCCAGGGTTGGTGGTGCGAGGAGTGCGGCTTTCAATTTCTGGAACGCTCCCACCTCGTCTGTCTCCAGTAAATCAAACCGAGACGGTTACCCTTTCTTTAACTGGCAGTTCAATGGGCCCGCGGTGGTTGCAAATACTTTGATGAACCTTCAGTAGACATCACAAAGACCTAAAAAGGACCAAATATCGGTTTGGTATCGTGGGATTTTGGCCTAGCCCAAAGCTCGGATGTTGTGAAGGGCAACCTCTATCTCTCCGGCGCTCATGAAGTGCCCGAGATACTCCATAGGCTTGGCTAGGAAGTCGCATTTGCGTAGCTTCAGCGTGATTGCTGCCTTCCGAAGGAGCTCCAATACCGTATGGACGTGGTCAATATGCTCCTGAACCGTCTTGAAGTAGATGACGATGTCATTTATGTGTACTAGTGCGGTCGTGCAATTTACCTTGGACAATATGACGTCCTAGACGCGATGGAACGTGGCTGGCGCGGTGCATAGCACGAACGACAATAGTAGGAAGCGATACAAACCAGAATGGTACGAGAATGCGGTCTTGTCCCGATCCTGTTCAACTATGCCGATCTGCCAGTAGCCACAGTTGGCGTTCAGAGTGGTAATTATGTTCGCCTCCCCGAGAGAATCAATACAGTCATCCATTCTTAGCATCGGGTACGAGTCCTTTACCGTTATGGAGTTCAATCTTTCGTAGTTCACACAAAAGCGAAATCGGGTGTCGCTCTCTTTTGGGCAAGCACGAAGGGCTCGCCCTCTCCGCATGTGCGGGTTCAATCCCAGCAGCGTGGGGCATCCGCTGAACCTCCAGTGCAATGATCTCCCTGGGGTTCGGGCTGGCTCGGTATAGTTGTTGCTGGATAGGGCGCGTACCCGGCACCAGATCAATATGGTGCTGATTGGCCTTGTTCATACCGAGCTGGTCAAACAGCATGATTTCTAACTGTTCCAGGAGAGACAAAATGCAACTGCAAACCCGTTCATCTTCTAGTCCGATCTTGACCTAGTCTCTCCAATAGGCTACCTGGTCCAGCTCGAGTTTCGTGGTGTTCGGACGCCGTGGGGCTTCGTGGTTTCCCAGTACATTTTGGTTCGCATTTGCGTCAAAAACTCCTCCCCTCTCCTTGTATCGCACGTCCTTGTAGGATCTATCAGGTGATAGCTTGAACATGTGCTCCGAGGGTGGGAATACAGTCCTGAAGACGGTGTTTTGGGCAGTTTGACCGGATGGTTGCTGACGTTTCTGACGTATACCTGGAATGGTTTGTTCGGTACGTTTACAACCAATCCGTTTGCCATTAAGGTCAAGTACTTGCCAAACAGTTTGGATTTGTTTCCTAGATTGATGGGGCCCAGTTGCAATCACTTGGCGCGAATAGCCTGCGGTAAAGTCAGCCCTCCTTTCGAGGTAGTAGAGCACAACGCGCGTTAGGAGTTTTTATGACTCCAAAGGTGCATGTTTCTAAAGCTGGTCTCCGGTATCCACTGTCGCGAGCCGGGGGACTTCTTGAAGGGGATCCGCAAACACCACGCGGAGCGGGAGGTTCACTGGGCGGACAATGCTCCTCCAGGCACTGCTATGATGCGACCTGGGGATCGGCGGCTTAGAAACCTGAGGACGATCGACGAGAGTCTCCAACTGGAAAAGTAGATGAAGACTCAAGTGTGCTTTTCTTTACTTCCCCAGTGGTGGAGCGCAACCGGCAGATTAAGTATCAAGCGGGAATCCCGCCACGGCAGGTCTCACTACTGTAGTAATTACCTGCATAAATTAACTAAAATAGATATAAATTCTACCGTCCTTCAAGGATAATGTAACGCACGCGGGGAGAATTGTGCACCACGTGGCTCAGTTAATAAAATACGAACCGTCCTTAGGAATAGTGTGCCATAAGGCCACACCACCAATTTTCCCGTAGGAGCCACTGTACTACACAGCCATTTCGTTTCGTGCATTGGGGGTATGGAGACCTTGGGAGCCAGGCGTAACTGGTTGAAAATGGTACCAATGGGTTGAACAGTCCGCGTACGAGTACAGCGCGCTATTCTCTTATGGTTTCCGATGATAGAGATTCGGGGGCCATCGTTGATCAGAACCGTTTGGGGTCGCGGGAAGATCGCCCTGGTGCGGCAATCGATAAATGCAGTTCCCATAATAAAGTCCGTGGCGAACTTTTTCACGACGATAAATCGCACCCGAGCCTTAAGGTCTTGAGCAATAACCATTAACATGAAAAACCCCATAATCGATAACGGCCGGTTGTCAGCATCAACAAGAGAGTGTTTTAAGTCGTACAACTGGAATTAGCTGAATAACCGTGACGGTATGAACTTGGCGTTAACCAGATTGTGTCTCGCGCTTGTGTCTAGGACGGTGACGCTAGTTACCGAATGGTTAGAGGTAAACCAGACGGTGCTGTCTACCTTGTAGATACTGTGTTTTAGGAAGCATACTGTGGTCGGTGAGTCAAAAGTGTCTGCCTGCCCGGTAACGGTAGGGTAATCATTTATACTAAAACTATTTGGTGCTGGAAGGCCTTCCGAGGAAGAACGATTGGGGACGGCCTGTTCTCCAGCCGTTAGGCGTTCTTCGCCTATGAGGTAGAATCCTCACGTTGGAATTCGTCCGTGATTAGGTGGACCTGTTGAGGTGGAGCATGTGGCGCAGGTGCATTGGCAGTGCGCATGCCCTTCGACGGTGTCCCAAAAATACCACGTTAGTTTTGGAGCCGCGTCGGCAGGAGCGCCACTGGCGCCTGGGGCTCGACCTCAGGGCAAGCCGTCGCGAGGTGTTCCGGTGAGAGGCAGAAACAACACAGGAGTTCGCCCATGTTGGGGTGCCTTGCCGCCATTGGTGGGGTACGTGGGCTCGGCCGATCAGCCAGTGGGTGCGTGAGCGCAGTGCGATACGATGACTGACCATTTCCATCCTGGTACGATATCGCGAGTACTTGGGTCGGAGTGGCTGAGACCCTTGTAAAAGGAGCAGATACCGAAGACGGAACTGATATTAGATACGGTGAGCCAGCAAGCGAGCGCGGGGGTGGGATTCCCGAGGCCGCCGTTGTCCACTGAGATGTAGACAGCGACCCGAAGTTCGGCACCTCGTTAAACAAGTAAATGGCGGTACCGTATGGTCAGTGCCCGGCTGGTCCAGGGTTCGTTTCAGACAGTTCTTCGACGTCGAGAACGGACAGATTCGGCTAATCTTTCATGGATTTTGCGAACGGGGGCAGCGCGCTTTGGTTTCCGAGGCGGAGTGTGTCATACAGACCCTCCGTAAAATGGGCAAAACCATTGTAGTCCACCTTACGGTTTGTCATCAGATGGTTTCTAACCTGAGACCAGATTGGTCTATCAACGTTGTTGGCGAACATGGTTTTTAACCTAGCGGTGGTGAACACTTTCCCGCATTGGGACGCCGTTGCGTATAGCGAGTGAACGTATTCCAATTCGGTTTGTCCTGGCCGCTGGCAATGGTTGAGAACCTTCGAGTAGGCCTCCTGAATCACTTCATCGGTTGCGTAGGTTTCCAGTGGGAAGTTCACCACATATAGGTACGAGTAAAAGAGCTCGGTGTGTTCCTTATCTACCGTAATCGCTTTGCCCTGCTGGCAGCCGCGTACTGGGTCGCCCTTATGACCCTTAAGGTAGAATTGGAACAAACACATGGCCGCTCTTCCTGAGAAACCGTTCCGGTCACATGCTATCCTGTATCTCTGAAGGAAGTCAATGATAGCGATTTCGTCGTCGCCCGAGAAGCGAATGTAGCCCATTTGAAACCTGAGCCGTTTGTGGTGCTTAGCTATGTTCTGAACAACCGTCTTGGTGCACTTAGCATCACGATTGGCCAACCGGTAGGTATGGAAGTCAACCGCTTTAACGAACAAATCCTTAAGTGGTTGGGTCATATCAAGGTCTGCATCATTGTCGGAATCAGACTCCGAAGATTCGTGCCACTTGGACTTACCCTTACAATCTTTTTTCCCATTATTACAGCGAGGATTTCTCAGGCGTTTCCGCAAATCTTTACACGGTCCTTCTCACTGGAATCTGAGTCTGTGTCTGAGCCTGAAGAGTCGGGATCGCACCGATGACCCTTTTTCTTTGCCAATGTGGTCTCCTTCTTCTTTTAACGATTAAAGTTTCGTCGTCGCTCGTACTCCGAGCTCAACGAACCACCATCGCCACCAGGGTCGCCAGCGCTAGCATCCCGCGCAGCGCTACCAATAGGTTTCAGGAGGTAGATGATCCTCTGGTCCTCTTAGTCCCATAAGGCGACCGCATTCCGAAGTTGGTCATGGTGCTTCTTAACAATTTGGTCATGCGGAAGTTTGTATTAGACAGTCTGTACTAGCATGAGGAACTTTTGGTTATTATCTATGGTTGGCGGAAGGACCCGTCCGGTTTATTGGTCGTGCGGAGCCGTGACTGCGTGCTCCAGCAGGGATTCCTGTACTATATATTTAACTTATTCCCGAGCTTCCTGCTTGAGGGACTGGAAAACCATCGCTGGTAGATGGTCGGCCAGCGCTTGCGCGGCGCAATCCACAACCATCTTGGTTATCGATTCCAAATCCAACTATAGTACAACCTACTGTGGTTCCTCCGGAAGGGCGTGAGAAGCCATCTGTTCTGACGGGGCGCCTTCCGAATCGGTAGCCGGGGGAACGGCGCTCCTTGCGGCCTGTTCTCCATTATCGGCGTGCACCTTAAATGTTTTCCCACGTAGCAATTCCTCAGGGTTATCCATGATTATTTGTAAGGACGGGGAGGACGGGCAGGCGCGCGACCCTCGACTCCACGAACCTTTCGGTCATCACTGCAGTTTAGACATATCCGGGTATGTAAACTGATGATAGGCTGGATTGCTTTGCAGTGATCCTCGCAAACAAAACAGTATCCAGATCCACTTCCTTTCTTTCTTCTTTCGCAAACCAATTGGGTTTTCCACAATTCTAAATCGAAAGACCAAAATGTGGGATATTTGGAGCGGCTCCAAACCAAAGGGTGGTCGTGTGGACGCGTGGCTAGTGAGTGTGTGGTATAACTAAAGCGGCTAAAAACCAAAAGGGTGTTCGTGTGGACGCGTGGCTAGGGAGCGCGCGGTGGGCTCAACCTAGAAGGTGGGAAAAGGAAACCTGAGAGGTACGCGGTAGCACAACCACTGGGGGTGCGAGATAGCGGGCGCGCGGAATGCACCTATATTGGTAGTGATAGAATGCAACGCACGAGCGCTAGTAGAACCGCAAGGTAATGGACGAGCCGTAATGGTCGACTGTAGAAACCAAAACGGGGTTAGAGTTGTCCAAGAGGTGCTTACCTTTACTCTGGTGACGGGGACGGTTCGCACAGTGAGTATATCCACTATGCGAGGCCCCCGGGCCGACGCGGCCGGACGGGCCACGTGGCCAGGGGGAGATGCATCTGAGGTGCGCCCCCGGCACTCTACAGTAAATTCTAAAATTGATCTAGCAATTAAGATTACCTCTAGGTCATTCACATGGCTGTTCCCCATGCGAACCGTACACACCACCTTTGGCGCCAAATACTAGAATTACCTGACGGTCACTATACTACAGAGTGCTTGCTAGGCTCAACGTGGAAGGTAGGAAAAGAAAAATTGAGAGGTATGCGGTGGCATAACCACTGAAAGTGCGAGATAGCGGGCGCGAAAAATGCACCTATATTGGTAGTGATAGAATGCAAGGCATAGGTGCTAGTAGAACCGCAGGGTAATGGAATAACCGTAATGGTCGACTGTAGAAATCAAAACGGGGGTAGAGGTGTACAAGAGGTGCCTGCCTTTACTTTTTGTGACGTAGGTGGCTCGCAAGATGAAAATACTCACCGTACAAGGCCCACGAGCCGCCGTGATTGGCCAAGCCAGGTGGCAACCAGGAGGTGCACTCGAAATGCACCTCCGGCACCTTTCTGTAAAATCTAAAATCAGTCTGGCAATTAACAGTACCTCTAGGTAGACCATGCGGCTATGCGCCGTGCGTCCAGTGCTCACTACCCTTGGTACATAGGCGTGAGATTTTTACCACAATCACTACACTACAGTCACAAAGTAAACGCTTATTGTAGAAATAACCTAGCTTATGTGCAGTGCTAGCTCAAAAAAGAAACATTGCCGGCAGATATTTTACAGCATGGAGGACAGCAATGTCTCAGCGAGATAGTGCATAATTGTGAATAACAATATTAAAAATAATTTGGAAATTGAAAAGAAGATAGAAAAGAAACAAAAACAGAAGTGATGGAATAACCTGCGCCTTTACCGGACTCAAAACCCATTGGAATGTACGGGGTTTAATATTAGGAATAGTTATAGCCAAAAAAGGCAGTTCAGTACATTTTGTGATTTGAAAAACGGTAATAAGAATTGCTGGGACAATATTTTATCTTCGACAATTAATGGCTACATTAATTCAATGCACAAACGCTGTATTAGCGTTATTCAGCAAAAAGGTGGAAAACTTAGTTATTGAGTCGCCAAAAGAGACTTCAAGTTGATAGTTATGTAATATTTTTGAAGGGGTTTTTGACATGAATTTATTTTAAATCTTGATGATGTAGTCGTACAGTACAAAAATCACAATTATTTTACTTTGACACCAACGTGATATGTATGGTTTTGAAAGACTGCATACAGTACGTTATGAGCCGTGAAAACGGTTAAATACCACAGAATGTGTTGCTCTCCAAATCCCCCTTCTGAGGCACGAAAACGTCCCATGAGCGGCCTGAAACCTCGCATCGCGAGTACTTACAAGAACGACGGCATGGCCGGTTCTAAAGTATGTCTCCTTCTCACAATCACTCAGCTAGCAACGCGACATATACCTTCTAGCCACAAGCGACCAACACTCCTGAACTGCTAGTGCGTTCTGCTTCCTCAACGAACTCCTCCGCAATCATAACAACCTCTACGTATATCCCTCGCAACAACGTGATGAACCAGCCGGGTAACCAGGGCCATCATCCGCGGGATGGACTTAGCCAGCAGAATCAATCGGGATATCGGTATCCTATGTAGAATCCTCCCCAACTTATTGGTGGTTTTCAGTCTGCTCCTCTCAAGGGGGAAGGGTACTCACAATCTGCGCAGCAGTCGTCTCACCCATCGCCATGAAAACCTGCACCAGCGCCAGCTTAAGCCGTGGTCAATCCCTACTTCTGGGCCTCGTTTGACGAGCTAATCCCATCCGATCCTCGGAACAAAGCTATGCCGTGCATACGGGCGCCGTGGTTCTGCATCGCGGGGTCATGCTCACGACGACCATTGAAGCACATGCGGATGGCAAGGGCCGTTTACTGACGGCCATATTCGCCTGGCGAAGCCGGATAGTAGTTTCTCCTCAGGCGATCGTCCAATTTAGTGGAGAACCCGATGATTCCGCGCGTGTGACACTTATCTGCCTAGCGCACCAGTGGTTATACCGAACGTACTCGGAAAGACCGATTCCACCCCAGTTTTGGCTCGACATCGCCTTCTTTCGAACTCTCGGCGAGGTCGAGAGAACTTTGCACATCTGACCGGAATACTCGAACAATACCGAATGCTCTTGTGCATGATAACCTGCTATTTTGAACCCTTCCTCTACTGCGTGCCGAGTTTTGATTCCTTTCTCGCGAGTCGCGGTTTTCGTACCTACAAAAGGTGATCCGTTATGAGCGTCGGGTCCGCACCCGTTGGAGATGTCTTAAGCCGTATCAAAACACGGAAGCGAATCGACTGCGCCCTGGCCATATTCGTGGAAGATATGTACCGTTCCCATTCTTCTGGGCCTCATGAGAGGTGTGCAGAGGGTGCTATGTTGAGCTTCCCCCGTGCATCTCATATAGCGGAAGGCGACTGGTGAACAACCCGTTCACGAAATAATGGTTCATCGTGAACACAGAATTGGCGGCCCACGCGGCGGTGTATTTCATCCTTGAGGCCTATGACCAGTATAGACTTTGGTATATCCCTCCGTTATTGCGACGTCACATTGAAGCTTGGAACGTGTCCTTCCGCTTAACGGCAATGGAAACTTTTTCGAACTCATGTCGCTTTTGCTAGTCATCGATAACACTGCCTTGAGTCAAGTACGAGTTGAATGGGCGAGTAACGAGGATGAACATGACCCAATGGACCGGTCACCGGGCAGAAGAACTCCGCATGCGGGTGACAATATCTATTACGATCCGTGGACGTGGGAAAAGATCACTCCACAGGAGGCTGTTATCCTTCGGGACGCCATGAGAGTAATTCTCCGCGTCATCCGGTTGATTTCATCGTCACCAACGAATTTTTCCATGCCTTGGAGGAGCAGGATGCAATGTTGGACGATGTTCCCGATGTAGATGGTGAACATGTGCCCGTGGCGGTAATTAATGCGCTAGTACAGGACGTGTCTGCGGTCGTCTGATTCACGGTGATTGTGGACGGCATAGACGGCGAGTGCGTCACTTGGCGTGGTTGATGCGAGGTCTGAGACGGAACGTCTGAACTCTTACGAGTTTACGGCGTAGCCGTCCCCCGCTAGGGTGGCGACAATTCCCCAGAGGTGGAAGATCGCACCGCATGTATGTGGGTGAGCTCACGTCCGGATTGGAACAGTTTAGACCGGGGAGGCAGATCGGTTAGAAAGAAGTTATTTGATGGCACGCGCGACGTGTCTCCCCGTCTGGCGACGACGGCGCGTGGTTGCGAAACATTTCCACGGAGTGGTGCACGAGCTATGTCACACGGCGGGGCCTGCAACGGTACTTCTGCTATTGCAATGCTGTTCACCCCAGCTACGGGTGTTGTAGCTGTGCCATCCACTTCATGGTTTACAGAGCCGTCCTGACGGGTTTTTGAGCGGCTTTCCACGACTTGTGGTGACCCCTGCTGCTCTCGCCCCATCCTTGGGCGGTTGTAATCCACTTCAAAGTGTGCCATGTTATGTTTTGAAGGGCTTATAAGTTCACCGGGACCAGCAGTGAGTGCTTTTCAGTTCCCGCACCTGCGGGGAATAGGACTTACGTCCACGACGGCAGATGATGACGACGGAGTATGTGGGCCAGTATTGCCAATACTAACCACGTCTCCTGTATCTTCTTTCCCTTGCGTGCAAGAGTCGATCAGGCTCTTCGACAGTGTCGAGGGTGTTTCGCGAGAGCTATAAGTGGACCTTGTCAACTGTGTCGCCTGTACAGAAGGGTCCGGGGATGAGTTCTCGACGGTATGGTGTTTACCAGCATGCTGATGCGGAATCCTTTCCAAAGGCGGCGGGATATCCTTCTTGACAAGGCTATTGTCCCCTGCAATTGGGGTGAAGTAGTAGGCTTCGCGTTTTCAAAACGCGATTGCGGCCTTGCAGTCGCGCCATCCGGGGTATCCGTAACTACACCGTCCTGGACGGAGCCTGATGGCAATTCCATATCAATAATCCACGAGTCGCGAGCATTAACCAACTGTCACGACACCGATAATGGGTTTTCGCCAATGCAATCGATCCCGGCCCCTGCCTCAGGCGAAGCCGCGTTCGCAGGCACCGCCGATCTTTTTATCTTGCCGGTAGTCGAGTTGTCAGACATTCATTCTCTGTATTTATTATTCCTATTCTGTAAATATACTTTGTTACATTTAACAATTGTCGGATCGTTTTGAAACTAATGCATTTTCCTTCTCAAAGCGTAATCTCCCTATTTTAACATTGTTTAGTTGGCCAGGTTTGGCCATCTAAACTTCATCATCACCAATATTTTTAAAATGGGTCTCTGAACGCCTTCGGCGCTCATTTCTGCATCTTTCTTAAACCAGTTTGCCTTTATTCATTTATAACCCCATCAATAAATAAACAATTGATAATGTCAGTATAATTTCCATCATCTTCTGCTCCTAACCAGTGTCAAATTAAATATGAATTTGTGAAAGATAGTCGAAACACAAATATCTTATCATGAATATTTTTGCTTTATGTATATTTGGAACGAGTTACTTCAAACGATTTAGTCAGTCATTCAAAAACCTTTTTCAATATGACGTGGTTTGAAAAAATCTTCTTCTTACTAAACTTTTTCGTTAAAATTAATAAAATCTAATCATGTTTTTTTGTCGCATGTATTGTCCCTAAATGCTCTGCAGCACCTTGATATTCTTTATCCATTAAAATATCCCAGTGTTCTCTTTATTTGACGATAAATTCTCAAGCATCCAAACTAAAATTCAACCCTCATCTGGACATTTCCATGCAGCGGTTTTATGATATTCTATATTTTGAAGAAAAATGCCAATGTCCATTCGAGCCTCCAAAGCATATGCAGACGTTATGATAGATAATCAATTTGATAAACCCGAAACGTCTGTCATGAAGTACATTTTTCTTTCAGCATTATGCCCTCCAGGACGACATTATTGAAAGAAAATTAGATCTGTTGCATAAAGACAGTACGGATAATTTATTTAAAGTCCAGCTCTTTCTTGAATTCAACGTAGCTTGAATGCTATAGCAGATATAAATTTTATGATTACTCTTTCCATGCTTTCTGCTTCCGTTTTCAACATCGGACGTAGAAACTCCCGGGTTACACGACGTTTTATTGTTGTTAATCTCATAAAAAACCCAGATTCCTCCATGTCCTCTTCTTAAATCCATATTTGGATACCGTTGGCTGTATAATTCTTCATAAAAAATCGAACTCTTTTTGTAAAACATTTGGCATAGATGATATTGTCTCGGAACCGTTTTGATATTAAACAACGTAATATAAAGGGCTTTTGGAGCCCCAATCTTCATAAAAGCTTTCAAAGATATTCTATATATATTTTTGCTGCGATTCGTTTAGTTTTAAAACACATTTTATCTTCAAAAACGACTAAACCGTTTGCAGTGTGTTTTTAAGAGATAAACCACATATTTTAGAAGCTACGAGAATTTTATATTCAGAACAAGAAGAACGAAAAACAAGTTTTCGCATATCTATTAAATATTTTCGTAGCTACCTGTTGTTCTGATAGTGAACTGTGCGTGTGTTTATCTACATCGTTATTTCATTGTTATGTAATAAGTTTGCCAGTAATTAGATTTATTTACGAAATTAAAATCCTAAGTTCTTTATTGCTGTATTTCTCTAAATATAGTACAACATGACAGTATCGTAAATGATTTTGTTTAACGGCAAAGCGTTGGATTCCTGCCTTCTATTTTGTGTTGAGATCGAGTAATGGGATTAAAAACTAAAAAATAACAACATACAATTTAAATTCTTAAAAACCTGGAACATTTAAGGTCAAGACATACGAAATATGATAACTTCGAAAATCGGTTTCAAGAATTCAATAGCCTTCTATATCCTTATCAATATCCTGATCATCCGTTAGCGCCTCGAACGCGCCTGTGAAAGTTTTGTCAGAGAAAGCACTCCTCAATGAGTGCCAGAGCGCCTCGATCATGCCCGGAACCCAGCTTTTCTGCGCCTCGCTCACGACCTACCGTCACCCTCACATTAGGCCTCAGACGTACAGGCCTCATACGTGCAGAGCGCGCTAGGTCCCGCCAGCCCCCTCTCACCGTCGCTTGCTCTTCTCTGCCGCCTCCGCCTCCGCCGCCGCCGGAACGCGCCGTTCCGCTTTTCACCGGCAACGCGCACGCCGCCCGTCGCCAC
Organism: Gracilaria vermiculophylla; assembly: GCA_019155205.2. NCBI lineage: Eukaryota > Rhodophyta > Florideophyceae > Gracilariales > Gracilariaceae > Gracilaria > Gracilaria vermiculophylla. The sequence goes on from JAHNZQ020003150.1 coordinate 581,378, forward strand.
GCCGCCCCGCCGCCTCGCCGCCCTCTCGCTCTTCTGCGCCTCGTGCTCTTTCACACATACCGCCGCTCCTGTCCCGCCGCCACTCGACCACGAAACCCATCGGATATTTGCTGTCCGCATGCCTATCGACCACTACAAATGAGTACGCGAATGACTGTGCACGTGGCCACGCGTGTATTTCGTGTCAGAATAACATACTCCAAAGTATCATGATGACAAGAGGGCATTTAGCTTTCTAGATGTTTCACGCTTTCGTGCGCTTTTCTAACTTCAATCGTCCCGATTCGTATCGATTCACTGCTTGTTCTCCATTCAATCCCACGTGTCTTGAGTCAATGCCATTCAAAGCTTTGCTTGAATCGATGCCATTCAAAGCCTTGCTTGAACCGATGCCATTCAAAGCCTTGCTTGGACCGATGCCATTCATGGCCTTTATTACATCAATGCCATTCAAGGGCTTTCCTGGGCACCCCATCGTCATGGACACGCCTTCCAGTCTCCATAAAAGGCGTTCGAAACGAGTTCCTAATTGTTCCTAGCTCGCCTCACGGCTTTGCTATCACCAACACTGCCTCAGGTTCATCCATTCGCTGCTGCTGTCTTTCTACAAATCTTTGGATACTCTTGTCATGTTGGTTTTGTTCTCCATCTTCCTTGGTCTTCTTATCGTCATCGCACACAGTCAAAGGCTGCAAATCTTTAAAGCTTCTGTGCCGGGACCAATGTCTGGATGGGAAATAGGACCCGAACTTTCTACAGAAGTTACATTCTGTCCTGAAGATCTACCTTCTCCGTTCACAATTGTGTGCATTCCGCCTAATGACCAAGAAACTTCTTTCGCTGTGTTTATGATAAATGGCATCAAGGTCCGCACAGAAAAGCAATTACCGTACGTTTTGACTGGTGATACCTACGCTAATGGTGCCAATGCATGGATTCCTGAGTCGCAAGTGAACCAGATAGAGTGTCGCCTTAGTACTGGAGATACCGCATTTTCTACAGTTACATTCTCATGTGATGATGAGACTGAAGAAATCCCTGTTACTACTTTGCCTCCTACGACGACTTTTACGACCACTACAATGACAACAACAACACCTACTACTACTACCACCACTACCACCACCACTACCACCACCACTACCGAACTCCAAACGACCACTGAAATTACCACGACAGCTCCCACGACTGCAGCGTCTACCGAACAACCGCCGAATTCGCAAGAGGGGCTGAACGCCTCTGAACCACCTCAGAACTACTGCATCTATATTCCTGCAAAATCATACGAGTCTAAGACAGGTGCCTGGGAGGATGCGGAACAGGATGAAGCCGTATGGTACAAGAGGGATGACAACACCCGTAAGACGGATCGTGCAGGGTTGGCAACTATGCGCTTTTCATTTACACCTGCCTATACGGCTCGATATGCACTCACGCTTGACATGCAAACCAGCCATAGGACCGAGCATAATGATGTGTGGGTCGAGCTCTCTGGTGTGCCATTTAAGCTTGTTAGCAAGGCAGGAACTACCGAGTTGGGAAGACGCGGTTTAAACAAGGCATACCACAACAAAAATGGACGGGCGCGAGTCGTATTCACTACTGATTTTGACCCGCACGTATTCTCAACAGAGTCTTTCTTGCAAGCAGGTGATACGTATGTTGTGAAAATTGGCGGCAGAAGTACAAAGGTTGCTATATATGGTATTATTCTCTTTCCTTGCGCTTCCTATGGCTGTGCCCCCACTCAAGACTGGTACAGGTCAGCCAACACGTGTTAATTTTGTTTTTGTCGAAGGTTGTAGAGACTTAACTGATGCATTAAGATACTAATCTTTGGCTAACTGTCATCTGCTGTGGTTATAGGTATTACATACAAGATCTAAGATTGTTCTTCGTGTTAAAAACTTCTCAATACACTGGTAGTTGACACTAACCAACACTGATATTGTCTTTTTACTTTTTCTGAAATTCGTGATTCTTATGCTGGCCCAAGCAGAAAGTTTTTTGCCAGGTTTATATTAAGCAAAGTCTGCCGCTCAATTTGCCACAGTTTAACGTTTTCATCGTTGGTACCTCAAGCCTTGTAGCATTATTCAATACAAGCTTTTATTTTCACAAGAACTATATCAAAAACGCTGATTACTTATAATACACGAAAGAACTTTCAAGTTCAATTTTTGTTTAAAATGTATATTTGTTTTCCCCATTACTCTGCAGTTGAAGGAAAAAAAGTCGCAAAATTCGAAACTTTTTTAAGATGTTCCTTCTGAAAAGTGCATTCATTCGTCATATAATCATTTTATAAAAATGCTTTAGTCAAGACGATTAAGTACAAATAGAAAAGTAAAAGAAATGCTTTAGATATACGTCATTAACAAAACATTTGTTTCGCTTATTAGCTCAATGATAAAGACACAGAAATGTTCTTCAGAATCCACTGAAAACGTATTTTGCAAAGCTTTATGTATCAAAAAGCAATTCCTTAGAATTTCGGTTGTTTCTAAAACGTAATTTAGCAACTTTTTGCAAATATTACACATCATACAAAAATATATACTGACCGCTTCACGCCGCTTCATAATACCTTTTTGAAATAGACTGCAGTGTAGTTTTTTTATGCTGAAAGTATTAGGTTGGTTCAACGGAAATTTTAGATTCCCCAAGTAGCGACTTATTATTTTCTTCTGGTTTAGTGGGTTGCATTTCTTTCTATTAAATTGGAACACGTAAAACAGACAATTAGGTTTACAAACAAGTTTTTAATTAGAGTCGTGCCATTCAGGTCACACCCAATGATGCTCAAGAAATTCTTTATTTATCAGCTGGCAAAAAAAGGGCATGAACAAGAAACCGTCACAAAAACATATGCCTTTATGAAGTCGATTTCTTATTTTGAAATGGCTTCAAAAAATCAAACAAACGAAATGATTTCATGCAGTACAGAAGTGTACTATTTCTCAAAGGATGAGGCAGCGTAGAACACATTTGGGTGCCGGTCGTGGCTTGACAGGAAGCTATTTCACATGAACTATACCGTGAGCATACGAACAAATAATCTTATCATGGATCATAATCATACAAGAGAATTGCATGACAATTGGTACCCCAGAAGTGGAATCTTCATGCAAAGCAATGATAAGCAGACGAAGACGACATAATGAGCGTCTGCGCTTTCAATATTACCGCATACGCATATCAATACCAAGGCCATTTCGTTTTTTTATAGCGTGAAAAAGGCAGTTTCAGAAATACCACATGAAGACCTCACAGATACTAATCAGCTTCGCATTCAAAGCCCCGGCAATGTGAAAATCTTTAAACCTTAAACCAAAACAATCGAGAAACTCATTAAACCAACTCTATGTCTGTTCATAATTGTATTCGAAGTTCAGATGTTCTGTTTGCTGCGAAGTGGTAGCCATTAAAACTAGCGTTCCTGCGTCTCATTCCTACAAAACAATTAAAGCTTTGCAAAGCAGTAACAATAAACCCCGAAATGTTTATTATTTAAGACTGAAAAACATCAACATAGTACTAGACATTTGCTTATGAATATTTTCAAAAAGCATGTAAATGTAAAATTGTTTTGTACAGTATAAGAAGTACAAAACTAGAACTAGATACTGAAATTCGAAATATTGTATAGCACTACTTAAATTTTCAAGCAAACGACATTATCAATTGTAAAAAGTACCATTCATAATACATAGCTTCCGAAGTTTCTATTGTTAAATGAACTAATTTGCAATAACAAAAGAAAATAAAAGCAACAAACCTTTCGATTGTCACATGTGCGACTTAATATGAAGGTGTACTAATTTGAGCATATCCACCAGCATTTGAACCAAATCAGCAAAACAGCGAAATATTTGCACAGTTGTACAACATTTTTTAGGTTGGGCTATCCTACGTTATGACTTTTGCTCAATTGCTAAAAAGTTGGCGTTTCCCTCCTGTGATGATACTGTAGTCCTCAACTACAGTATCCTCAGTCTGCAAAACTACTAATTTATCAAACAGATGTTCATGTGTTGTAGGGACACCTTATTTATGTCTAAACTACTCAGATTTTAATCAATTTGAGTATGAACCGGTAGAGAAAATAAATGAGTCTCGTAAACTTTATAGCCAATTTTTTCAATAAATGCAAAGCATTCCATTGTTTTTGAAGTAGCAATTTTGAATTTCTAAATTATCTACATCAGATTTTTAAAGAAATATAATATAGCATCAAGAGGGATCAGTACAAATATAATTCTATCCAAAAGTTTGACAACCACCCAACCTTATTCAGAATTTTTTTTTTTTTAAAATTGCGCAAAAAGCTATCGACGCGACTAGCATGGTCGATACAACGAGGAAAAACACCACTCTTTTGAGTATATATAATACTCATAGCTCTAAAAGTTGCATTTGCAGCTCTTGAATAAGAATTCGTCATGCATAGATCGATACTGTTTTACCATGTTTTGAAACAACTGAAAAAACTTTGCTGCAGTATAACCATGTAAAATCTTATTTTTTAGAGTTAACGTACATTCACGGCTCAACACGAAGAATGGAGAAACAAATTTGAAATTATTTTTTTGTGTTATTTATTGCACGAAACTGGGGCTTAAACAAATATTGCAGTATATGAAAAGGGATATTAGCAAAAGACATATAAAAGACAAGAGACACCAGGAATTTAGAAAAGTTTACAAACAAATTTAAAGTATGTGATTGAATTACCGTATTGGTGTCCAATCGGTATCCAGCATGTTGCCGATAAGTTTCCACACTACGAATTAAAACAAACGCACATGGAGATTTGAAGCTAAATGCTATTCCCTCCACATTTACCTTCTTCTCTCGAGACAAAAAAAACAATGGCTTCGAAAATCATGCTTGCACAGGACGCCACTCCTCGGATTGAATTGCAACCCAACGAACACAATTGCCTGCGTCAGGAAAGCCTGTCGCCTTGAAACAATCCTTTTCACCAATACTTTCCACAACCATGAATTCTCTTCGTCTGGAAACATCATTATCCGGTAATTGGATTGAAATTATATCCTCCCACTTTAATCGGGGAAAATCTTGTGCAGCGAGAAGATGATTTTTGGGCGTACGATTATGATCTCTCCTGAACCTTATGTATGTTGGAGATTGGGCTTTGATAGCCATAGATGTATCCAAAGCCAATTTCAAAGTCACGGCGTACAGATTGTTGACAGCACACACATGCTTCTGCTCGACATGAACTTGCCCATCCGGCAGTGTATCCACGGTGAAACGATGCCATTTGTTGATCACAGGATTTCTTACCTCAATTATCTGCCCCGCGGTCGGAGGCGAGCGCTCATCTGCTAGCGGGGGCGCAGGAAGTGCGGCATTGCTCGCAGCTTGTATTTCGGGGGAAGGGCTTGCGGCTGGAGGAACAGCAGGATTGTTTGCAGCTTGAGCAGCTTGAGCAGCTTGAATTTCGGGCGAAGAGCTTGCGGCTGGAGGAACAGCAGGATTGTTTGCAGCTTGAGCGGCTTGAATACCGGGAGCAGGGCTTGTGGCTGGAGAAGCAGCAGGATTGTTTGCAGCTTGAGCGGCAGGTACCTGTAAGAGTTGAGCAACTGCTAAATAAGGCACATGAGGAGCGGTATTGCTTGCGGCTTGAATACTGGCGGCAAGGCCTGCGGCCGGAGGAACAGCAGAATTGTTTGCAGCTTCAGTAGCAGGTATCTGTGGGGGTTGAGGCACAGCTAAATGGTTTGAGACTTGCATCGGGCCAAATCCAGATGGCATTACACCTCCCCCAGATCCTAAACTCCCATTTCCACTTCCATTCCCAGCACTTCCATTTCCGCCACCTCCATTTCCGCCACCTCCATTTCCCCCATTGCCACCGTCACCACCACCACCACCGCCCCCACCGCCATCATTACCTCCTCCTCCTCCACCACCACCACCTCCTCCTCCTCCACCTCCTCCACCACCACCTCCTCCTCCTCCTCCACCTCCTCCACCACCACCTCCTCCTCCTCCTCCACCTCCTCCACCACCACCTCCTCCTCCTCCGCCACCACCTCCTCCACCATCACCATTATTACCTCCGCTGTCTCCATTTGAAGTTGGTGGCGGCACTGGTAGCCCGTTCAGAAGCGCGGCACGCGGTTGCATACGGCTCGGTCCTTGCAAAATATCGAGGGAGGGCCCTAAACCAGGTATATTTGGTCCGTTAGAGGGCTGTTGCCAGAGCGGGAATCGGAGCAAATGTGGATGTATGTCGTGTTCCGAAGGGAGAGGTTGAGAATCTCCGGGATTTAACTCGCCGGAAGTATAATCAAGATCACATGAAAGAGGAAACCACATCTCATCCAAAAGATCAACATCTTCATACATTTCATGATAAGGCTGCATAAGTGGGTCAATGAAGCAGACGCGAAAGCGGCCGGACGGTAGAAAGCGCACGATTTTACACAGGGTACATTCGTTTGTGACACGGCTGCGAATATAAATGCGACTGTGGATTTGCAAATGTCTGATCAGTTGAAGTGGTGAGTAGATTTTACTTGCATGCTCAGGAGGAAAATTGATATCGTCGACATATTTCAGAATGGTATCTCGATCTTGATAGAATCCAAGTTTTGGAGGCACTCTTGCTCTCTGCGGTATGGTGTGATCCGGTACAGGTCCACCGGGCGGTGGACCAGGATTCGCGGCCATATTGGATTAAACAGGAAACTGAAAAATGATAAGTGGGGCGGAGGGTGTCAATTTGGTTGGAGCGATGCACGATGCACAGGCGAGGTACTCGGGAGGAGAGATTCGACATGGTCCCTGTGAGAAGAGCATGGTTAAAAAGAACGTGACAGCACCCACCTCTGATCACGATAGACGGAGATGAACGCGAGAAGAGATGCTCACGTTAAGCAGTGCAGCACGCCGATGCGTCTTTCCTTGCGATGGAAAGGGGCGCTCGAGAGAAGCTTTGCGGACGCCACGTCCCCATGAGCGATGGCGCGCGCAAATGCTTGTCGGACGATTCGAACTTTTGACATTTTAGTCATGCGAGCGGAAAGCTCGCGAGGTTCTGGCACGTGTGCAGTCTGCACTGAATGCTTCGTGGCCACATCGCCAGAGAGGCAATATTCATAGCGCTAGCTTCTACGAAGGGTACCCTTGGTAATCCTCACATTTGGACATGCGTTTTAGCATTAAACTCGGAAACCAAACCAATGTCATGCCAAAAAGAAAAAAACAACTGTATTTCTGGCTCGAAGCTGTCAGCATTCAAAAACATGAATATTTTGGATATGTAAAATGAAAGGTCTCGATAGGGAGGTATCTTTGCATCACCGGTAGCTGGCGGGCCAAAAAACAAATGTTTACAATTTTGTCTTCTGTAAGGTCAATTGCTCATAAGATGCCAATATTCCTGTATCTCCAGAACTGCAAAAATTACAAGAGAGCCTCAGCACTTGTTTTCTACGTCATATACACTGCCTCTTGATCGGCAATATCCAGGGCTATGTAAAGTAGTTTCTCAACCCATTGTTCCGCTTTATGTAGCTACAACTACATAAGAAGATACTTTCATTTTATTATGAATGACTCATGTTAAAGTACTAATGCCTTGCCATTTGCGTTAGGGACTGCGCTCTGAATTCTTTGCTATTACACAAGATCAAGTGTAGTAATCTGGACTTGTATTTAACAAAAAGAAAAGAAAAGTTCTACCAGGTAAGCTTTACATTTTAGACACTATAAGGCTATTTCTTAAATTTAACAAAAACTTTACCGAAATTGTTTCCTAAACTCTAGCCTCATATGGGGCTACATTTTCAAATGGGTAGATAGCGTACCGAGCATGCTTAGAACAGGAGGATTATGCAAATCCAGCATGTCTTTCGCGACCGAGAACGCATCTAAATTCTTGAGTACAACGGACATCCGGAACACACGGCATAATGGTTTCAAGCTTTGACTCACAGCCAAATAACAGTAGTTTTTATGGCCCGAAAAAGACACCGTATCGACGACGTGAGCAACTCCACTGGAGGCGTGAAGTTGGTGAAGAAAAGTTTAGCCTTACAACCCTTCCCCTCTGAGTTCACCACCATGGAGCGGGAATGATGGATGTGCAGTCTTGGGAAGCGGAAGGACGGTTTCATAAGCTGAATGAAGTAATGCGGCGCGTCAAATAGCAGAGGGTGGGAATGGTAAGATGTCTATCGTCGCTACGGCGTTATCATGCCGGCGAGTAGTCGACACAGGCTCAATAACACTGAAAGCCACATCGCTTCCTTTGATAACATGAAGGGAACAATAACAACTGACTCCCGTGGAATCACTCAATAGCGAGCGTTCAGTCATCGACAACAAAGGGTGGTGGAAAAGAGGTATTTCTCTCAATGAAGGATTTGACATGGGCCAAGAAAGATACTCAAAATGAAGCTGTTTACGAAGTACAAGAATAAAGGACGCACTTAGGCACGTTCGCCGCGAATTCTTCTTGCCAGTTGGACGTCCTTGGGCATGATAGTGACGCGCTTCGCGTGAATTGCGCAAAGATTAGTGTCCTCAAACAACCCAACAAGGTATGCTTCGGAAGCCTCCTGCAATGCCATGACGGCGCTCCCTTGAAAGCGCAGGTCCGACTTGTAGTCCTGGGCGATTTCGCGCACCAGACGTTGGAACGGAAGCTTACGGATAAGCAGCTCGGTAGACTTTTGAAACTTGCGGATCTCGCGGAGGGCGACGGTTCCAGGTCGGAAGCGGTGCGGCTTCTTCACACCGCCTGTGGCGGGAGCAGACTTCCGCGCTGCCTTGGTGGCAAGCTGCTTTCGGGGCGCTTTGCCACCAGTGGATTTACGAGCCGTCTGCTTCGTGCGCGCCATATGGAAGACGGTAGCGAAATGCGAGGAAAGTCGAAGTGGGGGTGGGCACAAAGAAGGCGCGAGTGAATAGGTGGGTTGGATGAAGCTCCTTGCGAAGGTAGGGTAGGGAGACTAGGAATGGAGCTGGCTTATTTGTACCACTCTGCAAAAGCGCAGAGTGCTTTCTGATGCGCAGCAAACCTCGCGGCGTTTCGCCTGAGCACTGATACTGAAACTATGTTTGGGTGTACCCCATGCGCCTTCATGGCCAATAAGCCAAGGCAGAGCAGCCAATGCGACTTCTTATTTGACCAATGAAAACGCACCATCATTGAGTTTTTTTTTGGCGCGCTTCCCATAGCACACATTTTTGAAAGGCAACAGATAACGAACCTGCCACACATAACCACCCACGTTTTGTACGTGGACATTATGCGCGGGTTGCATACGTGGCGTACTACTTGAGGCATTACAGTGTGTTTAAAGCTCATACAAAAAAAAAGCTTTCGCGGCCAAGCAGTCGCGGCATCGCGCAGCTGGCTCTCGCCGAGTTGACACGGTCATCTTTCCTCAGTTGTCTTCCTGAACAGCCCGAATCATGCACCTCCTGCGTTTCATCCATTTTGTCTGTCAATCTCGTCTCGTTTCAATTCGCCTCCAATAACTTATCAGCATCTTGTCATAATCTCTTAACCGATGTTCATTGCCGAACACACTGGTCCTATCGCTTTCCGAGAAACATGTAGCGCAAAGCAACCCTTTTACTTTTGTCATTCATTGCGTTTTCGCATGCAGCTCTATAACATCAGAGTCAACATTTATAATATTCAATATCTGGAATGATTCCTACCCTCAACGAAGTGCGTCATATACACAACCTGTACTCATACGCCACAGAATACAAGTATCCAATCACCGTTTCCACGTCAACATTTTCGTAAGCTCTCCCCTCGACCTGCACAATAAAACCTTCCTCGTCAGTGGTACATCCGAAATCCCTGATCTCCCGAAGAATCGGTAGCATTTTCTTCACCGCTGCAGCAAACTTGCGCTTGGTGCCACCCACTGGCAATATCTCCTTCCCCCGCAGTTTTTGGGTGGTCTCACAGAACTTTGTGACCAGCTCTCCTGTGACTGAGCTTCCAAGTTCAGAAATGTTCACATCGATCTTCGGGTATTTCACGATCGTCGGCGTCATTCTGGGCTCACGAAATATAAAAAGATACGCTTCCGGGCATTGTAAAGGGATCCCCTCGTATAATGTAACGATGAACATCTTCCTGTGTATGGAGACATAACTCTCACTCATCGGCCTGAAACAATCGTCTTTCATGCTATACGTGCGCCCTAGAAGAGCCGGAGGAAGCGGATTCACGCTTTCACATGTTCCTTTTGTATTCTGTGCGATCACATCGGAAATTAGCACCGCAAAAGGTAGTAAAAGAAAGGCAAACCTATTCGTCATAATAAGAAGTGTGACGAAATATCGACCCTACTCATGAATTACCTTGAGTTGAAACTGCAATCAAGTGCTGCTGTCGTTCTCATACGCAACGAATACGTTTTTCCCTCAAGAGAAAAGTTGCATCCGAAAGCGCCCCGTCCAGCAGCCGTTCTCTTCAGGACGCCATGAAGCCTCTTGGGCCCATGCTGGCCAGCAGCCCGCCTGAGACAGGGTCCGTGATCAACGGCGTTGGCGCGCGGGTGAGTAGAGATGCTTTTGCTTTCGTCGAGGCTGCTTTATGTACACTGGATGTGGGCCTGCGCATATCGTTCAAGAACGTGATTTGTAGCACCCGCATACATCGTACAATACCGTTGACCATTGGAAGTCCTTTCCCACGGGCCAAGAACCGAAAACACGTACGCAGAATAACATTCAGCACGATAGCTATTTTGTACACAATGTCGATACAGAAAATGCTATGACGCATTGTTAAAGACTAGAATTTCCAGGTACGCAGACGAACAGATATCTGGCAGTGGATGGCAGTGGAATGGGCAGCGGGGGGCGATCGAGGAGCAAGTTGTGGACAACGGCATTGTTCTCTTTGTGCAGAAGTATTCTGCTCGCTTTTGCAATGATCGCCAATCCAGATTGTGCAGCTCGAATCCGTCGCTCGTATGCGCCATCTTCAGGATGCTGAGATTTAGCGTGTAGCTGCGGGCTTCCGTTACTCAATGCCACATTCCTCATCTCCGACACGTGTGCGCACATGAAAGTCTGTTTCAAAATCATACCACATTGGTGGCAAAGTACGTTAATATAATTGTGATTTTGGTACTGTACGACGTACAGTGCATAATCAAGATTTAAAATAAATTCAAGTCCAAAAATCGTTTCAAAATCATAACATATTTATCAATTTTTAAGTCTCTTTTGGCGACTCACTAACTAAAATTTCCACGTTCTTGCTGAATAACGCTTCTATAGCGTTTCAGCATCGAATTAATGTACCCATTAAATGTCGAAGTTGAAATATTGTCCTAGCAATACTTAATACAGTTTTGCAAATCAAAACCTGTCCTAAACTGTCTTCAATGGCCATAACCCATTCTTGGTTATAAACCCACTACATTTTCAATACTTTTTGAATTCAGTGAGTGTGCTGGCCATTCCATGACCTTAATATTTGCTTTTCATGGCCATTCTGACACCAATTTAGATTTGTATACCGGTGCATTATTTTTTTTGAATATATAATATCCACCGTTTACAACACATTTTTAGGGTAGAATAAAATCATAAGAAAGTATTTGTAGCATACAGAGCCTTCACTGCAATAGTTAAAAATACGAATGGAAGTCCGTTGACACAAGTGTTGCTCGTTTACGCTCGCGAGTCCGGCGAGTTTGCTGTCCAAGCGGCCCCCCTTCTTTTTTGTTTCTACTACGTCTGACATACGCTAGCTGGGACCTTTTATACCCCAGCCGGACGGCGCTGCAGCTCTCCCGTAGTCCAAAGTGTTGCATTCCAATGCGGTCGTGGCAGTTATTGCGTACACTTATTGCGTGTTGTCAGCTTGGGTACGGCGCTGTGGTATAACCAAAGCGGCTAAAAACCAAAAGGGTGTTCGTGTGGACGCGTGGCTAGGGAGCGCGCGGTGGGCTCAACCTAGAAGGTGGGAAAAGGAAACCTGAGAGGTACGCGGTAGCACAACCA
>JAHNZQ020003150.1:593495-607534 GCA_019155205.2 Gracilaria vermiculophylla
AAATTCTAAAATTGATCTAGCAATTAAGATTACCTCTAGGTCGTCCACATGGCTGTTCTCCATGCGAACCGTACACACCACCTTTGGCGCCAAATACTAGAATTACCTGACGGTCACTATACTACAGGCGCATGAACACGTACTACGTGGCACGATAACGTACGAGCTCTGCGGCTGATAACTGCGTTCTGCACCTCAGCACGCTCTCATTGAGACTGACACATGCACTAGTGCCTGGACTGTCGGTAGGTACTCCGTACATTCCATACTCATCTCTCTGAGAAAACCAATCAACCAGTAGACTTGTTTGAGTTGCTGCTCAAAGCGTCCTTGAAATCCAAACAAAGCTTGCCTTCATGAGGTGTTAGTTCCAGACAAGTGCTAATCGGACTGTCCGTCTTTGTAAGCGGGTCTGCTAGGTTCTGCTTTCCAGGGATCCAGATCCTGCGATCGATGTTACGAGTCTGAAATTTGTATCGAATGACCGCGACATCTCCGCGAATGGAACGATCGGCAGCGGTTCGGCAAATTTATAGTGTCCCGTAAAGGTCCTTAGAGTCCACAACGATCCAAAGTCCCACTTGGATACCTAATAGCTGGAGAAAGGCCTTCGCCAAGACTTTGCCTTGATCTATGGCTTCTCCGGCTGCAAGCGTTTCTGCGGATCCAAATGACTTAACCGGGCGCCTTTACTTGTGCGAACTCCACATAACAATGTGGATGACCGAGTCCATTGCCAGTTTGCCAAACAGTAGTCCGGCAACGTAACCAAGTTGCCAATGGTCCTCTGATCTACTTGCATCGGAGAACACGACCACAGAAACCTTATACTTCGCCTTCTGTGTTGGTCGAACAAACCTTAGCAAAGTGCTCTTTGTCTTCAGATTCTTTAGGAGATTGATCTGTGTTATCAGGTCTTTCACCAACGGAGTAGGTCCCTTCTGCTGAAGATAACTTGCTACAAAAGCGCAAAACGGAGAAGCTGCGATGCCTAACCAACCTATGCTGCTGTTAAGTGACCTAAACCCCTTCATCTCTATGCTGTTCAGCGCTGAGTCATACTGCTTTCGTCTGGTTCGGCTGATCGCTGGAGCTAGATAACTTTGCATCTTATCGTCTCCATGGATGCCAATGGTCGTGTCGTCGTGCTAAGTGATCATCAAGCCATAAAAATGAATTTCACCCGGACCATATACGATAGTTCCAAGTTTGTGGTTCTTCCTGATATCTTCGATAACTTTGGTGAGTTGGCTCCTTTCACCTCCGAACATGATATCGTCCACGACTTTGACTGCAGCGACAACAACCTTCCCCGACCGCTTCAAGTAAAACAACTGCGGTACATATGCGAGCTGAAAGAAACCAAACTGTCGGAACACGTTGTCACTCAACTGCTGCCACTTCGCTCCAGCATTGGCCAATCCATACGCAGCTGATAATAGTAGCCACTAGTGACGGTGGCGTGTTTTGCATTCTCGTGGTGGCACCATGTAGCCATCTCTGTGGGCCTCAGTTTGCAAGAATGCACTCTTGAAGTCAATTTTCGCCAAGGTCCAGCGAAAGATCGTTGACAGAGAGAGTAGAATGCGAATTCCAACAGGCGGACATGTGGCGGAGTCCGTCTTCAGGCTGTCCTTATCTCGATCCTTATTACCGTGTACTGCAATACGGGCCTTTAGGGTGAGAGAGTCGTCATCACACTGCTTGACTCTGTAAAACACGTGGCTGGTTACGATGTTAGCGTTAATTGGAACCTCAGAAACCGGTACGTCCCTCACTATCTTCTTGAAGGACCTTTCTTCTTTATCGTAGGCGTTCTGCGTGGCGAACGGTGGTAGTCCTTGTGCTTCGTGTAGCATGAACTCAAGTAGTTCCAAAAGCGCGGTGGTACACCTCAATCAACTGCTTCTCGGTGCTCTGAAGCTCTTGTCCTGGTGAGAGCTGAACATCCCCGGCACTCACAACCTGTTCCTGTTGTTCGAGGTTTGGCCCGTCCGTAACATAATTCCACACTTCGTTCTCTAGCGTTCGTTTCTCTTTGTCACAGTCGGAATAGTGAACCTCGTACTTTCCAGTCCCCTCATCGTGAGAGTGTGCGGTGCCGTGATAGAACTGCTTATCAAGAGGCCAGTATACCTCGATCCTATCACCTACGCTGGGTAGATTGGTTCCAAGGCTTTCCACGTCATCCTCTTTGGGTTGCGCATGATCCACGCTTCTGTCATGGAACTCGTCTTCTGTGTCGGTACTTGCGGTGTAAGACTGGTCTAGGACTTCCTCCATGTTTCTGTCTAGTTCGTCAATAGCTTCTTGCACAGCGGTTGCTAGCTCATTGTCACGGATACCTGGCCTGACATCCTCAATAGCAGCGGAAACCGGCTTCCCCTTGGAGCCAGGTACGGTAATAGTTCGACTGGCGACGTCAAATGACAATACGGGCCTGTTCAGCGACCACTTACCCCGCTTTGCATTTCCGTCCTTGACAAAGATCTGCACCATATCTCCGACTTCAATCGAAATTTCCTCGACAGCCTTTGAATGGAAAATGAGAGTAAGCTTGCGTCTGACCAAAAGAGTCTGATGTGCGTCGACCAGGTCCTGTGGTACCAACTTCGGCATGGCTCCTGGTTCAATGGGTCTGGCGTCTCCCTTCGCCAACTCCTGAGCCGAAAGTACATCGTTACCGTAGAGATCGTTAGAAATTCTGATGGCTTGTTGAATGTTGCAGATGTCAGTCCATTCCTTTTGGTTGTCTTTGTTCTCGTGCTGCAGCCGAATGAATACATCTCGGATGATCCTGTGCTTGGATTCTAGCACATTCTTGTTGTGCCGGCGCGGCGGTAGTGCCCTGCCCTCGATACTTTGGTCTTTGAGATATATTCGGAATAGATTATTGTCAAATGCCTTGTCATACGCTACTTCCTCTGGATTCCAGAAAGAGGTGATCCAGTGCGCATCAACGACCGGAATAGCACGAACCACCGATATGTCTTCGACGACGGCCCCGACTGAGTAGCGCGAAGCAGAGTCCATGATGTGCATGACGCAATACTTGTCCAAAAACATGTGGTCGATACATACGACCTTGTTAAAAGACCTCGTCATGGCGCTCAACGACACCTTCCGGCATCCGGTGGGCTTCGCAGTTGCCTTACATGACGTGCATCTTTCCAGTACAGACTGCAGGTAACTGTCCACATGCGGGTTCCACAGCTAGTTGCGTGCCAGTAGTACCTTGATATCTGTGTACGTAGAGTGCCCGCAAACATGTTTGTGGACCTTGTCTACGAAGTACTGCAGATAACTCCACGGTTTTTTTTCAGTTTCGCCTTCGTTGCTAGCTGAGGCGCAAAACATGGTGTACCTGTTCTGATCGCGAAAGTCTCTGGCGTGAAACGTGAACGCCGAGTGCGCGATATACGTGTGCATATCGTGATCCACCAGTGTGATACTGTCTTCAGAATTTCCAGTAGCGTCAGACGGTAAGACCAATTTGTTCTGGTTCGCTTGGAGGATGTCGCAATGTTTTTTTACATTGCGCCCAATTACCCACTGAGATGAACCCTCGATGACCAAATGCCTGATTTTCACCAGGTTGCTTTGATCCGTCTTGGCTTCGAGCACTACAGAGCCCAGGATCTTCTTTGCCTGACTGCTGTGCGCTCCTCTGCCTTATGGCCAATAGGGCCGATCCGCCACGGCTTCTGGCAAAGGTTCCAGCTCTCCATCCTTTTGCAGGCAGACCATCTTCGCTATGAGACGCAGTTCTGTGAACTCGATCCCACTATATTGGGCCCCGCCGTCCAGGAGCGGCCCGATTGGTGTGTCGAAGGTAACTGCAGCTCCGTCCACTGATCGCAGATCAGCCATGTGGAACGTGAAAACGTTCTCGTTGTTTTTGTCTCTGCCCACTGGGGCGTCTAATGCCATGACCCCCGGCTTCAGAGTCCCGTCTTCGTTGTGATCGTACTTCCAATGGCCCCACTTCTTGCACTTATGGCACTTGGTCCGGCCCTTCAGCTTGGCGAGTTGCTCTGGAGTTCTTCGGGGTCTAGTGCCATTCTTGTGAGAACCTGAGCCATGGTTATTTGAGCGCGTCGGTTGGTGAGCTGGACTTGCTGATAGTGACTTGGGAGACTCGCCGTTATGACCCTTCATCTTGTCGCACTGTCGGAGGACCGATGCGATGGCTTCGTACGAAATGACCTTAAGGTAGTCACTGGTGCTGGATGTTGAGGCCGATTCGGAGCTCCTTGGTGCCGTATTTGCCAACACGGACACTCTCTGGTTACTGTCCACGTCTGCATTTGCCAGGAGTGCAAATGCTACGAGTGCTTCTGACAGCTTGGCTTCAGATCCATGTGCTTTCATCCTGGACACCTGTGCCTGAAACCTGGATTCGAGGTTCTTGAAGCTCTCGTTGTGGTTTCTCTTGGTGTTGAGCAGTGACAAAAAGTCTTGGAACACGTCGGAAACTACTGCCAAGGGGCCTCTATTGTACAAAGCGTCCATGATAGCTATTGCTCCTTGATCTGAGAGAATCGTTGCCTCTGGTATCGCCTTACATAGATCCCTTGCTCTGCCATACAGTTGCGACTGCAACACTATTCCCCTAGTCTGCTTCGAAACTTTATTACTGTTCGAGTCAGCCAGTGTGTCTTGAATTGCTTGCGAAAAAAGAAACTGCTTCCGCGTACTGTTACTGTCTGCCACGCCCATCTCTCCATGGCACGGTTCGTATGTCCCAAGAAAATCGCGGCCTTGACGGTAGGCTATTAGAGCTTTCTGGGCCCATAACAATGAAAAATACGAATGGAAGTCCGTTGACACAAGTGTTGCTCGTTTACGCTCGCGAGGCCGGCGAGTTTGCTGTCCAAGCGGCCCCCCTTCTTTTTTGTTTCTACTACGTCTAACGTACGCTAGCTCGGACCTTTTATACCCCAGCCAGACGGCGCTGCAGCTCTCCCGTACTCCAAATTGTTGCATTCCAATGCGGTCGTGGCAATTATTGCGTACACTTATTGCGTGTTGTCAGCTTGGGTACGGCGCATGAACACGTACTACGTGGCACAATTACGTACGAGCTCTGCGGCTGACAACTGTGTTCTGCACCTCAGCACGCTCTCATTGAGACTGACACATGCACTAGTGCCTGGACTGTCGGTAGGTACTCCGTACATTCCATAGCAATCATTCAGTGCAATAAAGTCTGTTTTAAAAGAATAGGGCACCTGGAATTTTGATGCAAATCATAGTTTTTAGAACTGTAGAGCCACCAAAATCAGTTTTCAGAAAACTTCAAGTGAAAAAACCGTTTCAGAATCATAGGACATTTCACTTTTCCCCTTCATTTTGCCTTCTTAAGTATATGATTTTCGCTTTTTTGTACGAAATAATACTAGTTCAACGCTTTTGCATCGCATTTCTCTAACGTCCAATACTTAAATCATTCATAGTTTTCGAGCTGTTTCCAATGCTTTTCTTTTAATTAAAACCTGTTCAGAATGGCCTGTAATGGTTATAAATCATTCTAACGAGTACAGAGTATTCGTTTTCAAGAGGGTTAAAGTAAAACTGACTCGTGAGTAACTGCGTGGCATTAGTCTAAAGCAAGCTAACAACGTTTTTCATTGCTATGGACTACTAAACAGTGGCGCTATCTTCGTAAAAAATGAGATTTCATTTCTGATAAGATATGTGAACTTTTATAAAACGTTATGTTAAAGCATTTGAAAGCCTTTTTAAGTCTGCAATACTTACTTAAAAGGCTTTATATGTAGTAGTTTTCATCGAAAATCTAGTACAGAGCATAAGTTAAGCTCAAATAAAACTTTTCTATGTTCAAATTTTATTTAATCTTTGTTGCTTATGATAGCAATATGTGAAACACTGTTGTTCATCTTAATCAAGGTTTTACTAATTTTTAAATACATTTTTTGCAGCTGAATTTTTTTCAGTGCTCATTGCATACAGTGGCAACATTATTTGTTTATTTACAGCTTTAAAAAGGAGACGTTGTTCATTTCTATAAACCGAAAGAACTTTGAAGCGTTATTCATTACCATTTTATTCACTTTTTACAAAACAATTTGTTCTTTTCATGGGTCTTTTAGTCCAAAACACATTGTCAATATATTATTTTTGCCGAAAGTTATGCTTATTGTTTTAGCTGAGCATTATTAAGCTATCAATAAAACTTTATGTTATTATTACAGTAAATATTTAAGAAAATCGTGTAAAAATGAGAAAAATGGCCTAGATCTAAGGTACCATTTGAAGTATTGTGTTGTAAGTTTTTATTATAGAAGAATTTATGCCTTTTTGAGGAAAGAAAACAACATGATGTGGAAATAATTACGCGCGAGTTGGAAATGTCCAATACTTTTGAAACGCGTTTTTGAGGGGTTTAACGAAGGTGGGGTGGCTACAGCAGGCAACAATCCATATTGTGGCGCGCTTTTGCAGTGTCGTGTACTTTTGAAACGCACTGTACCTGTTTTTTCATATTGTAATCTACCAAACCATAATATTAAAGTATTTTCTTCAATTTGTCTTGTCCAAAATTCAAAGCGTTCATTTCTAAGACAATGCTAATATTCTTCAACAAAAACGTCACCATCTAAGTTGAATTTTTTTCTGTCAGAAATAATGAAAATGCACCATTGTGACTTTCAGTACTCTACAATTGTACGAAAAGATACCCTTTATCTGATCATGATCTTCTGGAGCAAACGTTTGCATCATTTTTCCATACATAAACGAATTCATCTTTTATTTATCTCACACTGTATTTTTCATTTGAATACAATGCCAATTTAGTGTTTTTCAATTTTCTTGCCCAAAACTCTCTTGCCACTAAATTTGTGTTTAATATCGCGTTTAACTGCAAGACGGAGAATTTTTGGACGCCTTGTAGATTATTTTCTCTATAGTTTGCTAGATGTTTATGAAAACGGAGAATTGTAACCGGATAATGGTTTAAATTTCGACCACGTTCTGCATATGATTTTCCAGTGGCTTTCAATCTTATAATTGTAAGCTGTTCGGAGCGCGAAAAAGGTGATCCTCGAGCCATAATAATGGATGAACTTAGTGTAGTGTTATGATTATAAAACGAGTTTTTCTTATATGTTGCGCAGAACGTCCACTATAGTACTACTTTGGCGTGTTTATCAGGTTTGGTTTGAATTTGAAACACATTGGCAATGGCATACATGGTACTGCTCGCACTTGAACTCTTTTACCTGGCGAAATACGGGGATACAAGGTAACATCTACCCTTGACATCTGACCAAATATAGAGGCCGACTGAAACAAATTGCAAATGCTCCGCTCTTTCTAACGGTGACCAACAAATGCTGGTCTATAGGGACAACATAGCGTGTTGCACATATTGAAGAGTTTTTATCCAAACTCGAAATTATTGGGACACAGTTCGGGCCATTGACTTTGCAAACCGGATACCGGAATATAAAAACGAGGATATCAAATTATTCTAAAACTTAAAACTATGCGTTCACACATATTTGATGCTTGAATAATTCTTGAAATGTTTATAGGTTATAGCAATTAAAATTAACTGGAATATTTGATGACCGACCCAGTATGTGTCTTTAGATAGTGATTTATTTAAAAACTATTGCTGTTATGGAAGACAATTTATCGGAAGGCATTATAGTGCAATATCCCAAAGGGTAAATTACCATGTAGGATGTTTGAACATCACTCTAGGGAGGTGGTTCAGGGGCAGAGCATTCCTTGGGCAAGGCACACGAGGCAAACGTAATTCCGGGACGAAGCCGTCGCAAAGGGTGTAGGAGGAAAACAAATGGAGACACCGGGGATCCGGCAAGTTCTGTGATTGAGGCAATTTCCCTAATGTTCGGTGAGAATTCTCTCCCATACACCGGGCCATTTCGGCGCGATCAGGTAATAAATTGGGCCGCGCGGGTTTCGGGCAAGCCGCGTTGAGTGGGTGGCGGACGTAGTCCGAAAGGGGTAGACCGTAGGTCCGGTGTGGATAACTTCGTACGAGGGTGAACCTGAAAGAAGGAAAAAATAATTAAGACAATGGTCCTCGGCGTCACCGGCGGTTGATTTCCGTTGTCCACGGCGTACGTTTCCAAGGTGGTGAAAGATACCCGCGTGGGCGG
This sequence comes from Gracilaria vermiculophylla, assembly GCA_019155205.2. Lineage (NCBI taxonomy): Eukaryota > Rhodophyta > Florideophyceae > Gracilariales > Gracilariaceae > Gracilaria > Gracilaria vermiculophylla. Next base: position 601,649 of record JAHNZQ020003150.1, read on the forward strand.
CAAGTTCAGATCAAAGATCCTGCTTGATACGGTATACTGTGCGCGACGGCGAAAGTGCCGTGGCGCTTAATACTGTAGCTCTGGGGCCGAAATGGCCAAAATAACTGAATAAATAAAATAGCAAAAATACAAAAATAACTGTAATATAGCGAATCCTAAGGTGTTATGGTGCTGTGCCTTTACGACGGGATATTCTTAAGGAGGGCTCGTATTTTATTAGCTGGGCCACGTGGTGCATAATTCCGCCCGCGTGCGCTACAGTATCCTGAAGGGACAATAAAATTATTATTTATTTTAGTTAATTTATGCAGGTAATTAGTACAGTAGGGTGACCTGCCGAGGCGGGCTCCCGGCTAGATACTTAAGCTGCGGGTTGAGCTCTGCCTCTGGGGAGGTAAAGACAAGCACCCTTGAGTCTTCATCTACTTTTCCGGTTGATGTCTCTCGTCGATCAACTCAGGTTTCTAAGCCGCCGATCCCCAGGTCGCATCAGAGCAGCGCCTGTACGAGCATTGTCCGCCCAGTGAATCTCCCCCTCCGCTTGGTGTTTGCAGATCCTTTTTAAGAATTCCCCCGGCTCGCGACAGCGGATACCGGAGACCACCTTTAGGAACACGCACCTTTGGAGTCAACAAAAACTCCTAACGGACATTGTGCTTTACTACCTCGAGAGGAGGGCTGACCGTACCACAAGGATTAGGGGGCCCAGCGATTCTTCGTTGACGGAGCAGACGGCTCCTCCCCCTTTCCTAAAGGCGACCTCCGTGGAGCTGAGGCACGATGGTAAGGAGCCACGCGGAGCCTCTACGCGTGGCCATGAGGGTTTGTCTGGTGGGAGGGGAGCTAAGCTCCAGTCCGGGACGGCTGCTGCGGTGCACATCGAGATGCGACGTAATTCCCTGAGGTGTAACCTGTTTCGATACCGGCACCGCCGCTTCGGGCGCAAGTGACAGCGAAACAGGTTGTAATCCCAGTGAAGTGCGGTAACCGTAGTTTCCTTGAGGAGAGCGGATGTCACGATACGTGGTTCGATAACTTCCGCTGTCCGTTGGTGTGTCCTTCAGGTCCTGGAAATTATTCTCCCGTTTCTGCAGGATGGCGGCCCTCATTGCTGGGGTGGGAGTAGTACAGTGTACTGGCTCTCGAGACAAGCAAATCGTGTAAGGCGGTGGATAGCTCCGAGGGTTCGCGAATCGAACACTCCCGGAAGATACAGCAGAGGCGTACGAAGTAGGAGACGAGGGTGTCCTTGCCCTAGACTTGCTTCCTGAGGTGAGGCGTATATGTGGGCAAGGGCCTCTTGATCTCCCACGAGCGTGAGCTCGTCGAGCTCCTCTGAGGTGCGGGAGTCCAAAGTCAGGGTGGATGGCGGCCGGCTCCTCGAGTCCATCGGTTTAGCCGATAGTGGAGCATGGCTGCGACGAGCAGCACGGTGGTTATCCCCATATAATCCCACGAAACATGCCAGCTCCGTATAGGTGGTCTTCGAGTGCGTTGCCAAGTGATTACGCACCCTGGCGGGGATTGAGGTAAGGAATCTCTCGATAAACAACGATTTCAACCGCCGTTCGGGGTACACGTTCCCACACCGTAAGACATTCGTCCACAGCTTTTGCGAGAACTCCCTCTCGGTCATTCTCGTGTTCTGCCTATATTAGGTGACTTCTGCGTCAGCATCGGCTATCATCTCGCCCGTTGCATACCTTTTGAGGAGGATATTAACCTCCATTGGGTACGTCGCCAAGATATTCGATACAGGATCATCCACAACGCTGATCTCCCCCGTGAGGTGTGGATGCTCCAGCGAGTGCGCTCGGCCTGTGAGGTAGAACTGAAAGCACCAGACGGCGGTACCTTCATGGGAACCATTGGTATTTCACGCTAAACGGAAGCGTGTGAGAAAAATCACCACCAAGATGGGGTTTTCGCCTGAGAAGGAGTGCTTATTCATTTGAATATCCATCCGGTGCTGGATCTTCGTGAGTCGTTTAGTGACCGACGCGTCGTAAAAAGTAGAGCGATCATTAAACCTGTAGGTTCCCTAATCCACCACTTCGGAAAAGTGGTCGTTGAGCGGGACGACCTTTCTGACCCTCCTGCTTTTCTCCTTGGGAGGTATACTGTCATCTGAGCTGGAGATGTTCACGGATTCAGAGTATGAGCTTCTCTCCAAATCGGTACCTTGCTTTCTACTTTTCTCCCTCGATTTCTTTCCGCGCCATTTCTTTAGGTGGTCTGGGTGACTGATGATATCTCAGTTTTCGCGATTCACCCGAGGAGTATCTTGTCCTTCTCTGCTTCAATGAATTCATTCACGACCGGTCTCCCGTCCTCCTCCGCGGAGGGTAGGGGCCAGACGATGCATAGCAAGATTCCTGAGGCGTTCCCGCTTCCCTGCAGCAGTATCCTTTCGTCCTCTGGCGTGGGGAGAGGCAGTAGCTTGTGCATCTCTGCCCGGGGTCACCTTAGGTGTTGATAGAGGTCCCCTCTTGTGTACGGAAGAAAAACTCTGAAACGACGCTGCGGGGAGCCGCTTCGCGGTTTGGTAACAAACATCCGAACGGATAAAATCTGAGATCACCTCTAGTAAGGTATCAGTATTCATCAAAGCATCCACGGCACGGTAAGCGCTCTCCGTTGCGATACCCTCCACAAGGTTGTGGCGGCGCGCTCCGAAGTTTGCCTCAACACCTGCAGGTATTCTTTCGACCAGCTCCTGTCATAGCCAATCCGTTAGGCGTGGGGCCAGCGTCTCCAGGGGGGGAGTTATCCTCCTGGTATTTGCGTCCCTGCAGCTCTTGAGGTGGCGGATGCGATGTCGTGTGGGGTTCTTCAACTTCCACGTCGGTGTTCTCCAGAAGTGTTGCAGGGGATTCCGCTTGCCTCCGATCGTGCATTCTCCTAAGCGGATTCCTGAAACGCTCAACAGAGGAGCCAGGCTTCCGAAGGAGCTTTGAGGCTCCTCCAGTCTGACGGCCATCTCCTCGGGAGCGCTGCCCGTGCTGCGCCCGCCAACTGTGTTGCTTGCTTGAGGGTCCTATAAGGGGGTTTCCATTGGGGGTTCTGAGGGATACATAAAGGAGTAGGTCGGGGGTGATTTCCTTCCGCTTCCATATCACCTTTAAAAAGAATTCCACTGTGGGGTTCCGATCGTTGCAAACTAGAATCACTGTTCTATCGCAACTTCTGCGAATCCTTTCTGAAACTGACCTTCTAAGTCGGTACACTGGTTTTGGTACCGTCAGTTCTCCTGTCGAGGTGGTAGCACACAACTTCCGTTAAGAGTTTTTGATGACTACAAAGGCGCAAGTTCCTAAAGGTGGTCTTCGGTATTCGCTGTCGCGGGCCGGGAGAATTCTAAAAGGGGATCCGCAAACACAAAGCGTAGGGGGAGGTTCACTGGGCGGACAATTCTCCTACAGGCGCTGCTACGAGGCGACCTGGGGATCAGTGGCTTAGAAACCATAGGATGTACGACGAGAGTCTCCAACTGGAAAAACAGATGTAGGCTCAAGGGTGCCTGGTTTACTTCCAAAGAGGTGGAGCTTGACCGACAGATTAAGTATCAAGCCGCGAGCCCGCCTCGACAGGTCTCATTACTGTAGTAATTACCTGCACAATTAATCTAAATGAAATTTAAATTGTACCCTTTCTTAGAAGGAATGTAGCGCACGTGGGCCGGATTATGAACCACGTGGATCAGTTAAAAAAAGACAAGCCCTCTTTAAAAATATTCCGTCATAAAGCTATACCGCCATATCACCTTAGGCTCCACTGTATTACAGTCATCTTGCCATAAATTGAAAACTTCTCCGTAGAACAAGTTAAAAAGGTAGCAAAGTTTTATGGAAATCTTCTTGGAGAGCTTTGCATTCATCATAGTCTTAACGAATTCTATTTCTGTCAAAACATTTTTCAAAATAGCAGCGCACATCATAACGAAACCTTCAACAAAATATCTCTGTCGAACTTCCGTGCGTTCGTAGCGACACCTACGGCAGTAAATGTTCAAACTATCAAGATTTTCAAGACTAGAGGGTTTCTGTCAGCAAACGTAACATATCTTTTTGCTTCTATCCATAAAGATTTCAAAAAAAAAACAGTAGATGATTTTTCTTTACTCGTAGGGCTCATGTAGTGCAAAAGCGGTATTGAATTTGTTTTATTTTTCTACATTTGTATTATCTATTTCGTTTTAAGGCCGTTCCTTGCATCGTTAACAGTGAGAATTTTTCCAATTTTATTGTACAAAACGGTTATCCTTATACATTGTGCGTATACGTTTTTGTTTATTTATGTAGCTCAGCTTTCTTTGGGCGTCCCAAAGATCATTTTGTTTCGATAAGTGTAACGTTTGTCAGCAAATACGCCATTCTTACTCTTGAGAGCTTACAGGTTTGTTCAGTAGCTCTATCCCGGTTTCTATCTGCGCTTCATTTTATGATTTGAAGCTCTTTTTGCTTGGAAAAGGGTGAGCCTTGAGCTATATTTACTTGAGACGGATTGGTGTAAAATATATATCTTTAGAAACGATTCTATGTATATGACGTACCATAAGCAGAGTAACGAAAACTACTAAGGCATATTATAGCAGTCAAAGAATTTTTAAAGTAAATTTTATTTGCAGTACAATAACGTGGTGGCTTCAAACCCCACAGTAGTGAAACAAGAGGTTTTCTTTCTTGAACGCTAATATCATGCCGTTGGGCCGCACATTTCATGGATTTCATTTCAAATAAAAAATAATTGTGTTTGATGGCCTGGAATGATTTGTGGCCAAGACTAGCAGTTCTACACAGTTTCTATGCTAAAATATTGGTTTGTCAGTCATTAGAAAACAACGTTTTCTGGAATTCCGATTCCTAGACAAACTCGATGCCAAAATGTCATTAAGTACAAGTGTCTAACGGTCCGGTGCACGGACCTCATATGAGGGCATATGGACCTCACATGAGCTCAGCGCACCGTCAGACAAAATAAAAAAAATTTAAAACCTGATTCGTAGACCTTAACATTTCGAATTTTAAACTTGAAAAACGCCCTATAGAGCGCATCAAGTTCTGCAAGGTTCTCTGAGCATAGCATCGATTTGCAGATGTGCTGACTACTGCGACTGATTCAACACCTAAAAATGTTTCTTATCAGTTATTGTAATGGTTCGGCGCTGCCCGTCTATAAGGCACGATAAGGAGATCATATTGAAAAGAAATAGGAAAAGCATCAAATGTCTTGGTATAACTCTAAAATAAGTACAATGGACCTCATATGAGCTCGCTGGTCCATTAGAGACTCGTATAACTAAGTAAAAAGAAGGGAAACCCAGTGACTGCTGTTGACAACATGAACTTTTATACGAATATGTGCCATGATTTTCAAACGAGTTTTGAACTCTAATATTACTGGAAGTTGTTTTCTGTACATTAGTACTGCAGTAGTACAGTGCGTTTCATATTCATATCACGCCTAAAAAACGCGCCAAAGGAGTACTATAGTGCCCCTTTTGCATAACAAATAATTAAAAATCGTTTCGTAATCATAACACTATATCAATAACATCCATCATTATTGTAGTACAGTGGCTCCTACAAAATTATGGTGGTTTGGCCTTAAGGCATAATATTCCTAAGGAGGGTTCGTAATTTATTAGCTGGGCCACGTGGTGCATAATATAGCCTGCGTGCGCTACAGTATCCTTAAGGTACGGTAGAATTTATTATTTATTTTAGATATTTTATGCAGGTAATTAGCACAGTAGTGCAACCTGCCGAGGCGGGCTCCCGGCTAGATATTTAAGCTGCCGGTTGAGCTCCACCTCTGGGGAAGTAAAGACAAGCACCCTTGAGTCTTCTTCTACATTTTCCGGTTGGAGTCTCTTGTCTACTCTCT
>JAHNZQ020003150.1:607634-629189 GCA_019155205.2 Gracilaria vermiculophylla
AATTCCCCCGGCTCGCGACAGCGGATACCGGAGACCACCTTTAGGAATACGCGCCTTTGGAGTCACTAAAAACTCCTAACGGACGTTGTGCTTTACTACCTCGACAGGAGGGCTGACAGTACCACAATTATGGCTCAAGGATCACCTTTTTCGGGCTCCGAACAGCTTGAAATCATGTATCTAAAAGCTAATAGAAAATCTTATGTTGACATTGGCCGACTTTTAAAACGTCATCCTGTCACGATTCTTCGTTTCCTTAATGTAGAACATAGAAATCTACGGAGCGTCCACATCTTTTAATTACTGTCAATGAACGCGGTAGAAAACGGGTACAAAGTTGAGAAAACGTTTCAAGTAATAAAATTGCAAAAACCTTAAATTTCAATGCTTTTCAATCATCATTTTGACATGAAAGCAATGAGAATATTTTATCGGTACAAAAATATGGTAAAACGTTTCTTAAAGAAGATAGTCAAAAGTAAAAAGCAATATATTTGAATGCAACCATGGCATTCTGGAAAACTCAATAGAAAGCATTTATTGCTTCTGAAGAAACAAAATGCGACTTGGATGCTCCGGATTGTAATGAATTTTGTTGACATGGTCTTAGAAAGGAACGCTCTAAACTTTGGACAAGAACTTTTTGAGGCGGCTCTGTAATGATTTGGACTGGCATATCAAAATAAGGGAAAAGAGATATTGCATTTATGGATATACATAAAAACTGTGCATGCTATGAAGAAGTTGTTTATAACTATATGCAACTTTATGGATATTGTGTACACGGAAGAAGTTTTGTTTAACTGCAAGATAATGCAACGATACACAAATCTAAACTATTGTCGAATTGGCTACAACAACCAAAATATTATGGTAGTAGATTCGCTAGCACGCTCACCTGACGTAAGCCTCATGGAAATAAGATGGGGTTTATTATCAAGAATGGTTTATGGCCATTGAAGGCAGTTAGGCACAGTTTTTGATTTAAAAAAGTGTGCTAAGAATTGCCGGGGCAAAACTTCTATTTCGACAATTAAAGGCTACATTAATTCGATGTTCAAACACTTTATTTGCGTTGTTCAGCAAAAAAAAGAAAAATTAGTCACTGGGTCGGTAAAGGAGACTTAAAGTTTAGAAAGCTATTATGATTTTGAAACGGTTTTTGGACTTGAATTTATTTTAAATCTTGATTTTGCAGTCGTACAGTACCATAATCACAATTTTTGTACTTCGAGACCATCGTGATATGATTTTGAAACAGACTGTAAGTACTGTATTTCGCCTCAAAATGCGAGGTGGTCTATACTTTCGAATCAATCTTAACCCCTGTGACGTACCCATTTGCCAGATCATCCATCTGCTTTGGAAATTGCGCGACTCATGTGAGTGCTGAACCTCGTTGCCCTACATCGCAATTCCTGTTAACATCTTGTAGATTCCAACCTTACTTGCTTTCTACTGTAATCCATTGTGGCGCAATTGATATCTTTATTGTCCAAATATGCCCACCAGTGACGCAACCTCGGGACTTTCTCGCGATAAGACATCAGAACCGTTGAGAATTTTGTCAAACCCGAGTTTTCATTCAGCACCAGATTCCCCTTTCAAAGCAACGAATTCACTTATCTAAGCAGTAGATTGGATGCGTTCACGATGTCGCAGACACTACCATACTTTCAGCCATGCTCTTTACTTTCTCCACCCTCCACGCTTTGATCCTTCCTTTACTGAAGTCAAATACGCTCTCTAATTCCCCTTTTGAACAGCTGAAATGCAGAAGAAAAGCACTGTGCTGTTCTTGATTACGGTCCATGCTGCAGTATGCGCTGTCGAAGCTCATCAGGCAATTGCGTATCCCTGGCCCATATCGAATGACGGAGCATGCCGCATTGGAAAGTTTAAGAACTGTCCTGGTCCGTGTCCAACTGGCGATCTTCGCCTAGATCAAACACCAGACTCGCCATCTATCACTGTTCGTCGTGGTCAGAAACTTGACATAAACATCAAACGCAACAATCATGCAGGTGGCTTTACAAGGTGGGCCATGGTGCACGTCCATCACATGCACGATAAAAAGAAACATGAACAAGCAGCTTTTTACTACACATGCGGTGATCAACGGATCACGAGCTGTAACGCGAATAACCGGAATCGGGACTGTACGTATGACAGACGAAGAAAATACTACCGACATCAAATTCGCATCCCGGAAGTGTATGGAAACGGAGTATACGTGCTAGGCTATGCTTGGTACGGGGGAACGCAGGAAAATGGGCAAAACGGGGATTTTGGCGACTACTATGATTGCATGTATGTTCAAGTGAAAGGTGGCCCGTACAAAAAGTGGTATCAACCCACATTTAAAATGGGGGATTCAACGACCGGAAAGAATGGACTTTGTAGAGCTCGGACCAACTGGATAGGGGATTGCTGGAAGGAACCTTGCAGACATAAAAAGAAAGCGCGGAACCTCATCCCTTGGCAATTTTCCAAAGGAAAAAAGCCGGGCAAACTTTCGAATGTCGCGTTCCGGAAGCCGTACACAATCAGGAACGCTGGCAAGACTGCGCCCCGGTTACAAGGTATTTCCATCCGTCTTGCGGACAATCCTGGACAAGTGAAAGCAAGTTCGAAATTTGGGTCTGTTGCAAAGCTTGTGGTGCAGAAAAACAGCAGAATTACGGCCACTTGTGACGTTTCTGGAGCAGTTCGACACGTTATATTTTATCGAAACGGGCTACCCATTAGAAAGGACGAAGTTGGCCCTTTTGGCATCGCCGGTGTGTATTGGATTAAAAGAAGAGGCAAGTTTATATTGAGGTTTCATCCATGGAAAGTTGCCTTGGTGAGCGATTTTTATTCGCTATCTTGTGTGGTTTACGGTAAGGACGGCAGCGTGCAATACGCAAAATTGGACGTGCAGCAAACTTTAAAGTAGAAAGAATACGAAGTACAGAGTGCGCAAAACTGAACAACATTGGCTTCGAAGTTTACCAAGTCGCAGTCACACAAGATCTCGAGAGGATGTCAAAGATACCAGCTGTTGCCAAGAGACCTTCGGACTTTTGTGGGGGGATGCCTATAATTTGAATTTTTGTGACTGTAATCTCGAGTTCTCCAATGTAGTCGAGATTCTGATACTGTATTCTTCAATTTGTTACTGTAATGTGGATTGCTGTTGGTCGTGTTTAGCTGACAGCACAGTGGATGGAAAGAAATAAGATAACCCATCAAATGAGTTCTCGGAAAATATATATCTTGCAGGCCAAATAAAGTTGATAAGCGAAGTGGAAACTGTTGTACAACGTGTAGATATACCCATTGTAGTTGTAGTAACTTATCAAACTACCCCTCATCGATTAGTAACACTCTATGCGTAGTCCAAAAAAAAACAACCATTTAATGTTTTTTTTCTGATTTTCTCCGTCAAATTCTCCAGAGTAAGGGTCTAGTTTTTGAACTCTCAAAAGCACCAAAAGAAGAGAAACAGTTTTGCCAATCCCTTTCAGGACTACTCAATGAGTAACAACCACAAGTAAGGTAGGACAGCATCTTCAAATCAGAGCCTCAGCGCGACGACGACTATCGACATGCGCTGCCGTTGCGTATCAGCCGCCCCACCGTGCGCTCCAAGCTAGTCGCAGCATACGGCGCGTAGTGCAAGCACCCGGCGTTAGAGCGCGGTGCAATCCAACGGATCGAAGTAGGTGCATTAGCTTATCGGCTAGCTTCACTTTGAACAATATAAACACTCTGGACCCAGTCTCACCGGAGAACGGTTTTGGTCAAACTTTCGTCAAACAATCAGTGTTACATAATGAATCTGAGACTTAATGATTTCTATTCATATTAAACATACCAGTCAAAAGTTTCCCGCAAATCTTTCAATAAAAACCAAAATTCGGCAAAAACACCAAGCCCCAATTATGCAACCCTTCAGGCAATAGGTACAGGACACCCGTGGTACTCGTTTTGGGAATTGAAGAACTGGGATGGATCTATGAGAGAAAAAAGTAGCAGATGCACGACGACGCGGGCGTATAAATGTGTTCTTTGGCAGCAGTCAAAAGCTCAGCCGCCCTCCATTGCCTGCTGTTTGCATCAGGTTTCTTTGAATCCCCCCCCCCACACGCCAGGCTGCGTCTTTATCTTGCCACTTTTATTGGATGCACTCAAAGTATCACCACTGAGAACACTTTTCAGTTTTGTGTAACCGGTTCTCTCGATCAACCTGCTCCAACAACTTTTGCGCTGGCAACTGGAAACATAATCAAACGTGTTTATGTTTGAATTTATTTGGCACTGGAAAATGTTTTCTTTTTACCATTTAAAGATTTGTTGATGCATGCTTGTGGTTCTCTTAAAATTGTGGTAATCTCTTTGTTGCTGTCTTTAAGATGCGGTGAAGACGATTTATGACTGTTTTTGAACTGACAGTACCCCACCGACACGTGCGGCGAATTTCAAAAGAAAAACTTTTTTGAGGTTATTCTGGCGCCATCTTCCATTTCCATGCTGACGAGTAAAAGTTACATGTTACATACATCTTTGTCACACAACAAACCAGATACAGTAACGAGATCTACTCGGTTTAGCGAATCGGGCTGCGGACCTCTCATTTGTACGAGTTCTTTCGAAGAATACACATGTTAGAAAACATATAAAACTTTGGAGATGACCAGATATACGTTTCCTAACCAGACTTTGAAACACGCTGCACTCACGATTTTAAATTCAAGTCTGCCGCCAAATGCCTCCGTTCAACGGTCTGCAATACAGTACTTATGGGTACCAAGTCACAAAGCTCAGCTACTAGAAGCCTTCACGGACCATAGCCAGGTTTGAATATCAAGATATCTGTTCAGTGATGCTCTGTGGTGATAGCCAAAAATGATCACGAACCTCATCATATTCGGTTTATGCTGCTCAGCTGCATTTTCTCATGAATGCACCTGCCCCACTTTTGATGAGGCAAATTCTCAGGCAATCTCACCTTGGGGTTCAGAGGATGAAATTGGAGCTGCAAATCGCATCAGCCCAGAAAGCGTACTGGCAGCATCACAGCTGATCAAAACAGGAAACACATACAACCTTGGCATTGTCATCGACGCGGATACCCCATCATTCTCTCCTCGTACATTGAGCATCACTATCTTGCGCCCTGCTCAATTTGGACTTGGTGGGTCTGGTGTCAACGGTCTCACCTACAATGATGACATATTACTCGGATGGCTCGGTACTGGCTCTCAAATAGACGGCCTCGGTCACATTGGAATAAGAGGTGTTCATTACAATGGTTTTAACGTTTCTGAAATTGTGACGACGCAGGGCATTACCAAACTGGGCCTTGAAAAGCTGCCGCCATTAGTGACTCGCGGAGTATTGTTGGATATGGCCTCATTCTATGGTGTGGGCATTGTGAGCGAAGGCACTGCCTACACGAAGGAACACATTGAGGCAGCTGCCAGACAGCAAGGGGTAGAAATCCGTCGAGGAGATACAGTTCTGTTTCATTCGGGGTGGTTGAACTTGGTGGACGGTGCAGACCAGAATCGTACACGCTTTGTCAGTGCCGAGCCCGGCCTGGGTATTTCCGGGGCCGAGTATCTCGCTGAAATTGGCGCAGTTGCCGTAGGAGCTGATACCTGGGGTGTGGAGGTTGTGCCATTCGAAAGAGGCGTGAATTGTCAATTTGCAGCACACCAAATTTTGCTTGTGCGTAATGGTATTTTTATCCTAGAAAACATGGACAGCCGTGAAATGGTCAAAGATAAGGTTTGGGAATTCATGTTTGTTCTTGGTGTTACACGCTTGAGAGGAACGGTTCAAATGATGATCAATCCCACTGCAATTCACTAGAGCATTCACTGCGATATAAACGGCTGTGCGTGGGTACGTTCCTCATCCTGAAATACGGTGTGGCTCAGTCGTGTTACCCCGCTTCCCACTTTCGACATAGCCAAGAACCAAGAGGGCGTGAAGATGAGAATATGGGATTAATCGGGAAGCTTGTGAGATCATCGATACCTGAAGACTCGGTCTGTTAATTTGTGAAACAATTATTCCGTGCCATCGGTATGATACGCTTGTCCAAATTCAAAATATCTGAAACGGTTATGTGGAAGTTCACAATCTGGACAGCACTGCAGGGCATTTAGATTTCTCTTCTCACATACAGTCATTTCGCGCCGAGATCTGCGCGAGCCTTATGGTATAGTAACTGAGCTTCCCATGAAAGTTATGATGCATTTCATAAATCTTGCGATGAACCACCCCGTACTGCTATTGCAACACTCTGATATGCACGCTTGCTTTGAGCTAGCCTTGAGTGCCGTTGCCCGAATAAATTGCCATCGTGAAGTAACTTGAGGCCCTCGCGCCACCTCCGCTCCTTGTGGGTGTGCACGAGGCGGGATATTTTCCTCCCAAACAGCTTGCAATCCGCGCTTACTCTGCGCGACTACTTTAGCCCAAGCTCTGCGTGAAGGCCCTCTGCGTCACGTGCTTGCCACTAAAAGTATAGGATCCTTTCCTGTACACCCTGGGCCCGTAATGGACTGCGCAAACTCAACGAAACACGTCCATGTGGGCACTCCTTCACCAAGCGTTCAATATAAAAACGAATTGCATCAAAGAACGAGTGTTGGTGATGGGTGCAACCAGAACTTACAGCAAAGCTATTTTGCTCCACACAGATGGTCAGGATTTGATTGCTGATTGTTACATTTGAGGGTGTAAAGTACGCAACCACAAATTTCTTGCCACATTTAGTAGCCACACCTCCCACGTTTATGTGAAAATCATTTTCTAAGAAAACTGATATATGGATTCCGCACGTGATATGTTTCATAAATATGAGTATTAGTGGTACACTGCGTTTCAAAAGTATTGGACAGTGCAAAAGCGCGCCAAAATATGGATTTTTGCCTACTGTAGCCACCCCTCTTCGTTAAAACCCTCAAAAACGCGTTTCAAAAATAAAGGAAATTTCGAACTCGCTCGTGATTATTTCCACAACACGCTGTTTTCTTTCCTGAAAGAGACATAAGATCTTCTAAAACTAAAAGCTCATAACACAAAAGTTGAAACAATACCTTAGATCTAGGCCGCTGTTTTCATTTTTATTCCATTTCCTTAAATATTTACTGTATTATAAACATAAAGTTTTATTGATAGCTAAATAATGCGCAGCTGCAACAGTAAGCAAAACGTTTTGCAAAACAATTATCCGAAAAATGTTTTTTGCACTAGAAAGCCCATAAAAAGAACGATTTGTTTACAAAAAATGAATAAAATGGTGATGAAAAACGCTTCAAAAATCTTTGAGTTTATAAAACTGAAGACAATTTCCTTTCGGAAGCTGCAAAGAAACAAAACATGGTGCCACAGTGTGCAATGAGCACTGAAAAAAAGACAGCTGCGAAAAGAATGTATTTTAAATTGAATAAAACTTTGATTAAGCTGAAAAACAGTGTTTCACATATTGCTATCATAAGCAAAAAAGATCAAACAAAATTTGAACATAGAAAGTTTTATTAGAGCTCACATTATGCTATGCACTGGACTGTGGATGAAAATAACTACATGTAAAGCCTTTACAGTAAGAATTATTTAGACTCAAAAAGGCTCACAAAGGCGTTCTCACAACTTTTTATAAACTTTTACATATCTTATCAGAAATGTAAATTGGTTTTTTCACCAAGATATTGCCACCGTTTAGTAGTCTAAAGCAATGAACAACGTTCTTCGCTTTCTCTAAATTAATGCCTGGCAGTTAATTAATCGTTAAATTCACTCAAAATGAATAAGATGTGCTCGTTAGAATGATTTGTAGCCATTTTAGGCCATTTTAAACGGGCTTTGATTAAGCAAAAGTATTGGAAATAGCGTGAAAACTATGAATATTTTAAGTATGGGACGTTTGAGAAACGCGATGCAAGAGGGTTGAGCTAGTATTATGTAGTACTCAAAAGCAAAAATCAACTACTGAAGAAGGCAAATTGAAGTTCGAAGGTGAGATGTCCTATGATTTTGAAACGGTTTTTGAAAACTAATTTTGGTAGCACTGCAGTTCTAAAAACGATGATTTGCATCAAAATGTTAGGTGTCCTATACTTTTGGAACAGACTTTTCTACTTTACGCCGCTTAATAGTATTTCTCGTCGATGTACCAACATGGTCCGACAGGAAGATCATCGATTAGAAAAGGTCTGGAGAAAGCGTTAGAGAGGAATCAATCTTCCTCTCTTAACGCTACTCAACAGGGTGCTCCAACAGGGATGGTAAAGTAAGGAAAGGTTTGAAGGTACTGTGGCGGCAACTGGAGAGGTACGAGGACAGGAAAGTAAAGTTATGTTACGGCGGCAACTGGTACCAAAATCATTTCGTGTAGATGCGGAAATGCACGAAAATTCGTGGCTGCTTTTCGTGCAGTTTTATTTCACGTTATAAACGTGCACGTTCTGTACCAAGTTTATTCGAAAATTACACGAAAACCGGCATTGCATAAATCCTCAACTGTGTGTCCGTTTGGCTTCACGAGCGAACCTCGTCAGAGCAATTGTGAGTGAAGTAGTGCACAAACATACTGTTTTCAAGTGCAATACCTCTGGAAGCGCAAGTCACTTTCGGTTTGAGCCGACTGCTCTGAGCTGTTGTTATGGCAAGCTTGCTCGTCAGGGTGAACGGCAATCTTATTGAAAAGAATAAAAGATAAATTCACCTCAATACTGAGTGATGCCCCTGTAAAGTATTACTTTTCATCCCTTCCGTATTTCAGAATGTGCAGTGAAACACACCTACAGAAAAACATAAAGTTGGTTTTTGATTTTTGTGCTTTTCAGGTTACATCCAAAGGGTGAAAACTACAAGACAATAATGGTTCCCCAGCTATGGAGGGAGACCAATTTCTTTTGGACGTGTGCCCAGTATCTGATCACACTTTGCTTTCAGCCTCACCTATTCATCATATTGCTGAAAGATTCCCAGCCGACAAACTTCAACTTTGCAGCTGGGTGCGAAAAGAACTTTCTTACATCAGCATTCTAGCAGTAGGACATGACAGCATTCCAAAGGGCCGACTCTCTCGGTGCAACTCAACATAATTAATATGCGCATTAAATGTTTTTCTGTCACTGCTGCACATATCAATGTGTTGCAACTTTTTGTTGAATGAACCTCAGCGAAAGTTCAATTTTGAAAAATGTGCATGGTCTCAAAATTTGTGACCGACTTTGACTTGCAAAAAATCATTTCGATGTGATTTTAATGTTGTCACCGCATGCAAATTCTCGAGTTGAAGAATTGTTTGGAAACCGGTTGAAAAAATGCAGATTGCAAACAACCAAAACCGCTAACAGGTGAAAGAAAACTTAAATTTTTCAGGATAGAGTGGACGCCAATTGTTTAAAAGAAGAAAATGAAGTCTTTTTGTGCGTTCCTGGAAATGTAATTAACTGTTCTACCATCAAATGCGTCGGAAAAGTTTTTCATGCATCGTTTCAGAAAACGCCTCAAAAGGCTCATTTTCCTTCCCGAACGCGAATTCAAGTACGAACAGAGAGCTGTTGCCTCTCATTGAAAAGGTCATAGCCCGTTTCCTTCATAACTAACTTACAAGAGAGTAGAATCATGCAGCTTTTATTAGAGTCCACTTTGGTTACAATCAAATGAATACTAGATTTAAGGCAGTTCGTCGCATAGAGATCAAAAACTATGAGATGCATATTTCGGCCAAAACACAACATACCAAACTTTCAAATCCCAAACCGAAACGCTCGAGAATATTAACGACGAGAAGCTCAACAAATTTTTACAACAGTTCTATGGTTCGGTACTGCTCTGCTGCGCTGCACATATAAAATTTGATGGTCTGACAAACGTTTAGGGGAGCTGAGACGGCGCAGATGTAGCTGCAATAGATTGCCTTTTCGACACGTAGTTAAAAAAAAAAAAAACTCTCAGAACCTGATGATGAAGTTTCAGGTGGATGAAAGTGGCACGGTGAGGGTGAGCACTGTGCACGAGCGCCACTTGACCGCGGAGTCCGTACTACACGCTTTGAGCGCAAAGACCAAGCTTGGAAAGTGCTGCAAAGCTCCGTGGTGTAGTTGAGCTTACCCCGTGTAGAATAACGCCGGTGGAGCATGTAGCTGAGACACGGGAGCAGAGGGGCGAAATTGGCGCATGTTGCACTGCTCTCGGGGGCGCTTTGAATGGTGTTGTTGAAAATGGGTCGGTTTCAAAGTCGGGGGATGCGGGAAGCGATGAAATGGGAAATGAAGTGGTGGGCGGGTGTTCTGTTGATGCGAAAGTGAGGGATATTCTGACAGAAATGTGTTGCATCATACTGCACAGACTGAGTTGGCGCTGATGCCGTTTGTGGACAAGAGCTTGGCCCGCGCGACACATTAACTATTTGTGCAAAAACAGGACCATTTTTGGACGATAAGGTGATTCGCTTTCTACGACGTTGCTTTCTGTTTTAGAAGTTGAAATCCAGCAGACAAAAACGCGAAGACGCGCAGCTTTTGTATGATATATCGAACTCCCCGAGTACTGCAGCGGTATGGAAATGAGGTCGGCTGCACTGGATAAGTAGTGAGTCAAAAACGATTTGTGACACATTTGAGGTAAGGAAGAACAGTCGCATCCGAACGGCGGATATGTACACGTCACAGCACGTGTGCGCCATGCGCAAACACATTTCTGAAATACAAAAACCATTTTTGTTTTAGAACACACGAACGAGGAGAATTGGAGTGGCAGTCTAGAAGACGGTTAATTTGTTCATTGTGTTTGTGTGTGTTGAGGTTGCACGTGGTATCTCTGCAAGGGCGACCTTGTTTCGCTTCGTGCCAATTGCTGGGAGCTTTCGCTCCGAGCCGACTGCTCGCCACTTTTGCTTCGCGCCGACTTGAGCTTCAGAGTGCACGGCAATCGTATGGTCGCGAGGTACGGCTGACCTCACCGTTCAACTGAACGAAGAACGATTCGTTTCGTTGATATGTTGTGTAATGCACTTCAGGGTCCGTTTTGCTTTTCGCCATTTTCAGGTTGCATGTCCTCTTCTTATTTTGACCACGTTTTGATTTTTCTTTTCGCGTGCGTTTTGATTCGTGCTCATAAAATTCGCATCATGTTGCGGCACGCATTGTCGAAATGCGTTTGTTTTCCGCTTGGTGCCGTACCACACGCACCTCTTCGCGTCTGCATCGCCATTTCGTGTGTTGCTCTGCGTACCTGCTTTCTCAGCTTTAATCCCCGCCAGACCAGCCAGCCCATCGTCCGTCAATCTAATCGGTAAAGGATGCTGCATAATTCAAATGATGCATGATCGAAGATGGATGTGAGCGGTATCTATCAACTGTTGCGTTGCTATCGACAAAGTAATGTCTTCATGGCCATGCATTTTTGCTAGCCCTTACACGCTGGCCACAAGCCCACTTCGAATGGAGCGCTTCTATCATATGAAACAAAGCATTCTACCATCACACACGCATGGATATCATATGTATTTGAACCGAGCACGTCACCAACTACTCTCAGGTCATATAGGTATGCCACATAGCTTATTTTCTGCGTCTGCTCAAGTCCATGAACAACAGACACCCTCAAGCGCGCAATTCATTTTTTCAACCCCTTCCATGATACTCCTCCATGTCAAACGGAAAGCTGAGCAGCACATGAAGTCAATAACTGTTTGTGTTTCGAGAGCGACTGAGAGAAAAGCAAAATGTAATCTGCGGAATTCGGTAACAGCGAAAGTGCACTGTGACCGGCCGGGTACCCGGGACAGAAATACACCTCTCGCTCTGCCATTTGTGCCGACTGTTTGTTTTTCGACCAGACCTCCCGAGTGGAGTTGCGGAAAAGCGAGCTTGTAGTAAGCTCATTGTCAGCCATCAAGTAGCCGCTCCATATGACGCGGTGCCAAGCACAAGCGGAACCACAGATATCGACGTGTAACGCGTTGGCTGCCAATCAGCGCCGCCAACAATTCGAAAAATAAATTGCGCGCCGTCGTCGCGGAAATGTCCAGCGATCACAGCCAAAGACCTTGATAAATACTTGAAGCGTGTACCTTTCCAGGCCCGTCCGACATCTCTCATGTGTGAACCACCTCCGTGTTCAGCGCCGTCCTCATGAATGCCTCTACTGCGCGCCCCGCTTGCCCTTCCCGCACTGCGCCTCCCGCCGTCGGCGCTCGCCTAGAGATATACTGGCCTATGGACCATGTCTTTTACGGCGGCGTCGTCTCCCAGTGTTTACCAGACGGTCGTCATGTCGTGCTTTACGACGACGGTACTAAGGAGACACTCAACCTGCAAACGGAACGCTATCGCGTTCTGGCTCCGGCGCCGCCTCTCTCCAGCCCATGCAAAGCTGAGCAAAATATGCAATCACTGACGTACGAGCCACCGGCTCTGCCTCCTCGCAAGCGCTTTCGAACCCGTTTGCTTCGCTCCAAACGCTTTCCTTGCAAGAACAAGTATTCTTACTCACCGGGCTATTGCTGAGGCAACGGGTACGTCCCCCTCGACTCGATCCCTCTTCAACAAGAAAGCATTCTCGTTTATGTACGACGTTTTCTCCGATTTGTCAGACTGTCCGGCCTCCTCCGCAAAATGCCTCGTTCGCACCAAAACTCCTCGTCGACTTGTTCCCTCTGCGCCCGGCGAAGTTCCCCAGCCGGCTTCGATGCCCCCTTCTTGACTTGATCTGTGAGCGATATGGGACTTGCCACGCATCAAGAAAGAAAGAACCATTGTAAGGTTCTTGTGTTGTTGTGGAAGCTCATATTTCCGTTTATTTAGGAATTGGTTTTAGGGCTTGTACGCCACGAAACTTGATAACATGTTACCAGATAATGTGTTGTTAAGTTTTAGGGATTGGGGGGTCACACAAGTTGAGATCGAGCACAAGAGAGATATCCAAGACTGCTGGCCATGTAAAAACACTACCGAAGATTAGAATGAACTTGTATCCCTCGCAAAATGGCAACGCCCTGCGGTACAAAAACTTCTTGCGACATATATGCACCTGCACGTAAAGAAATACCTGATCAGTGCTTTGTTGAAAAGGGATTGCCCCAAAAAAGGCTTCATTTTGAGTCATGTAGTTCTAAGATATACGGTAGTTTCTTCAGGTGCATCTCGTCCGTTTGTGTATTATACAATTCAGTGACTGTCAGAGATTATCAGACGAATGGTGAGATGCTGTACGGGTAGTGCGTCGACTTACCGTGACGCGATGGCATTACATCGCACTGTTTAGATGTGGACAGATATAAAAGAAGCTGGGCCGCGGAAAGAAGAAGAAGAAGATGTGGACATGTAGTAGAAAGTAGAGACTAGGTGTTGATAGTGCTCCTGGCTGGCGTCTGTGTCTCAGAGCGATATCGGGTGTCACTAGAAACTGACCCTACTATTGAGTAGTGTACGGGGTATTTTTGAGACCCAAAATTTTCCATCTCGCGCGGTAGTTCACTCTAGCATCATCGACCGAGAACGGCCTGGGGAAACTGTCGGAAGAAGGCAGAGTAAATATTCAACTCCAGTTCTACTTTTGCGAAGCCGGAGGCATCCTTTAAAACACTTCAAGGTCCTCGTGCCTGCTCACTTGCCTACGTTTCGCCGACTGCGTGTCTACAACTCCCGTTCTGAATAACATTAAGATGATCAGTAACAGGTAGATGATCCAACTCCCCCTCTGGGTGTCTTGTTTGGGAAACATCATAATCTCAGAAAAGGCGCGGCTGAGCAGCCTCACTAGGATTCGTCCCGCTGTTTTTTGCTCGTTCCAAGACGTCCGTGTGCTTAAACACTGACTTTAATACTCCATATTACGGTCTCATGGTTGGAGCCTTGCATGTTTTGGCCTCAAAGACAATTTCTTTATCCGAATCAAGTCCTTCTCTCTTATAGATGATGAGGCCCATTTGTAACACTACTGTGTACATCGATACTTCGCAGTCTTTCCAAAATCGTATCCCGCGATGGGGAAAAAAAATTCCAAGCAAGCCCTTCTACAAAACAAGCCTTACCTACTGCGGCCTATAAAATTAGAATCATCCTGTGACGCTTCAAGTGTTGGAAACGTTCGGCAGCAAATTCAAAGTCCTTTTATCTTCGGCGACAATGAACGCAAGGAATTTAAGAACAGCCATGCGAACGAAACTAGAGTTTTTTTGGCCGCTTATTTCATCAGAAAACTACGCGTTGTTCCATCAACAATCGGATATTTTTATAGAATGTCAAAACATCTTGACAACAGGAAGACGTCAAAGTTTACTGCATCCATTTATCACTGCGGAGCAGAAGATGCGGTACGAAGAAGATTCTGGCTCAATCTCGTAAAGGAACCACAAACTCCTCTGTGCCTTGAAATGATAGGTACTTAGTTGCGATCACTAATCTAGCTTGAACAAACAAAACCTTATTCGATGCCATACTCGAAGTCAGTGTAGCTTGCAGACTGTATTCGAAACAGACTTTGATGAAAGTGTTGCTTGTTCACTGTCTTGTGGTTCTGCGTGTCCGAATACCTCTATCTGTGCTTCTATTTCGTACTGCTAACTTGTGGGAGCTTTTTATGCTTCGATGTTTTTGAACTGGGCGCGAAGGCCGATGTGACGTCGCGTTAAGTACTGTAGGTCTAGAGTCGAAATGGCCGAAATAACTAAATGAATAAAATAGCGGAAAATATTAAATTAACCGTGCGAGGCAGGTGCCAGTCGGCACCCATACTGTAGCCTTCGGGACGCCCGCGGCTGCAGCGCGCGTGCCAAGTCGCACGACACGTGCCGGGTCAATTAGTCCGGAATCCACCGCACAAACGGAGGTGAATTGCGGCCGCGACATTAAGGGTTTGTACTGTATATATACAGACTGTTTCAAAAACATACGACATCCTGTGAAATCTCTAAAAAACGAACAAATGCATACTGTACGCCTACAAAAATGGGTTTCAGAAAAAAGTAAATTCAAAAAAACGTTTCAAAAACATATGATTATCAATAACAAATCTTTACTGCGCGACGCTCAATAGTTTATTTTGCATCCTTTTTGCTGTATAACGCTACTGCAGCGTTTCGGCATCAAATTGATGTACTTTTTTACAGTTGAAACTGTTATGGATTTCCAGCAATTTTTATACAGTTTTTGAGTTCAAAAACTGTCTAAAATTGCCTTCCATGCGCATAAACCATCCTTGCCGGCAGTCCCCGAATGTTTTCAATTGGGTTCTAATCTGGTGAGCGCGCTGGCTACTATAAAACAGATACCTCAGACTCTTGTAGCCAATTTTCGATTAAAGATGCAGTGTGTACAGGCGCATTATCCTGTTGAAAAATGAAGTTTTCTTCATGGAAACATAAACCAAAAAGTAGCAAATAGTGGAATAGAACCTCTTGATATTTTTTTGCATTCATGTTCGTTTCAATGAAGGCAATTACCGTGAGACCTTTTTTAGAAATGCCTCCCCAGACCATTACAGAGCCTCCACCAGAGTGCCTGGTATAACATTCATGACGTTTCTTACAAAGATTGTGCCAATAGTATTTTTAGCAATCTGGTCCGTCCAAATTGAACTTTTTTTCATCAGTAAAAATACCATTTTCCCATTCCTTTTCCAGTAGGCTTTTCCAGAACACCAGTCAATTCTCTTTTGTTCGTGATGGTCTCGAAGGAAGAAAGTGTTCTTCATTTTTTTATATTCAAATAAATTTGTGCTGCTTAACTGCCTCCATATAGTTGATTTTGAAACGTTGAGATTGAGATTTATTCCAATTGTTTTGCAGGATACTTTTTTTTGCATAATTATCTTTTAATTCCTCTTTTATCTGCTGGGCTGAGCTTCTTAGGGCGTCCAGGAGATCGTTTTAATCCATAAAAAGTCGGATTTTGGAGAAAAGCAGCTATTGTGACCCTAAAACGCTTCAATTTTTAACCGATAGCACTGTTAGAATGTTTTTCGGCGTTTAACTTAACGATTAGAAGCTATTCTTGCTCGGAAAGTGGCGCACCTCGAGCCATTTCTATTAGAAAGAAGGCGGTGTACATATTTTTTTGAAACAATTCTATGTAGACTATGTGCAAAATCTAGCCTACAGTACAGTTTTGGCGCACTTTTGAAGGATACTATGTTTTTGAAACGCACTGTACGACCTAACCTGAGTCAGGTGAATCGGAAAAGTGCAAAGGGAAATCCACCCTGGAGGGCGCTGCACTCCATATCTTCTCCCTGAATACAGGGCGTGCCCCTTGACGAGGGAGCTCCATGTCGCAGAGTGGCGTTAAGAGAACACCCGACTCGCCTGCTTCCAGAGTTCCGTCTCGACATCCAACACGTGCTGCCTGCAAATCTTCTTCGACTATTTCGGCTACCGTCTCCAACGAAAGCACGATGTCCGAGTGCACCTCGAGCCACCCCAGAAGGGGCCTAACCGGCTTTCGTTTGGCTCCAATCCCGCGGCATAGCCGTACTCCACTCGAAGAGGAAGCACCCGAAGTGTGAATTGAAGATGCGTCAGTCGCTCGTGCGGGTACTCCGACCTCGGATTCGCACGATACGAGAAACCCAGTCATGCCGCACCGGCCGACTGGTGCCGTGTTTCGTGGGCAGGCCCCAGTACAAATCTATCCGACCTACGAAGCCATCATAGCGGCCGACCCGAAAACCCGGCGATGAATCACGATGCTCTGACACGCTTCGTGCTTCAATCCGATTGGAGTCCACGACGAGCCGCTGATTGCTGCGTATACCGACAACTCGGGCGACCTCACCGGAGAAATTCCTGGAGTGATCACGATGTCCTAGGACTGGCGCAACCTCATCGCCGTAACGTCGTATGATATCACCCGCCGTTGCAGAGAATCCTTGGAAGAGGCCAATTCCACGTTGATCCGAAGTGTGCACCTCCGGTAAATCTGGGCACCGTTTTTGACATCGATGAGGAGCCTCGTGTCCTTCAACGTCCTGTTCTACCGCACGCGTGGCGAAATCGGGTATTGCGGTGTGATTCACCAAGTAGAGGTCGCCAAGTGGCAGAGCCGCGTCCGGGTACGCTAGGAAGCTTTGTGCAGGACGTGGCCGATCATCCGAGCTGAATTTCGTTGCTTCTCCTGGCAGATCCGATCACGCTTCCTGCACAATTTCATTCGCAAATAGCGGTATTTGAGACCCCGAACCAGCTTCTTTGTACCGTATTTGTAGTACAGTGGCTCATACGGCAATAGGGTGGTTTGGCCTTAAGTTATAGTATTCCTAAAGAGGGTTCGAAATTTATTGGCTAGGCCACATGGTGCATATTCTCGCCCGCGTGCGCTAGAGTATCCTTGAGGTACGGTAGAATTTATTATTTATTTTAGATATTTTATACAGGTAATTAGCACAGTAGTGAGACCTGCCGAGGCGGGCTCCCGGCTTGATATTTACGCTGCCGGTTGAGCTCCACCTCTGGGGAAGTAAAGACAAGCACCCTTGAGTCTTCTTCTACTTTTCCGCGTGGAGTCTCTTGTCGATCAACTCAGGTTTCTAAGCCGCCGATCCCCAGGTCGCATCATAGCAGCGCCTGTAGGAGCATTGTCCGCCCAATGAACCTCCCCCTCCGCTTGTTGTTTGCGGATCCTTTTTAAGAACTCCCCCGGCTTGCGACAGTGGATACCGGAGACCACCTTTAGGAATACGCGCCTTTGGAGTCAACAAAAACTCCTAACGGACTTTGTGCTTTACTACCTCGACAGGAAGGCTGACAGTACCACAACTGGTCTCCCGACTTTGAAGGTCACAGTTCCTAAAGGATTTGCACAAGTCGCAGCAGAACAGTGTTTCTAGTTTGCAACGACCAACCCCCAACAGTGGAATTCTTCCTTAAGGTGATCCGGGAGTGGAAGCAAATCACCCCCGACCTACTCCTCTATGGACCCCTCAGAACATCCCATGGAAACTCCCCTACAGGATCCTCAAGCAACCAGCTCCGTTGGTGGGCGCACTACGCGAAGCGCTCCCCAGGAGATGGCCGCCACACTGGAGCACCCTGAAAGTCTCCTTCGGAATCCTGGCTCCTCTGTGGAGCGTTTCAGGAATCTCCTTAGGAGAATGCATGATCGGAGGCAAGCGGAATCCCCCGCAGTAACTTTGGAGAACGACGACGTGGAGGTTGAAAAACCGCACACGGCATCGCAGCCGCCACCTCAGGAGCTGCAGGGACGGGAACACCCGGAGGCCAACGCCCTCTTGGAGTCCCTGGCCCCGCGCCTTACGGATTGGCTCTCTCAGGAGCTGGTCTAAAGAGTTCCTGCAGGTGTTGAAGCCCACTTTGGAGCGCGCCGCCAAGCCCTTGTGGAGGGTATCGCATCGGAGAGCGCTCACAGTGCTGTGGATGCTTTGCTGGATTCCGATCCTTTCCTCGAGGTGATCTCAGATGTTCTCCGTGCGGAGGTTCGCTCCCAAACCGCGCAGCTGCTCCCCTCAGCGGCGTTTCAAAGTTATTCATCGGTACAGAAGAGGTTCCCTCTATCAACACCTAAGGTGACCCCGGGCAGAGAAGGAAAGGATACTGCCACCCCCTACGCAAGAGGAGAAAAGGATACTGCCGTAGGGAAACGGGACCACCTCAGGAATCTTGCTATGCACCGTCTGGATCTGACGCCCGGCGGAGGAGGACAGGATACCGGTCGCAACGAAGTCCACCTAAGGAGAGAAGGACAGGATACTCCTCGGGTGGATCGCGATAACGGGGGTATCGTCAGCAACCCAGACCACCTCAAGGAAAGAAGAAGAAAGAAACGGAGGGAGAAAAGAAGAAAGCGAGACACCGATTCGGAGGGAAGCTCAGACTCTGAATCCGTAAACAGCTCCAGCTCGGAGGACAGTACACCTCCCAAGGAGAAGAGCAGAAGGGTCAGGAAGGTCGTCCCGCTTAACGACCTCTTCGCCACAAAGTGGTGGATTATGACACCTACAGGTTGAATGATCGCTCCACACTTTACGACCCGTCGGTCGCTAAACGACTCACGGAGATGCAGCGCCGTATGGATATTCAAATGAAGAAGCACTTCTTCTCAGGCGAAGACCCTATTTCTGTGTTGAATTTTCTTACGCGCTTCCGTTCGGCGTTTAACACAAATGGTGTCCATGAACGTGCCGCCGTATAATGCTTTTAGTTCTACCTCAAAGACCAAGCGCACTCGCTGGTGCAGCCGCGCCTCACGGTGGAGAGCGCCATTGTGGATGATCCTGGAACGGAGATCTTGACGACGTACCCGGAGGTAGCCAATTTCCTCCTTAAAAGGTACGCCACGGACGAGGTGATAGCCGATGCTGATGCTGAAGTCACCTCCTACAGGCAGAACACCGGAATGACCGAGATGGAGATCTCACAGAAGCTGTGGACGAAGGCTCTGTGGTGTGGGAATGTGTACTCCGAACGGCGGTTGAAGTCGCTTTTTGTCGAGGGACTTCTTCCCTCGATACGCAAGAGGGTGCGTAATCACTTGACCACGCCCCGAAAGACCACCTATACGGAGTTAGCACGTTTCGCGGAATCCTACAGGGATATTTACCGTGCCGCTCGCCGCAGTCATGCTCCACTTTCGGAAAAACCGGCTGCCTCAAGGAACCGTCGGGCATCGGCCCTAAAGTCGGACTCCAGCACCTTGTAGGACGTCGACGAGCTCACGCTCGTAGGAGAGCAAGAAGCCCTTCCCCTCACTTACACCTCCTCTCAGGAGCACCGTCTAGGACGAGAACACCCTCGTCTCCCACTTCGTACGCCTCGGCAGGATCGTACAGGAGCGTCAGATTTGCGAACCCTCGAGGCTACCCACCGCCTTGCAGGATTTCCTTGTCACGAGAGCCTGTACACTGTACGACTCTCACCCCAGCAATGAGGGCTGCCATCCTACAAGAAAAAGAGAAAAACTTCCAGGACCTGAAGGACACCCCAACGGAGAGCGGAAGTTATCGAACCGCGTATCGCGACATCTGCTCCCCTCAAGGAAACTACGGTTACCGCGCTCCACCGGGAGCTCAGCCTGTCCCACTGTCACTGGCACCTGCAACGCAGGTGCCGGTGTCCCAGTCGGTTGCACCTCACGGGAACACGTCGCATCGTGAAGCAAAACCGCAGAAGCCGTCACCGCCTGGAAACCAGCCCCTCTCCAACCAGGAAAACCCTCAGAGCCACGCGTAGAGGCTCCACGTGGCTCTCCAACATCGAGCCTCAGCTCCGCGGAGGTCGCCTTTAGGAAAGAGGGAGAGGCCGTCTGCTCCGTCGACGCAAAATCGGCGAGCCCCTAAATCCCGTTGGACCCATTTGGCACCTTTGAGGATTCTGTTTGCACGCTCCGGCGTGAGAATTACAAGGTTTTCGCCTCTATAGGATATTCCCCGCTCGCCTCCACCACAGTGCGCGCTATCCCCGATAACGGAGCTGGCCCCAATCTGGTGCACGCCGACGTGCTCCCTCGGTCTGCTCTCGGCTCCTTGAGAACTGGCAAGCTCCCGACGGTACGCGATGCGTCGTGACCAGCATGGACCATCCTTGGCGCAATCCCCTTGTACCTCCGATTGGGCTCCTTACAGGGGAAAGTGTGGTTCCTCGTGGCAACCAATTTGGCCGCACAATGCATATTGGGCACTTCCTTTGTGGATCGATATGTATGTGCAATCTATCCACGCCTTCGGAAGGTGACGTTTCATGACGCTGCCTCTGTAGGTATCGTGTCCGCATCTCCAGGACCGGACGCGAACGCGCTTCAAGTGGGTATCCTTCCGAAGGAGACGCAGTCGAATAAGCTCCGCGTGGAGAAGAGCATCGAAATACCCGCGAGAAGTCAGGCCGAAGTCTGGGTGCAGACCTCTGCATCTGGCCTTTCATTCCTACAGGGAAGTCCACACCTGACAATAAACCAGCACTCCATGATGGCGAACGGTGTCATGGAAGTAATACCGAACGTCCTCTTAAGGGTTATGCTCGCTAATCTCAAGGAGTCGCCATTACGGCTCCAGAAAGAAATTATCGTCGGGCTGGCACTACCCGCCCCAGCAGGACTGGCTCACCTTTCTCGATTGGAAGACCTCGCGGCCCGCGATGCAATCGCCAACGTGGAGACGGAAGCGACTTCCTCGGCTCCGGAGGAAGAGATTCCTGCCACCTGGCAGGAGAAGCTCCAAATTGGCGAGGATTTCGAAGGGTATCGCCACAGGATACTAGAGATGCTATCCGCCTTCGAGGACAAGTGGTCTGGTCGCCTGGGTCAGGTCAGCCTGGCCAAGCACAAGATGTAGCTCACATTGGATGCTATGCCGGTACATCAACTTCCGAGGAGGGCCGGACCCCAAGCGCGCGACTTTGAAAGCGATGAGGTCCACCGAATGCTGAAGAAGGGCATTATAGAGCCTTCTAATTCCAAATGGGCATCCTTGGTGGTGTTTGTCAAAAAGAAAGATGGCTCCCTAAGGTTCTGTATTGACTACAGGCGCCTTAACGAGGTGACGGTACGCGATTCGTACCCGATACCCCGTATGGATGAATGTATCGACTCTCTAGGC
>JAHNZQ020003150.1:640773-662417 GCA_019155205.2 Gracilaria vermiculophylla
TGTGGCACTGACAAAGACGCGCAAGCATGTGGTCCGCAAGAAGAGAAAGCAGGAGCTGCTGGAAGCTATTCGCGGCGACATCGATCAGTACGAGCACATGTACGTGTTCTCCACTGACAACATGTGCCACGCGAAGCTCAAGCAGCTGCGCAGCGTGTGGAACGGCTTGCGATTCTTCTTCGGGCGCAAGAAGATAGCGCAGGTGGCACTGGGTCGGTCGGAGGAGGGGGAGTACGCCGAGGGGTTGCGCAACGTGTCAAAGCACCTGGTGCGCAACGTCGGGCTGCTGCTCACAAACCGGGCGCATGAGAAAGTGGTGCAGTTCTTCGCGTTGTACCGCGAGGACAAATTCGCCAGAAGCAGCTTCGTGGCGACGGAGCGCGTTCATCTGGCGGAGGGGCCGCTGGACGTGTTTGAGCAGAACCAGGAGCAGAATCTGGGACACGTTGAACTGCCGGTTGTGCTGAGGAAAGGCGTCATCACGCTGGTGCACGATTTCACGGTGTGCGACGCAGGCGACGTGTTGAAGCCGGAGCGCGTAAAGGTTCTGGAGCTGCTGGGCATACGCATGGCCAAGTTTTGCGTACGCCTGCTGTGCCACGACTGCAAGTCAGACGCGTCGTTTGAGGCGCTGGCGGGGGCGCGCGCGCGCTGAGCGTCGCGACAAACGGGCGCTGGTTGCGCCGGCGTGTACTATGCGATGCCGGCGGCACGCCTTCAATTCAAAACCTGGCGCGGAGCATGTGGACCAAGCATGCGGCGCATCACGGCGCACGCGTGGTTGCGAGCGCACAGGAGTCCACGCATGACATCGACGGCGAGCGCGTCAGTGGCGCGTAGCCCGCACCGAGCACCTGCCGTGCGGCGTCGAGCGCCGACTCGTTGGTGGTATTACAACGATTCTGAGATCGCTCTGTGATCGAGAGTACGGGAGGTGAAACAGAGTGACACTAATTGACGATTTGGTTGCGGTAAAAGAGCCTGTGGTGGACAATGCATGAGCAAGAGTAGAAGCGGGCTGGAGGGATGCATAGCCGGAGGGGTGCGCGGAGGGTGTATGACAACGGCGAAAGCTGCCCGATGTACTCCTATGCGATAACGTTCAGAGAGACAGACGCAGAACCCGTGTGCGCGAATGTTAGTATTAGTATCGTGCTGTTGTTTGCTCGTTTGCCTAGTGGGTTCTCGAACGTACCCCCACTAGCAGGGGAGTAAACTTCATTTCTACTTACATTCAGTGGCCGCTAAACTAGAAACTAGGACAAAACTGCAATCACCGAATGTCAGGGAGGGCGGGGTGAAGTTCTTTTTTCTAACAATCGGTAATGCACGCCGAGCAACCATCGCATACTGCAATAATTGCAGATTTTTTGGTTTTCAATTTCCACGCATTGCATTCTAGCAGGGTGATCTAGCATTTCGAGAACACAGACGCCCCCATCGATTCCGATTGAGCCAGTACAGGCGGTCGTGTGGGGGATCGAAGGGTAGCACCGCAAGGGCGGAGCGTCCATCGGCAAGGCTTCCCGTTTGCCCCGCTCTCTGGTGTGAGCTTTCCTTATAGATCAGGACTTGGAGTCGCGCCTGGATCTTCCGTTCTTCGGCGCACCTCAGATAAGGAGTATCGCAGTGTCCGACCGTGGTTGGAGCATTGTCACCATGTACTGGAGTTTGAAGCCAGTGGGCGCGGTATGCATCGACGCGGTTCCGTTTCTGGTCATTCCACGCGATCTCCGGGACGGCGCGGAATCGCATCGCCTGCAGGTACGGCCCAAAGTGGTGAATGTAATCCTCCGCTGGACACGGCAGACTCACGCGCCTATCATGGAACGGGACGAACACCCGCGTGGCGCGATGATCGAAGTGTTCTCCTGGACGGAACGGTGCTCCTGTCGAGGTGTGATACACCTCAGGATTGGAAGGGGATGTCGGCACCGGAGTAGGAGAGGACATTCCGAAGGTGTACGCAGCGGGAGGGATGGCGACCGAACGCGTGGTTGCACCTGAGGAGAGAGACCTGACACCACTTGGGGATCGCTTCGAAGCTATATGTATCACTGCGGAGGGAGCCGTATCGAGCGGCCACCGTGGAATCCGAGGCGAAGCCGGGCCACCGGCATCGGGCGAGTTATGGAGCACGATCGCGAGGCGTGCGCTCATATCGAACGGAGGACGGTGGAGGTGCGGACGAGAAACGTATGAGTCCGGCGCCTTCACAGAGATAGGGTGAGCGGGCGCGAAGAAGCGGGTGCTGCCAAAAGGAGTAACCTCGGAGGCGTCAGAGTGGCTACCGCCTCCAGGGGGTCGGTATCCTCGCGGGACTGACCCACGCTCCGTCCACGGAAGTTGTGCGCTTGCACCGCGCGCGGTGCGCCTAAGGATGTGGACACACGCGCCGCCGAGTGGCGCAACGGCATCGCGGGGTGACACCAAGAAAAAACGGATGCAGCCAGGTGAAGAAGGAGCTGAGCCCACGAACACCGCAAGGAGTGAAACGCGAACCCGCGGCAACACGCCGCGCGGGAGTATGGAGAAGAGTAGGAACGCCTGGAGGAGTAAACGGGCAAACCGCCGGAAGCCGCACGTGCCGCAACCCTGAGAGGAGCCAACCCGGGGATCAAGAAAGCGGTGGATGCACCTCGAGGACGTGGTGCAATTTAGGAAAGGGGGTATGTAGTACAGTGGCTCCTGCGGCAATAGAGTGGTTTGGACTTAAGGTATAATATTCCTAAGGAGGGTTCGTGATTTATTGGCTGGGCCACGTGGTGCATAATCTCGCCCGCGTGCGCTACAGTATCCTTGAGGTACGGCAGAATTTATTATTTATTTTAGATATTTTATGCAGGTAATTAGCACAGTAGTGAGACCTGCCGAGGCGGGCTCCCGGCTTGATATTTACGCTGCCGGTTGAGCTCCACCTCTGGGGAAGTAAAGACAAGCACCCTTGACTCTTCTTCTACTTTTCCGGTTAGAGTCTCTTGTTCATCTATGCAGGTTTCTTAGCTGCCGATCCCCAGGTCGCATCATAGCAGCGCCTGTAGGAGCATTATCCGCCCAGTCAACCTCCCCCTCCGCTTGGTGTTTGCGGATCCCCTTTCAGAATTCCCCCGGCTCGCGACAGCGGATACCGGAGACCACCTTTAAGAATACGCGCCTTTGGAGTCAACAAAAACTCCTAACGGACGTTGTGCTTTACTACCTCGACAGGAGGACTGACAGTACCACAGTATTAGAACACGGAGATCAAGTGCATCGCATCGCGTTACCGCAGGTTGTGGTATGTCCCAATTCCAGATTGGTGAGCCCCCGTCGAGGCAGGCTGGGGGTTTCTCGTCGTGCTCTTCTCGGCCCTGACGTATGTTAGCTTTGTAATGGTGGGCGATCCCTGTTCTGGGTATAGATCCGTCTTCATCACAGAGTGAGCGGTCCGAACTGCCTCTTATATACTTGAAGAGTTGTAAGACCAATACCGTCTTTGGTATGTCCCACTGCGATTGCGGAGATCCATTCGTAGCTTCGACATGGGGATCTCCCTCAGGGATGACGCCAACCAGGACGAAATGCTGGAGTTGATCAATTACATCGACGAAGTCCGTTGGAACGATGAGCTGTGACAAAACTCCCAGCGGAGCGAGCAGCATAGCGGATCCGGCCACGGTCTCGAGCGTACCACCACGGACGCACCCGACTTCGTGAACTTCAATTCATAGGAGTGCACGGAGAGCAGCCACTCGGAGGCAAAGGCCTATCGCAATACGCTTTGCCGGACCGTGGCTGACCACCCTTGTGGATATGTCGACGCCGACGGACATCACCGCGCCTATGCGGAGGGTGACCCCATGGTGGATCACAAACCCGCTGTGGCGGTAGACGACGTAATTGCCGAGTCGGATTAAATCAATGACGGGGTAAACGTGGCGTCGGTCGTTTAGAGGTACACCGCTATGGAGGAAGACGCCCCGCGTGCCGGGAGCGCTCCCTCTCTTGCAGAAGATCCTGTGAACCATACTCCGGTTACTCTGTCGCACGCAGCGACCCGGGCGACTCCTCCCATCACGGGGGGAGTTACCAATTCCTTCGCTTATCTTCGAACTCGGTGTCTCGAAGCGACGTCATCGCGCATTTTTTTCCGAAAGGTCGTGTTTCGTCCCAGCGAAATTTCGGAGGATGTGGTCGCAACGCAGGAGGCCCATGTAAACCGCCATGGCAGGAGTACTTGGTCTTCGGAAAGGCAGGAGTAACCGATAAGCGTCATGAGTACTTCCCCGGATAGGGTACCAGCACAAATGCGTACGACTTTTGTCTTCGAGTAAAACGCCTTTCGGCCTTCTTTGCTTGCACTTGTTCTTTGCTCTTCCGCGAACGTGCATCGAGCGATGGTCACCATCACATTTCAGAAAGTGTGCCATCTTCGATGAAAAAACCGCGCTCACGACGGCTAGCACTACGCAGTGAAGCCAGCGAGCTGGGTAAAAACCATAACAGTGCAAAGGGGCGAAAAGAGATGGGGGGGGTTGAGGTCATGTTCCATTGTCAATGTCCGCTCTTCACGGTTGGGTGGAGCTCCTTTCATTCTTGTCGTTTCTTATCCCAACCGGGACTGATGCAGTGTCTCTGGCAAAAGGATTTCCGCATTGCTTTGATACTGTAAAACCGAGAAGCGGGGTAGGTGCCCGATAGGCTCTAGCGTCTCCCGACCCGGGTCACATGCGTACCCACGGAATTGGTACGGGACGCTCCCCTAGGGGTCCACTTCATGTCTGACAACTCGGTCAGCGACGTCCTCTCTAATATACACTTCCCAGCCCTGCGCCGTTAGTATCACGCCTGGAGCGCTCCAATGCCCTTCGTTGGGCCACATATCTATCAGCAGGGTTTCCGAAGAGATTTTCTGCTCTGTTTCTTTGTCTTACTGGTATTTTGGACGAGGTCCCAGGGGTTCTGGTGAGTTTTCGGGCTCGCGGTGGACTGGACCTCCAAACTGGGAGATCCGCATTGCGGTTTGCGAATTCTCAGTGGGTTGTGCCAAGGCGACGTCTAGAGCGCCAACTGGGTGCGAGTGAACCGGGTCCGTGAGAACGGCGCGTTTGCTCTCCGGCTCTGGGGTGTGCATAAATATCCACGAGGTGCAGTATTTGACTCCACAGATCCTTCCGTGTGGTTTTCCGCTATTGTGCCCCTTGGCATCTCCTCTTCCGGAGTTCTGGCTATGTTCCCGCGAGCTGGAGGTAGCCCAACACTGGCGCACCATCTAGACGGCTATGAACTCCGATCCGCGATTTAGCGGACGGCTTCCTGCCCTTAAGACGGAGCATCAACCAATGGGTGCGCTGCCACCATTGAGTGGTGGTATACGTCGGTGAGAGTTGGACGGAGCAGCGCGGGCGGGCGAGCCGGCGGAGGCGAGACCCCAGCTAACTTTGGAACTTCTGAATGTCCCCTTTTGAGGTTGCAAAGCACCAGAGGAAGAGAGATTGTGGTGTTGAAAGAGCCAGATACCAGGAAAGAAGCATCCTCGGCCTGTGAGACCTCATGTGAGGGAGGAGGCCTTTGTACGACGCGGTCGCGTGACAGGCCCCCCTATCTATCACCAACGGCGACTACAACCACGTAGCGTCGGGAAACACAAACCTGAAGGAGCCACCCGCCATGAGTGAGAGTTTATTCAAACTGCCATTTTTCGCTGTCTTGAAGAACTCCCTGTTGACGAACACAGAGTTCCCAATATTAACATGCTCTTGTGGGTGGCTGCCCCTGTGGTCATCAAATTTCCGATTATATGCTGCTCGAGCACGCTTCATTGCCTTTTGGGCGACTAACACGAGCTTGGCAAGCCTACCTTTCTACCGCAAGCAGTATTCGCCGACTGAAGGGAAAGTATACGCCTGTGCATGCGGTTCGAAAGCCAAGGTGGGAGGCGTCCGCGAAAAGACCAGCTCGAATGGATTAATGCCGTTAGTCTGGAGTACCTGCGTATTTGTCGCATATGTCACGTCATACGTGAAGAGATCCCCTGAGCTGGAGTGATCTGCGACATAGTTGCGCAGTGACGCGAGTAGTGTGCGGTTCAACCGTCCAATCTGCCCGTTAGCATGCGGTTGGTAGGTCGTGGTAGAGAGATTCCTCATATCTAGTATGCTACAGACGTCTTGAAAGAATCGCGACGCGAATTGCTTGGCGTTGCTGTGTAGTACCTCGATAGGTGGCCCATAAACAAAGATCTAGTGCGTTATAAACGCTTGTGCAACCTCAAAAGTGGAGATCCTGCACAAGGGAAATGTCCGAACAGGCTTCGAGAAGCGGTCGATGATTACGAGCAGAAAGCTGCTTCTTTTATTTGTCTTCAAAAGCGGGCCAAGAATGTTGATGGCGACAAACTCAAGAGGAGCCGTGGCAGGGAGAAGCTTAAACTCCTTGGAATGCCTTCGGAGTTCAACCCGGATCTTTCTGCATTGTATGCAGTGCCACACAGCGGCATAGGAATCCACTGCCTTCACGGGCCAGTAAAAGTCCATTTGAAGGGTTTGATAAAGATTCATCCCACGGGGGTGTCTACCGAGCTTCGGGTAATGTAACAATTGAACGAGCCTGGCCTGGATGGAGTAGAGCATCACAATTCGGTGGTGACGCTTCAGGTTCCAGACCAGATAGCCCGTGCCGCTCACCTCAAAAGGTAGTTTCCCGCCACCGTTTAGACGGGCACGCAATTCCATGCTGAAAAGGTCCCCGAACTGGTCTCAGACCATTTCATCCATGCTGATTGGCGATAAGGTCCCCTATGGGACGTGCTCGACGTCGTCGGAGGCGAGGATCTCTTCGGTGTCGCCGGGGTTAACCCCATCGGGGGCCCATCTGGGAGCTTATGGGGTATTCGCATCGGCAATGAAGCAGGGGATCTCGTCCGCATCGGTATCGCCAACGGCTTCTTTTCTTGGCGACAAACGCGATATGGCTTATGTTGATAGTTCAAATGGTGAACTGTGCGCCCTGTTTCACAAGAGAGTATAGCTCAACTAGCTCATCTGTTTTTCTAACAGCTTCTGCTTGCTCGTTCTGTGCACCCTTCTTTTAAACCACGTTGAATGCGAATTCTGCTAGGCGGAGCCTCCACCGTATTAAATGGCGTTATGGATTGCCGATGCTCATCAGCCACCTCGAGGAATAATGATCCGTGAATACGGTGAAGTGCACCCCAGTTAGATGGGGACGGAGTGTGGAGAGCGCTCACATCATGGAACGGCACTTCGAAACGGAATAGTTCCTCTCATGAATATTGAGAGTCCTGGACTAATATCCAATTGGTTTGCACTCCCCTTCGGGGCTTATCTGAAATAGTGCACAGCCCACTTGGAGTTCGCTGGAATCCGTATCCACGGAGCATGGGAGGCTCAACTTGGAGAGTGACAAGATTGGAGCTGTTTTCATTGCCCTGATCAGGGATAGAAAAGCTGTCGACTGACCGATGGTGAATGGCGCGAGCTTTGGCGGCTGCCTTTTCCATAGTAACGCGTTAATTGGCACACTGATATCCAAGAAGCTCGCTAAGAACCGCCAATAGATGTTGACTGATCCAAGAAAGGATCTGAATTCCGTTTGCGTCAGTGGTTCTTGCGCCTTAGTGAGGGACGTAACTCGACTCCTTTCGATCATAAGCTGTCCGGGACGAATGATGTGACCCAGAAACTTCACGGTATCTGTATAAAGCTCACACTTCCTGAGCTTCAGGGTGATACCTGCGTCATGCAGTATCCTCACGAAATCCTGCACGTGAGTGAGATGGCCATCCGAGTTGTTCTAAAAGTTGATTATGTCGTCCAGATGCACAAGGCAAGTCCGCCATTAGAATTGGGACATGAGGACATCGATAGCCCATTGAAACGCTACGGGTGCATTGTTCAGACCAAAAAGCATCCGTTTGAAGCGCTAGGACCACGAGCGGTACATAAACGCCGATTTGTCACGGTATTTCTTCCTGACGGGTACCTGCCAGAAGCGTCAATTGGCGTCGAGAGCCGTGAACACAGTAGCATCACAGAGGGATTTCATGCTCTCGTCCATCCGAGGAGTCGAATAGATATGTCCCGAATAGTCGTGGCAATGAGCCTGCGGTAATCTACGAAGAACCTCCATCACCCATCCGCTTGAAGAGCAAGGACCACGGGGGACGCCAACGGAGACTGTGCTGTCTCCACGACTCTGGCACGAAGCATGCGCTCCACTTAAAATTTTTCCTCTTTACGAACCTTCGGCCCAGCCCTATATCGGGGTTGCGCGATCGGCCGAGTGTTTGGTAACAAATCTATACGATGGTCGGTGCAAGAAATACCGCCTAGCATGCCGTCCCACATCAGGGTAGATTCCCGCAGCAATGCGCGTGAACACACATGATTTGAGGGGGGCAAATGGGAAAAGTCAAATTCCTCGAAAGCTCTCACGAGGTCAATCCGGTCATAGCTCATCAAACGTGGGTTCGGCGTTGCCGGGCTAACCTGGTGATCAGGCTTTTCCGTTTCCGCGGTACCTTCCGGTAGATCGATGATTTCGCTAGGGGCGGAGCTCTCCTTCGCGTTGGGCGCTTTTCCATCTTCGGCCCGTACGAGCCCAAGTACTTGGGCGGCCGCCATCCTTGTGCGGATCATCGCCAATGGATGTGGCGTGAAAGAACCAACCACTTGGTATTCAGCCAGATACGGGGGTGTGTCGCACAGATTTGCGATTAAGATCTAGAATGGGCAGCTTTGCACGCCTTGCATGATTCCGTTTGCGATGGCGAGGCGACTACGCCCATACAACGAGTTTGACGGCTGAACAACCCTCAATACGTGTTGACGGGTGTTGACTACAATAAGGACCTGCGTGGCGGGGGGAATCTTCAATGATGTCACGACGTGGAGCGGGTTTGACTCCTGAGTTCTCGGCGGCGATTTCTGAGCGGCAGGTATAGGATATCAGACAGGCAGGAGATTTATTTATTTAGTTATCTTGGCTTTTTTTGCCTTGGAGCTACAGTACTCAGCGCGACGGCACACCGGCCATCGCCTCCAGTAAACCGCATCAAGTGGGATCTTCGGTCTGAACTTGCCGCCCAAGCAGGTACCTCTCTCCATCTTGGAGCAACAAGCCATGGAACACGGAAGTCAACCACCCGTAACGCCGAGAACCACAGTCCAGATTACTCTTCCCTTTTTTCAGAGTCGCCCTCTTACAAGGTAAGCCCCTTCGGACTTCCGGTTGACCCCTTTTCGGACTGGGTCCATCAGCCCCTCAACGTGGCCTGCCAAATACCCACGTTGTCCAATACACTCCTCGGCAGCGCCGAGAGAGCCCGATATATTGCAGATGAATCTCACTAAACATTACGGAAACTGCCTCAATCACAGCACCTGCCGAATCCTCGGTTTCTCCATTTGTCTTCCTCCTGTACCCGATGCGACGGCTTGGCCTCGGAACTTTGCCCAGCTCTTGTGCCTCGCCCGAGGAAGGCTCTACCTCTGAACCACCTCCAGAGAGGAAGGTTTCGAACATCCTTCGTTGTATATTCTTTTTTGGGGTATTGTAGTGCAATTCTAAATAATGGATTGATGAAAAAGACAAAACCACTATCATTAGCGAAAACAAACCAGTCGGACTTGATTATGTTAGAGATTAACTAAATCTCATATGCCCAACACGTTTTAGATATCAACGACGACAGACCCACCAGTCAACGAAACAAAGCAACTACAATTTTGCAGTGCACAAAACCAAAAGTACGGCATAATTTGTGTACCTTGGGAAGAATACAAGGTGAACACAAAGCAAAAGATGTTGATAGTTCAAATGGTGAACTGTGCGCCCTGTGTCACAAGAGAGTATAGCGCAAATAGCTCATCTGTTTTCCAACAGGTTATGGGCCCAGCTAATCGCTAGGACCCTGGGTTCGACTCCCAGAAGTGACGTGAGCCTGAGAAATTGTACAAGTGTACAGCAGTAGTGAAGATTGGCTACTGTAAGCTCGAGGTCTCGTTCTGTAAGGAAGTACAGGGCGAGGGGGCGTGTTGATAGTTCAAATGGTGAACTGTGCGCCCTGTGTCACAAGAGAGTATAGCGCAAATAGCTCATCTGTTTTCCAACAAAAGAGGCAGCAGACGATGCTGTAAAAGCTTTGTTTGAGTCTATATTGGCTATCAGTTCAAGAAAACTTAATGATCGTGTTGAAGAAGCCACATCAAGGGTTACTTATACACGCATGCCTAAGGAACTAGCTGGGACGGTAGCATACTTCGTATTGGATTTCATCTCTTCACTATACTAATACAAAGCTGGTGACAAGATAACAGAAATGGATCCATGTATGCAACGCGTGTCAAAACCTGTTTACAAGGTGGAGCCTTTCAAGCTGAAGCAGCTATTAACGGACTAAATGGGCATGTAAAATGGCCGAGCGGATGGAGAATCCGACGTTCCTCCAAAACCTCTCATCCACAGTTGCATATCAGATGCACACCGTACAGAATGCGAATTCTAAGCTTTATCGAAATCAAAGCCGCGGCCAGCAAAGGAATGCGAATTAAAACGCGTGCCAGGAGCCACCAACAAATGTCACAAAAACTGGTTGCATCATGCATGAATGCCTTGGAGTATGGTAGTAAAAACAATACGATGCAAAAGAAGAATATAAAATTGAACAAACCGTGTTGGAAAAAATAAAAATGCAACGAAGTACACCCTACTAATAAGTGACCTGTTTCTTACAAGGAAGAATGGCAAGAAATTTTGGACGAAATGTTATGAAATGGAACCGAATCCGAAAAATATATGCATCAAGAACAACATTATTTAAGAAGAAGTACGAGAGTTAAAAAATCGCCGAAATAACAGTAAGAAGTACGAGAGTGAAAACATTGCCGACAACTGAGTAAGAAGTACGAGAATATGAAAATCGCAGACATAAGGGTAAGAAGTACGAGAGTACAAAAATCACCGACATGGCTCACATACGAACATAAAGAAGCTCAAGAAAATAAACGTTCGGGGGTGACAATGATGATTGCTGATTAAACAGAATCTAAAACGTTTAAGGAAGCATTATTATAAAACAATTCTGAATTATGGATAGAAGCTGTGGAGAAAGAAATGAAATATCATTTTGAAAATTAAACTGGGATCTTTGTTTCTGAAAATTCTATCATGTATGTTCTTCAGCCTAAGTGGGTTTTTAGGATAAAACCAAGAACCAAAAATCAAGAACAATTATTTAAAGCTAGATTGGTGTAAAAAGGATATCAACAAATTATTGGAACGACTATTAAGATACATATGCACCTGTGGTAAGAGTTAATTCATTGAGAATGCTATTTGCTGCTGCTGTGAAATAAAAATGATTTTCTGTCAACAGGATATTCAAACGGCATATTTAAATGGAGAAGGCGATGAAGAAATGTACATGGAGCAACCAAAAGGATTTATTGATTTAAAAAATTTTGAGCATAGTTGCGAACCTCAAAAGTCAATTCATGCCCTTGAAACAGGCACCGAGAGCAAAATACAATTCAATTACAAATCTAATTCATATAAATAGTTTTAAAACGTCTTTGGCACAAAAGGAATAATTCTTTGAAGTTCTGAAAGGAACGCAAACTTTTATCGCGCTGTATGTGGATAATATATATTTTCATTGCCAGTAAATCCTAAGCCGCAATTTCTACAGTGAAGCAGAAATTGTATTCTGTGTATAAACGGAAATATCTTGGAAACTCCCACATCTCCTTGGAATAGAAATTGATTATCATCGGGAAAAAGAATTTATGAAATTAAGTCAACAAACATATGTAACTCAGATTTTACAAAAGCTTAATATAGATTTTCGCCAGGGTATCATTACTCTAATTGAAGCTAGCATAATTTCAAAATCTGCTGAAGTAAAGTGCACAAAACGTAATTTTTCTTATCGAGAACTCATCGGATAAATTATGTATCTTATGTGTGGCACTAGACTAGATTTGTGTCTTGTCATTGGAGATTGAAGTCAATTTACAGAACAATACTCAGATGTTCACTGAAAAGCATGCGAAAAGGTTTTACGCTACGTACAGAAAACGAAAAACTATTGCCTTCTATATTCTTGGCCTTTGCACAAAACTCTGAAGGTTTAAATTGATTCACATTGAAGAAATACGATTAACAGAAAATAAAGTTCTAGATATGCAATATTTTACGGGAATTTATTATTATCGTGGAGTCGTAGGAAAATCATTTGGGAGACCTGTCAACAATAGAGGCAGAAGTAATCGCTCTTCACGAACCTTTGAAAGAAGAACAGTGGCTCTCAAAATTATTTAAAAAACTGCAATAAAATTTGGGTATGTCTTTTAAAGCTTATATGGACAATCAATTGCCTGTGCAACTGTCTGAAAAGAAAGGAGAAAAACGAAAATCAAAACACATTGCAATAATTTTCTTCTATGTACAAGATGTTGTGGGGAAATATTACGTTCGATTGGAATACTGCCCTACAGAAAAAATGATTGCAGATATTTTTACAAAACCGTTGACAAAAATCAAACAAAAAAAGTTTTCACGATGTCTGGGATTTCCACAGTTTTCTACTTGAGGAGAGGTCTTGTAGAAGCAAGTAAAAGCATCTTAATCAAAGTATACAACTAAAAGGATCTGGAAGTGTCTACGAGATTCTATTGAAGAACATATTTTGCAGTTTTATTGGTTTAGGATATAAAAGATACAGAATTATATCATATAGTACAAATGATGTAGGGCTCTATATAAGAACAGTTTTAGAACTACATTTGACGGAAGAAAGAAGTCAAGCCGAGTGTTCAAGATAAAAAGAAGATTGCGTTTATTTAATCCTGTCAAAGCATTGTACTGCAGAACCTAAATCATATACGACTGGCCAGAAGGATGCTGCGCTTGTCTGAGCTTGACTACTAAGTTGAACACC
Source organism: Gracilaria vermiculophylla (assembly GCA_019155205.2). Lineage (NCBI taxonomy): Eukaryota > Rhodophyta > Florideophyceae > Gracilariales > Gracilariaceae > Gracilaria > Gracilaria vermiculophylla. The sequence continues at coordinate 653,714 of JAHNZQ020003150.1, forward strand.
AACCAGAAGTACAGCACAATGTGGCGGATACGCTGTTTTGCCTACGAACCGATGGGTGGGAAGAAGAACCCATTGAAGACGAAATCCCGTGTTTCACAGTGAGACTAACGATCAATGGTGATGACCATGCGAATACGGAACTCAAGTCAGCCTTTCAAAATGAACGCGAAAAAGTTGGAGACACGACGGCACCTGTGATGTCAACGGAGACCTTACCGGATCCGACTTTCCAAGGAGAGTTCTTATGGGAGCAAACGACCGAGAGGTGTTGCAAGGAGCTGCTCCCATTGATAGGTGAGAAAGAAACTCAGCTATGAAACTACCTCGAAGGGCACTTGGTTCGCAGATCTACTCTGATTGACGTGCTTCAAAACACGATATACGAGTCGCTACACAAACGAGTATTGCATGTTACACATGTTCCTGTGCTCTCGAGCCTTCAAGGTAGTTCCCAGATGTACTCAACCTTGAGTCCAGAGCTTTACTGGGCTCTGTTGGCACATGAAGTTTACATCTTTGTGACTAACGGATTCTATTGCGTCAAGACTAAAGGCGGTGAGGACAAGCTCGGGAAAGCCTTTACAGTGTTTGCTGCTGCCGGCCCATTGAAGTTCATTGATGTGGACCTACCGAGACCTTTACCGGAAACTCTGAAAGGGTATAAACAAGTGCTCGCCATCACTAACCGGCTTTCTATGTTGACTAGAGCCGTTTCCCTGACGAGCTCAACGTCGAGTGTTCTCTAGGAAGCGTTCCTGACCACCCTGGTATATCCATATGGTGCGCTATTAAACATCCATACGGATAATGGATCCAAATTGGCCTCCATGTTCTTCGACTCTGTTTGGGTCATGTTAGGTTAGAGGCATTAATTTAAGACCATACACTGCCATCAGAGCAAGGGCCAAATAGGACGATTCAACAAAAACTGATTGACGAGGCTTCGAAATTATGTAGCGGAAACCCGAACCGCTTGGGTAGACTTCATTCAGCCATTATCGTACGCCTCTGATCGAAATGTACACAGGTCTACAGGGGCGACACCATTCGATCTGGTGCTGACCCGTCTCTATCCGCGATGGTTGTAAGCAACGCCCCGACTAACCAACAGGCAGCAGGATTCAAATATATACGGGAAAACGTCCACTTTCCAACACATCTCATAAGCCATTAACGTTGCTACCGGACGAGGCACAAATGCACAGCAGCGGTATGACATATATCACGATCAGCACGTGAGGCGTGTGGTTCAATTGAAACCTAGAAAAGAAGTGTACGAATATAAATATTTTGGTGATGCAAGACCAGTCTTGGCATAGGAATGGGAAGACGAATAAAAAGATGCAGGGATTATTTCAAAGGTACTGAAAAAGTAAACCGGACCATTTGAGATCTTACAATATGACAGAGCCACTGTAACCATCAGGAAATGAGGGCTTGCCAATACCGTTTCGATTGACCGAGTGTCAAAGGCTCTTCATCTTCTTGCGGTGCCCAGCCCGTCAAAAAACTATTCGGCAAAACCTGACGCTACGGAAGACCCTTACTCAGAAACCCAGCTCTTGGGGAAAAGCATCAGTCTTCAAGCGGACCTAGAAACCGTCCAAGCGGTTGAAGAAACCATCATGAGTCATGAGTATAATACAAATAGTATCCACTACCGCCTACGGTGGCACGGATATGATTCTTCACAGGAGCTCTAGAGCCCCCTTGGCATATCCCACGCCTCTTTCTTCTCAAGATTCGGCGCTGTTTTGACCAACACCCACCAGTTGGTGCATTTTGCCGTCCTTATGGATTTGCCACGCTAATGAGGGGGGAGGGGATATTTTTTGCGTGCAATACCTAACAAAAAACAAGAAGAAAAGTGAGAAGATAAGACAAATAAAAAAATGAAAAAGATGAAAAGAAGACTGCGGAGAAAAAGACGGGAATCTACAAAATATGAAAAGAAGAGAAAGACACTTTACTCCAGAAAGACGAAGGTGAAGATTATACTTAGTAAAAAAGGTATTAGCCTTGAAAAGAAGGGTTACCCCCCGGCCATAGAGCCCCCGATCCGCCAATGGGAATCTCAATCACACTGTGAGGTTGAGAAAGCAAACCATTGAAAGGGGAAAGCGGAAGTATCACAGGCGCTACGGAATGATGGAAATCATACATACCTTCCTGCTCGTCTAAAAGACAAAACGGTTTCGGCGCTGCAGGATGACATCCAGGAGTGGCACCCGGGAGAGCGAAAGCATACCAGAGCGATGCCCCGGTAGGAGCAGAAGCGCCAAACGGAGTCGCAGGATTCGAAAGTACCAGGTTAAAGGTAGTGTTTTGACCCCTTTATTGGTCGTATCTATCCAAGCGCATGGGAAGAGGCGTGTTGATAGTTCAAATGGTGAACTGTGCGCCCTGTGTCACAAGAGAGAATAGTGCAAATAGCTCATCTGTTTTCAAACAGGTTATGGGCCCAGCTAAACGTTAGGACCCTGGGTTCAATTCCCAGAAGTGACCTGAGCCTGAGAAATTGTACATGTGTACAGCAGTGGTCAAAAGTGGATACTGTAAGCTTGAGGTCTCGTTCTGTAAGAAAGTACAGGGCGAGGGGGCGTGTTGATAGTTCAAATGGTGAACTGTGCGCCCTGTGTCACAAGACAGAATAGCGCAAATAGCTCATCTGTTTTCCAACAAGGCGTGTGTGAATAGATTATGTGACGTTTCTAGCACTAAAAAAAGGCCTAAGTGTCACAAATTGCTCCGTCCATACCAGCCACATTGGCTAGTTGGGGAAGAGGAATTGTTATTGCATCAATCGCTGCAGCCACATCCATTAGGACAGAATCGGCAAACTACTGGAGAAACCCCTGATGGAGATGGCGCGGGGCCTTGTCGATGGCCAACTGGCTGAGTACTTCAGCAAAGAAGAAAACGGATTTAACACTTCTATTATAACCGCAGGAGAAGTACGACGACCCACAGAGGTAATCCGAAAGTCACGGCCCTGGGACTATTTCAGACTGGCGGGTAGTACCGAACCGCTTGGTGGACGCAAACGCATAGGTAGCATCGGAGATACAGGAGCCAAAGTTGGTACTACCGGATACTTGTCCACTGTCGGAGACGAATCCATCATCGGAAGTTCGACCACGGGGGCTTCATCTCCGTCGCTTTCAACCAAATGGACGGGTGCCCGATGGTCCGTTTCAGGAGCACCCGTCTGGATATTTGGATTCCACGCGGACCACTTCTGGCTATGATTACACTCGTGGGAGAGCGCCAAGGTCAATATAGCTTCTAGCTCGACGGCCGTGTTCAAAGTCTCCGCAACGAAGTTGGGAACGCCGAGTTCCTTGCGGATTACAGAATTCAATGGGTTTGGCAAGCGGAAGATGCAACCAACTGGAGACGAAGCGGTGGCATGGAAGATTACCTCCGGACACTTTGAGGGCCAGGTTATCCCCTCTTTAGCGACGTGCAGTACCAACTGGGCAGCCAAGGCTGCCAACTCCGCGATGGCGGCCGACCAGATCGTAGCTGTGAATGGAATATCTCGGTGGATATAGCTCTAAAAGTTAGCCGAAACAGAAGGGGAAGGGTCATCCAAGTACTGAAACACTACGTAGCAGCTCCACCAATCCGTAAGAAGGACATGATAGAGGTTATAGCTGGGAAAGGGAAAGTTGAAGAAAGGATGGGGGAATGAAAGGAAGTTCGCCAGCTCTGGCTCGGAGTTTACTTGGAGGTGCTCAGGTCACAACTTATATAGTGCTACTTCGCCGCACCATCGCGCAACTCAGCTCGAAGCACACCCTAACTCACTAAGCAGAGACACTCAATACTACCAATCATCTACGAATATAACATGGTAACACTGCCACACTATCATGACAGCTTACAACAACAAAGCACAACAAAGCACAACAGTGCACAACGGTGCACAACAAGTTACGTGCCCACACAAATCATGACCATGCACAAATTCACATAGTGCCAACACACTGTAATCCGTACAAGACACCATAATCTGAACGTGCACGCTCACCAACTCACACGTCACCACACTCCAAGTCCTATGTCAGCAACCATACAGCTGTGTAAACCTGTTGACAGTGCATCAACTCCTCACCATAGTGCCCAAGTACCACCAAGCTGTCCTACATGTCCACGTGCATACCTGTGTACCCTGTGCACACTTTACAGCATGCCCAGTATGCTAGCTACACACGTGTATCCCGGAACAACCAATTAGCGCCATAACACTTGTACCAATCACAGTGCATATGAGCATTTGTAGTAGCCAACCAGAAGCCCGTTTCACGTTGAGTTTGCACACAGGCGCATATGCGCTTTTCCAGCACCACCCTCCAAAACAGCCCATGCTCCGCACCTTTTTTTGTTTTCAGTGACAGTACAAGGTCAACATCCAACAGGCATTCATCGACCAACGAATATCCTTCTCCTGAGAGAGGAATTCCACAGTGTTGTACGTATGCATGGTTCGCACGTTTGCCCCTCGGTGTCTCAGTCGTGCCTTATCGTTTGTGTCTTCAGCCCAGCGCTCCCGACCCATAAACCAACAAGTGTGCAACGAATGGTCAGAGCAGACCATCTGGGGTACAGGCAGGTAGATCCTGTTAGTCGGACCAATGTGGTACAGCATCGGAACCAATACGCAATAGTACTCCCGTGCCCCAGTACCCCGAATATGCGCCCAGTTCGCTGCTAGTATCTGGGGAATCACCAGGACCGAAGTCTTGTGGCGCCATTTGGTACCGAGCCCCGGAGACCATGAAGGGATCCACCCACCAACTGGTGTTGCTTTTATCTTCCAATGGTTCGTGATGTGAGCGTGGTGCTCATAGTTTCACCGCTGGAAACTCACGAAAACCGAAACTGTAGGACGACGGATAATATCAGCGTGACTTGGAACATGTTCTTTGGAAGAGGCAAATCGATCTCCGAGGCGAACAACGCTGGGTCCATGTTAGACAGGTCACACCTATACCGGCCCTGAGACTGAAAAAACTCGCGAAAGCCGATCATTGGATGTAGTACAGAAGCCGAACCAAAGGCTGATGGAGCTAGAATGATACGCTGAATAGTATGGGTAGGAATAGGGAGGACGTCGTCGTCACCAAGAGGGGCCTTACCAGCAGGAAGAGACCAAGCACCAAATAGACTGAAGCCACGCGTAGAACGACTTGCCGCGCGGAGCCCCGCACCAGGAATTGGATCTGTGGTACCTCGGCTGGTCAAATGCGATGGCTGTTGGGAAAGCCCATCTCGCCGCTCGACCATGGGGTGGAGATTCATGTAACCATTCAAACCGATAGGAACTACAAAGAACCTCAAAGGCGAGGTGGTAACCGTATTTGGGCTGCAATCCGTTGCGAGCGAGAATCCAGCTAGCATTAAAGACGAGAAAGGGTTGCCAGCGGGCGATGTCTCCCGACGTGCCCGCTTTATGAGGTGAGTCGAATCCGTTACGGGGTGATCACCCGTCTTTACCATTTAAGCCAAACGAGCACGCTTCTTGGTGTGCACGCGCTCACGTAGCCGTGACGATTGAAAAGCATGCCGAATGGTTGCCACGATACCGAGTTCACGAGCCTTTGGGAACGAAGAGGCACGGTTGTCTGCGACCACGTTAATGGTTGTTATATCGCCTGGGCCTATTGTCGGCGACTCCGGAGAGTGTGGCGGCGCTCCAGAATGGTCGAAACATTGACACAAACAAGTGAGAGTCCAGACGGCACGGTCAGTACAATAGTGAAGCCAAAGTCCCACTGCTTATGTTCGAGTTCCAAAAGACACGGAGCGCTGACGATCGCGGGGATACGTTCCCTGATTTCGGCGGACGCCGAGAAACGAAAAGGCGTAAGAACAAGAAACTCGATGGGGAGCAGAAGGAAGCTAGCCATGGAATTAGTTCGAACGCAAATGAATAGAAGGAACCCAAGATGGTACGCACCCAGAAGGCGCTTACCAGGGCCGGCCAAGGAAGTCTAATTGACCAGGTTGCGAAAGAGAAGGTGAACGGAAAAACGCTTCCAACAGCCCAACAACCGAGACTCACCGTGCTCAACAATACCACAGCCAGGTGGTGTCCGCTACACCTTGGGGCGATTCGCTCGATAGGATGGGGTCTTCAATACAGTCAGACAACCACCGAATCGATTGGCATGCGCCGTAGGAGTTGTGATGTATGTCAAAACAAATTTGTGGAAACTAAGTAGAAACGGTAGATTATAATTGATGCCGTCACACTACAGTAAGCAGCGTGCCGAGACCAACGCTTGCTGGCGCTGTCAGCACGTGGATGGTTTGCCGAGAGTCTGAGCTTCACACTATACTTGGGAGGTGCGTGAGCCCTACCAATCGGTTGCCGTAAGCATTCCGGCCATCCTGTACTACAGTCGTTCCGGTGCGGCTGCCACTATTCTTTGCACTATTTATTCGCTCTTTATAGGTTGAGCCACACCCCCGCTTCTTAGACTAGTCGCCCCTTTTGGTGCCTTCCAGCCAAATTTTTTTGCACTGCTCGCTGTACCACACATTGCACTGAGTACAGTAAAAAACCAGTGTAATAACTGAAAAAATAGATAAAATAGGACTAACCATCTATCCACTACTATAGTGCCCTCGAGAGGCACGTGCGTAGCCCGTTGTCAAGGCGTATCTGGCGAACCGTGAAAATCTAAAAAGATTAGAAAAATTAAGATGTCCATAAAATGACCTTCCATAGGGCGTGCACTACAATCCTCTCAAAAACAGGTTCCAGGCACTTTGATAAAATATTTCGTTTTCTTCTTCATCGGTTTTTTCGTGTCTACGGCCTGCATGTACGGAATTCTCGGCTTATTTTGCTTGATGCCCTGATCTATCTTCTGGTTTCTTTCACTGCATACACCGTATCCGGCCGCAACTCAGATCCCGGACCACCATATCCGTACATTATTCCTGATGCTCCTTGTGTGTTAGGCCCTCATTATGGAAGGTACAGAATGCTCGGTTAACAAGCGTATCTATCTCAGAGACTAGGTTTCGAACACCCCAAGATGCAATATTCATCGCTAAGTCTTGCTCTACAACTAGAGGTCTTTTAATAATGGAGCTGTTGTAGTCTAGCAATAAAATGTAGAACCTTGTAGCTGCAAGAAAGACCGGTATTCAAACGACAGTTACGGACCCATTGCGCTATCGTTCGATCAAAACCATATGTACTGGCATTTTGCTCTACTTTTTGCAATACCAAAACGCGATCTGCATTTCTTTAATTTGAAAACGTTTTCAAGTTCTGCTCAAATACTAATACGAAATATGATTTATGCAAATTTATGGAAAACTCTAAAATCGCAAGACAAAAACACTGCTTCGTTTCAACCAATTTCAATATTTTAAGTTCGTCAAAGTTTAACTAACATCTTTCAAAACGAGGTATAGCTTCATATTCTAATTTTTCTGAAGGAATTTCTAGGAGTCGATCACTTTCGGAGACTGGCTAGTTTTGAAGTAGTGTTTTTTTTTATCAAAGACGTAAAAGATGAAAAGGTTTTGGAAAGTTTAAAATCCAACATAATCGCATTTTTTCCTATCGTAATGATAATTGTAATTGACTTTTAAGAGCACGTGTAGATTAAACAGTTGTTCTTTAATAGTAGCAATTGATAATTTGCATTGAAAATTTTTATTTTGTAAAGAAGCACCGCTATCAAAAAAGCATCTGTTCTTTGATTCAGATTTGGAATTTTTTTTTGTTCAGAACGCTGCTGAAACAGAACTATATTCTTCAAACAAGTATTGTAAAAAATAACTCGCTGCCATGAAGTTTTGATTTTTTGTTTTGTTCTTTTCTAGCTTTAAGTTTTATTATTTTTCTGATGTTATCAAGCTTGTGAAATCGAAACAGAATTTAATGAAAATCAAGATTAGATTTAGTTTCTACTTTGTACAGAAATACACACTGCTTATGTCGTACGCTGATTGTTGTGCGAAAAAAAAACGTCACTCCTCAAATCGGTCTGATGAGGTAGTACTTGTGAGGTTAAAAATGTGCCAACGTATTGAAAATAATTTAAAAGTATTAATGTGGGCTATAACGTGATGTGAATTATTAAATTTATTGCATTTTTGTGGCTGTTTGGAATTTGCGTAGGCATTTTGTATTACAAAAGCCATGAAATGGGTTGTAAAAGTTTGTTGACAGGTTAGTGCTTATCAGGCTCCGAATGCAGTAACGTAGTTGTGTACTTCCAAGATTTGGAAACATGTCTGCTGATGATATTTTTGATTGCCATGTGCTGAAAGTAATATTGAAACGTTGCTTGCAAGGGGCTGAAAGTTGGAATCAAAGATGGAAAGACACTTTAAAGCATGAGTCTATTAATGGCATCAACTGTGACGTTTTTAACCCTCACCGGACCCTGCACAGTAATGATGATGTGTACTTGATGGCACGAGTTATTAAATCATTTGGCGAAAACAAGCATGAATTTTATTTGAATTCAGTCATACAGGCAGAAAACTGTAAATATATGGTTAACTATTAGAGAGTTTCAGCAAATCAAGTGTGGGTACAATCGTGGGAAGAATATGGGTTGTACGTACCGGAAAAACAATTGAATGAAAATTGTCCTGAAGAGTTTCAGCACTAGATCTTTTCGTTCAATGCGTGGTAGGCTGCGGCATAGACATCGCTGCGTCACGGAACGGC
>JAHNZQ020003150.1:693782-705251 GCA_019155205.2 Gracilaria vermiculophylla
GTCTCGTGCTACGATATTTTTGCACTCGCTGTTCAACAGAGCTCATACTTATTATAGCTCTGGGGTGTTTCTGATAGAAACACCGTTGACGGACGCGGTGCTTTTGGCTTGAATGCTTGATGCAAACTGTGTTTAAAAAAAAGTAAACTGCGGCGAGTAGTAGTTGGCTTAGTGGTTTGCCATCGGAAAGGATTGTGCTGTACTTTACATCCGGTGTATTCTGTGTATGCGCCGGGGCATGGTACTCCATAACATAATATGCATAGGCGCTTTTATTGAAACAGGCAAAAGTGATGCCGAAACCACGTTCACAGCTGCTCCGCTTTCAAAAAGAGTATTTGCCGAGCGTGTCAAGCGTTCAAACTGGTGCTCTGTATGGTGTCCATTGGATCGCTGAACTCTTATACTATCCAGTCAAAACAATCAACTTATCCTTTAATTTCAGTTAATTTAAACGGATCGTTTTGCCTTTTGTAGTAAGTATCAGATATGCATCCTGTTTTTGTTTAGGAAAATTTCTAAATTTCCGTGTTGAAGGCAATTTGAGAAGCGAGCACACAAGACGACCGAATGGTGTGATAGAGTTGCGCTTACCATTTGTGTCTATTTATTAATACCAAAAACGTTCTTTTCATTCAAAAACACCGTTTCTGACGTTTGTATGACACGTGCAAAACCTCCAAAAACATAATCATCTGGCATCATTGCATGCAGGCGGATAGAGGAAAGGTCATGCAAAATAAGAAGCATGGGGTAAGCAGCGATAGACGAACTTCAGCGAGGGCGAGGCGGGAGCGTCGTGCACAGCCGAAGTACGCAAAGTGCCTTTTCATCGATGTCGTGCGCCTTAGGTAATTTCTCCATGAAATTACCACCGGGTGCTTTTGGCCTCGCTCTCTGTCGTTGGTAGTCATCAGAATGTCAATAACTATAATGCTGATATCAGAGAGGCTATTTGCCATCCCATGGGTGTCTTCAATGAATGTTAGCTTGGCCCATATTCCGATCACAAATTGTATGCACAGCCTGTTAATGTCTGTTAAAACGCGCACGCAGATCTTTAACGCCAATTTGTACATGACTGCACCCGATGTTTATTCAACCCGGCGTGACAGCTGCGTTCTTTGCCGAAGTCAAACTGTGACATCCCCAATGAAAGCGGTGCAGTGTGGTCGCCCGGGGTTGGACGGGTGCGTGCTCGGACTTTGGGCTCGGCGAGAGGAAAATTAAACGGCGGTAATTGAATGAAGTTTACGAAAAGCGCAGTGAGTCGGCTCGTTGTGGGTGATCGGGTGAGTTTGATTTTACGGGGAGACAGGAGCCACCGAGGCGCCGGCGGTCGACATATGTACTAAAGCCTGTAACACTGGCCTCTCTCTCGACAGGATGTCCACTGTTGTGCGGTGTCGTTGAAAATATCTACGCCGATGGTACCGCACGTACAGTGACGGTACAACACTCCCCTCTTTCAAAGACGAAGAGCGGCTCGAGTCTTCACGGCCATGGTGGCCGGCATGTTTTTGCGCTGCAGTAAGCGCTAAACCATAGAATGGACGTCTTCAAAGACGTTTAGGAGAGGCACGACGGTGCTTTCAGATTTTTCAAGGCCCTTTCATTGAACAATGACCGGAAGTCTGTCAGGGTCGTCTTGTAAGTCCATTAGCCGGGCAATAGGCATGCACAGCTTGGATTGCAACACGTGATCCATGATCACGCGTTCGTCTACTTCTTCGTTGCGGTAAAACTTCAGACGTGTCCCGGGTACCCTGTCAAGATGGCCTGTGCAAAAGTCTTCAACCTGGTATACGAAGTCGTTGAGCGTTTTGATGACCCGACGGGGGTCACGTCAGCGAAGCAGCTGTTTATCGCCAGTGCCGTACTCCTCACGTGCGACGAGTACCAAATCTCCCTGTTCGAAATAAGGGACCTTTCCACGTGAGGCAGATACTTGCGATTGCGCGCGACTTCTGACCAGACTAGAGTGTACGAGCGGGTGAAGCTCAGCGGAGACCTCGATGAGGTTTGCAACATTTAACTCGCGCTCCATCTGCGCAACGGTAAGAGTGACTGATTTTGCCGTAGAGAAGTAAAGGAACGTCTTGATTGGTGGTATCGCTTTGCGTCCGAAAAAGGCCGTGATGGGAGAAACATTGCCACGCGACGGAGACGGGAAATTGTTCAAGACCGAAGCAAAGATTGGAAGGAGATCTGGCCGTTCGGTGGGCCGCATTTTCAATTCCGATAAGACCCCTCAAACCATGCGGACTAACTCCTTTCCGAGTCGCTCAACTGCCCCGTTGCTCCAGGGGCAGTAAGGCGGGATGAAATGGTGCGACACCCTGTGGCCCTTGCAGACCAGACTGATGACTCCATTCTTGAAGTGTGTGGGTTCCTCTGACAGCAGGCCATTGGGGACACCGAAGGCAGTGTACCAGTCGATGATCGCAAACGCTGCGTTATCAGGATTGGTGTTCTCGTAGACGAAGACCCATTTGTAGTCTGAATGGTCGTCGCGAAGCATGAGGACATACTTGGCCCAAGTGTTACCAAATCCAAGTTCGATGTAGTAGAAGTAAAGGAGATCGTTGGGCTTGGTTCCTTGGACGGAAGGACCGAACCGACATGGAATCCTTTCCCCTCCAAAGGTCAATAGACAGTGAATGCAGACACCGACGAAGGCGCGGATGTCCGCGTGCAGGGTTGCCCAATTAAAGCACTGAGACAATAACGCCGCGATGGTGTCACGGCCGCGATGAATGGAAGGACTAGTGTGGGTGTTGATACACGGACGGAGTTGCAGATCGGGGGCATTGTCAGGGATCCGAAGAGCATCGGTATCCTTGTAAGTTCATACATGACCGGAGAGTTGAGGTCTTTCAGGACGTGTGCATGCATGGTACTGCTGGCTTTGGGCGATGACAGACCGGGACTGCCACTCAAAGTCCGCGGCGTACAAAGATGGATGCTCAGGAACGTGCACAATTCGGTGGATAGTACTGGGTAGTGTCGTCCAGCGAGACAAGAGGTCGGCCAAAACAATGGCGTTGCCTTTGCAATGGAAGCATGTGTAGCGGTACATGCTAAGACGCACGGACAATCGTAGGACTTTGCGCATGGAGGTTCCTAATAAATTAGGGACGACGGACAGAGAGTCGAAGAGAATGATAAGGTTGTTGTGGTCCGCGTAAAGGTCAAAACCGTCGGGAGTGGCAACGAGCCGGTCCATACGGTCCAAAGTGGTCAACGCGACTTAGGCCTCTTTCTCTAAGACTGGCCAGCTATGTTGAGTCGTGTTGAAATGATCGGAGAGGAATGCGAGTTGCGAGTGGTTCTGCTTGGCGTGAGCCTCGTAGACATCGATGTGTGGGACTCGTGTAGCCATCCCGTATCAGGCCGTGTCGGAGGCTGTTGAACAAAGGGCCTCTGCTGTCACTGACAACCAAATGTTCCAGGGGACCATGGGCTGTGTTGGAAGTTGACTCTGTGTGGTACACGTGTGCAAGTGTGCTACTCGGCACACCTGTTCACTACCATATCGTTTCCAGGTGTACACATTGCAAACTCAGCTTAATGTACACCAGATATGGTTTAGTGTAATGGGCCTCGTCATGGTAACTATGCACACACATTGCTGTATGGACACGAGTGGTGGCGGAATACATAGAGTGTAAGGTGGTTGAGTGAATTTGTGCACTGTCATGGTCTCGTGAATGTACGGAACTGTCATGCTTTGTTGTGCCTTGCTGTTGTAAGCAATATTGAATTGTGGCTAGTATATTTATGTGATGTTACAATATGATTGGTAGTATTGAGTGTCTCACCTTTGTAGTGTAATTTCTGATGCAACCTAGTCGGTGCAACTGAACCACTATATAAGTCGTGGTCGAGGCACCTCCAAGTAACTCCAAGCCAGAGCTGGCTAGCATTCTTCATATCCCTCCAACTTTCCCTTTCCATTCTGACCTCCAATAGAGGCATCGGTGTATATGCACAAACTTTGGTTGATATTGCTATGTGCGAAAGTGACTTGTTGGGCTAGAACGGGTGTACAGGCTTCGAAAGTGCCCAATTCGTTTTGACCCCAGCCCAGATTGATGAGACTGACTCGGCTAACGGCGCACTTGGTGCTCTTTGTTGACTGTTCAAATGGTGAATTGTGCGCCCTGTGTCACAAAAGAGTAAAGCGCAAATAGCTCATCTGTTTTTTTAACAGATTATGGGCCCAGCTAAACGCTAGGGCCCTGGGTTCAATTCCCAGAAGTGACCTGAGCCGGAGAAAATGTACATGTGTACAGCAGTCGTCAAAAGTGGTTACTGTAAGCTTGAGGTCTCGTTCTGTAAGGAACTAAAGGGCGAGGGGGCGTGCTGATAGTTCAAATGGTGAATTATGCGCTCTGTATCACAAGAGAGTAAATCGCAAATAGCTCATCTGTTTTTCTAACACTCTTGTACACATGGCAGTAGACACATTTAATGAAGTCGTGCAGCGGAGCCACGAGGTCTGTGAAGATAGATCTGTGAAGATTGGAATGCCCTGCTTGACCGATTGCAGGGCACATGAGAATTGTTGACGTTGCGACCCGGAGGTCGGCGGCTCCATCGCAAGCAGGCTTTTCAATCGTCCCGGGTCGTAGCCAATGCCCTCAGAGGACACAAGGCGGCCTCATCAGTGGAGTTTCTATGGCGAAGAGCGTGCAATTGACGGGACGCAGTTTGAAGGTGTACTCTACGCAGAGGGCGAAGAACGACTCGATAGATTTGATGAGTTTGTCCACTCTCGGCGCATGCAGGAGTACGTCTTCGATCCAGAACAGGCTGTATGGCTTCAAATTGTTGAACATGATGCCACCGATTGATGACTGCAAGTGGGTGATGGCGTTTGTCGTTCCGTGAGGGACATGTGTTGGAGTGAAGATCCCATCCGGCGTTATGAAGGATTGACTCTCTCGAGGCTCTTTGGCTGTTTCCAGATGCCAGTAGCTGTGTGAGAAGTCGAAGTTTGAGAATTACTTCGACCGACCCACTTTAGTAAGCTCGTGTTCAAGCTTCGGCATCGAAACGTGGTGCTTGATGGTGTATAAATCCATCGGGCGAATATTGCCCGTGAGCCTCAACCGTGCGCTCGGTTAAGGCACGAGAAGTGGTGCGCAAGCCGACTTGGATGTCGGGTTCGGGTACGTTACAGACGAGATCCTTGACGAACATGGCTAGGAAGCCTTATTGCTCTTTAGAGTACTTTCAAAGACGGTCCTTTATGGGCTTCGCTTCAGGCGCCAGCTCGATCTTGACCAGCGGAAGGCACGCAAGCGGTCCCGGAAAGAATGAAATGCGAAAGATGTCTACATGGCCTGCCAACAGTTTGGCGAGGCGCGGACCGTTTTTCCTCCGCAAGGCCATTTTTGACAGCGGCTATGCGTAAATCATCCACAGCGGCCCTGATGTCCTCATAATGATCCGAACCGATGGAATCCAGAAGGAATGGGCCCGGGAACGGATCGTTTACCGCGCGTGGGCGGAATTAGTTGACCTTTGGGCGGTCTCCATTCACCGCAGGCGAGCTGTTCCCTTGGTAGTTTGTGAATCCAATGAGTCGTGCGACCATAATGCGGCTCACGCGTCCATCCATGACCGGTGGGAGTGATCCACGGCTGCAACCAGTCCCATTAAGTCCCGCCACGCGGTCCTTGGGCAGGGTACATGTGTCCACATGGAGGTGGAGCAAGACCGGACGGCCGATCGGCAAGTCTTTACCGGCCATTGCGTCGTCCGCCACAAGAAAGCGTATATTCTTGAGCGCGGCGAGCAGCGTTGAGGTGCAGGACCGTTGCGGGCACGCACCACGCTCGTGAGAACGTGTACCGTCTCGGCCTCTAGTTCTTCTTTGTCAAAGCGACTTTGAGGGTGATAGAGTCGATGACTGTGATCTTTCTGACACCTTTGAGTGCTCCCGTTCGGCCGAAGTCGTCGACGCAATGTTGTCGTCGCTGCCGTCGTGGCAACAACCGGTTACGTTGAGGCTGACATTGGTGTCCGATACTTTCATGATGCTTGACGGTGATTCGTCGCTCATGTTGGTATTTTCGTTTTCTTATCGAAGGTGACGGACGCTTCTGGATGCAGGTGAGGCTACGTCAACGCCCGAAGAGACTTAATTTCTTGTCGACCGTGCCGAACCATGACGTGCTCTGGCTGCGGCCAGCTTGTCTTTGAAGTCTTTTTTCTCCCGTGCGGATGCTTGCTCGCAGTCTTCGAACCAAGTATTTTGGTTTTTGCCTTCCCAGGCCTTCTGTAGTACAGTGGCTCCTAACGGAAAAACGGTGGTGTGGCCTTATGGTATAGTATTCCTAAGGAGGACTCGTTTTTTATTAGCTGGGCCACGTTGTGCATAATTACGCCCGCGTGCGCTACAGTATTCTTTAGGGACGGTAAAAGCATTATTTATTTTAGTTAATTTATGTAGTTAATTACTACAGTAGTGAGACCTGCCGAGGCGGGCTCCTAGCTTGATACTTAATCTGCCGGTTGAGCTCCACCTCTGGGAAGGTAAAGACAAGCAGCCTTGAGTCTTCATCTCCTTTTACCGTTGGAGTCTCTTGTCAATCAACTCAGGTTTCTAAGCCGCCGGTCCCCAGGTCGCATCATAGCAGCGCCTATAGGAGCATTGTCCGCCCAGTGAACCTTCACCTCCACTTGGTGTTTGCGGATCCACTTAAAGAATTCCCCCGGCACGTGACAGCGGATACAGGAGACCACCTTTAGGAATACGCGCCTTTGGAGTTAACAAAAACTCCTAATGGACGTTGTGCTTTACTACTTCGACAGGAAAGCTGACAGTACCACATTTTCCGCCCAGTGCACCTTCCCCTCCGCTTGATGTTTGCGGATCCCCTTTAAGAATTCCCCCGGCTCGCGACAGCGGATACCGGAGACCACCTTCGGGAACACGCACCTTTGGAGTCAACAGAAACTGCTAACGGACGTTGGGCTTTACTACCGCGAGAGGAGGACTGACAGTACCACACTTTCATCGGAAATGACGATGGTGGGAGCCTCTTATTTCCACGGTTGTCTGAGGTCTTTGATGGTGGTTAATTCTCCGGTTTGGTCTTTGAGCCGGTGTTTGTGCTGCCGCCTCCGGCTTCGGATTGACGGCCACTGGGATTCCCGTTGTCGAGTTTCTCGAAAGTTTCCAAAAGGTCCAAGGCATGCATGAGCAAAATCTTTAAGTCCTCTTTCATATGCCTTGTTGAGAACGGGATTTCTTGATCAAATCTGGTCTTGAGTTGGTCGGGCTATAAGACCGACAGAATGTGATGCACGGCTGCTGTTTGGTTGGTTTTGGCAGCCCACGCCATTCCATGTTGACGCAAGAGTGACTTGTAGTCGATGAAGAGCAAGTTCATCCGACCGGTAGCGGAGTTGACATTCATGTCCATGCGCACATATTTAAGATCCATGGAGCTTAAGTCCGACTCGGTCATGACCGTTGTGGAGTCGATGGCCTCCTTCTCGAGGAAGGCGCGTAGCTTGTTGTCCGAAAGGTATGCAATGTCCAAGCAGTCGTTGATCATCCCAATTTCCATGGCGGATTCGAGTTGTTCGGCGTCCACATAGTACACGAGACCCACGGGACGAATTGGCTCAAGACTCGTGGACGCTTCTTAAACCAGCTGTGCCGCACGCGACTTGAGATCACAGTAGTACGCATCGTATGCGCGCAAGAATATACGGATAGACCCAGCCTTTAGACGGGCCAAAAAAGGCTGCGGCGTAGCCATACTGACTTTTTCCACTTTCGCCGTTCCAGTGATGCCTCGGCTAGTTCGCATAGACGTGAAGGATGACGATTTGGCTTCTATTATGACCTTTGGAAGTTCCGACGGCTTCGAATATCTTTACAGATCTTGCTTATTTCAGCCGCTCGGGTGCGGAGTAGTGATCACTGTGGTCGCCCGGGGTTGGACGGATGCGCGTTCGGACTTTGGGCTCGGCGGGACGAAAGCGAAACAGCGGGGGTTGAATGAAGTTTACGAAAACCGCGGTGAGTCGGCTTGTTGTGGGTGATCAGGTGAGTTTGATACCACGGGGAAACGTGGGGCATCGAGGCGCCGGCGGTCGACATAGAAACTAAAGCCTGCAACACTGGCCCCTCTCTGGACAGGTTGTCCACTATTGCGCGGTGGCGTAGAAAACATCTTCGACGACGGTACCGCATGTACAGTGACGGTACCACATGCAGTCGCGATACTCAACTCTGCGTTGAAAATAAATAATCGCAAGAGCGAGGCTTTCGGCTCACCAGAGGCTTTCAGAAAATCCGTTGTGGAAACGCTGCGGCCCTCCGCGTTGTAAACACGGACAAATTCACATCTTAATCATCTGAACTGCTTCAACCATTACGAACAAAACACGTTAATAGTTTATTCCAAAACTCCGAAGCAGCTTCCCCGCTGGCGCGCAAGTCAAAACATTTAAAGCTTTCGGTACCATGATCCTCTGCAAACCTGCAGCATCAGTGTGGAACAAACTCAGTATGGCTCCTTCACGAAACGAGCTTTGCTACTAGTGTCTATTGTACTGACGTCCTCATATGAGGCCAAAAGGTCTCATATGAGGTCAATCTTAAACTAAAAATTTCGCAACTTTTTTTTTTCGTCATTCCCTACCGGTCCATATGAATAGGTCCGTGTATGGATATAGAAGAGCAGCGAAGTCAAACTTGTAAAGAATTGCAAAAGCACTTGACCCTACAAGCGAAAACATATCCACCTCCAGAATCCAGACCTCAAAAATGACCCACCCAACTGATGCACGTCTCATTCCCAAAAATGACGTTCACTGTCATGCATCACTGGTTACGTCAGCCAGTGAGTGTAAGCGACTGCTTGGATCTGCCTGGAAGACTAAAAACTTTCAGGCACGGTTATTGAAGTCATTGTGTCCGAACTCAATGGCCGTCGTCAGAGGTCTGTCACGGCGGATTGGAATATCCAGGATCGTGTCAAGCGCGTGACGATGAAACTTGTCAATGTCAAGGCGGGAACCACTCCTGGATTGACAGAAGTCAATTTGGACGAAAATAATGAATGGATGCCGATTCAAGCGATAGACGAAGTTGACACAGCTGTAGTCACCCTGAGTATCGTTACACCCAGGGAGAATGAGAGCATCGAGATTGAAGGAGATTCGACCTCTCACGGACGCACATGGAAACTTGAGAATGTTTCCTACCCGCTGAATGGCCCGGTACCACCGAAGACTTGGAAGGTGATTGGCCAAGCAGGCGATGTGCTCACTCATGGAAATGCCCCGCGAGATTTTTCTCCGTATGATTTCTTCATGTACACATTCCCTCTCATGCACCTTTCCGTCATTGTCAGACTGACGAACAGCAAGCTTGAAGAATCAGGATGTTGAAGTGTCACAAGAGGAGAAATTCTAAAGTTTTTCGGGGTGTTGGTCATGATGACAAAGTTCAAAGTTGGAAACAGAAGAGACTGGTGGAGAACAACACCTCTGACAAAGTATGGACACGTCGCAAACTTCGGACGTTTCATGTCACGTGGAAGATTTGACACAATTGTAAGTGCGATAAGGTTCAGCTCACTATCAGAGTGCTCTGACGAACTCGAGGCTCCGTCCAGATGGTCAGTTGTCAATGGCTTCGTTGATGCCATCAATCAGCACCGGGCAATAAATGTCACTCCATCAGAACATATATGTGTTGACGAGAGCATGTCTCGCTGGTATGGACTTGGCGGGCACTGGATTGACATCGGACTGCCTCACTACGTGGCTTTAGATCGCAAACCTGAAAATGGATGCGAAATTCGAACTGCGGCCTGTGGACAAAGCGGTATGATGTTGAGGCTTGAAATCGTTGGCGGAGCAGTTAACTCTCATGGTCTTGCTTTTGAAGATGAATTTAGTGCATCAGCAGCAGCTACCCTGCGTCTTGTGAAACCCTGGCTGCGAACGGACAGAGTTGTGTGTGGGGATTCTTGGTTTGCATCGGTGTCAACTGCTCAAGCTTTGATGCGATACAAGACACGTTTTATTGGCGTTGTGAAGGGTGGCACACTTCAGTTTCCAATGGTTTACTTGTCTGCAGTAGAGTTGACTTCTCGCGGTGACCATGTCAGTATGGTAAGCCACAGAGATGGAGATTGCATGGAGTTGCTGGCTCTACTCTGGATGTACCGCCAGAGAAGATATTTTATTAGCTCGTGCTCAGTGACATGTTCCGCTGAGTCCATCGAGCGAACTAGGTGGAGAAAGGAAGACAACGCAACGAAGAAGGTACAGTTTCATGTGGATATCCCTCAAGTTGCTGAAACCTACTACAAGACCTGTGGCCAAATCGATAGACACAATAAGAACAGGCAAAATTCACTTGATTTGGAGAAGAATTTTGAAGTGAAGACTTGGTCGCTCAGAGTGAACACTACCCTATTGTCTGTTTGTATCGTTGACGCTTGGCTGCTTTACAAACATTCGATTGGTCCTCGTAGTTCAATGAAACAAGCTATCTTTTACGAGAAGCTTTCCGCTGGGCTTATTGACAACACATTTGACTGCGTTGGAGTGAGGAGAGCCAATGTTGACCAACCGAGAGACGAGCGCATTCAGGAAGGTGTCAATGGAATCGGTCTTCATTTAGTCCCTACCAATAAGAAGCGCAAATTGGGAAACGGTTCAGCCTCCAATGCTACATACCAAGGACGTTGTCGTATCTGCAAAGATTCAAAGTCAAAGTTTGGTTGCTCAGGTTGTCGGGACGAGCGTGTTGACAATATGTATGTCTGTCACCCAGACACAGGTCGTCATTGCTATCGTGACCATCTGCGATTTAGGAACGACATCTCGGACTTCTGAAGGCGTCAAAGTCTGTCTCTACGCATCTGCGTGCCATCTGACAATTTTAATGTCAGTTTAGTTCGCATATAAAATAAAAGTTGAACGGTGCCCCCTACCAGATAACCTGCGTCATCAGACATGCATTATTGCTACTAATCTATTTCGTAATTCCCCTTTATAAGATGTCACCGTATTCTTTCTTATGTTTAAGTGGGCGTCAAAAGACGTACTAGAGACAGTAGTTTGTCGAACTGGTCGAGTTCCAGTTAAGGAATTTTCGAGTTTCCGGTGGAACCTCAGCGGTGTTGAACCTGCGCATCTATCGCATCGCAAAGCAGCAGCCTAACCAGTAGACCACGCTCGCTCGCTGATGTTAAAGTAGCTCTACGTTGTATAGAAAGTCTAGACGTTAAGAGGAAGCAGATGATCCGGACGAAGGAGCACAAGTCCGTTACAACTGTAGTGTATTTTGAGTTATATAGCCGAGCCAAGTAGAAAAAAATCCTAAAATTTACCGTTACCTGTCTCATTCCAGCTTGGCCTCATATGAGGCCAAGTCCGACCTCATATGAGGACAGAGGCCTGGAAGATAGACACTAGAGTGCTGTGGGT